>VDFB02000015.1:107049583-107208970 GCA_007258455.2 Sequoia sempervirens | reverse complement strand
AAATAGTCAATGTCAACATCATTATATCCGGCATCTTGCCAAATCTTTACAGAACAAATTTACCATTTTATATGTGGTTGAAAGGCATTTTCCTAAGTTTGTGTATATTGAAACATTCATAGATTCAAAGAGGGATTTGAAGACATAGTAGGACTTGTTTGTATGTCTTATTCTTTTCTCAAATTAACTCCTTACCAAAATTAGCTTCATCTACAACTATGGTATCTTTATTCTTTCATCTTCAATAGTTGTTGAATTGGTTAACTCCACCATCGTTCATTGATTTTCCATTACCATTCTTCTTTCTCTTTTTCTTTGTCTCTCTTTTTCTTTATTTGCTTCAACTTCTTGAGGATTCAATGTCTTTCTTCTCTTATTACGAAATTTATCTCCCATAATTATAAAATTCTCAAGCACAAATGAATGTTAATAGTGAAATACTTCAAAATATTGAATCCAAATTGGAAGTTGAATACCTATTAGGGAAAAATTCTTCCTCTTGTGTTCCTCATAACAAATAGAAAACTACCACAATTCCACTTTAAAAATTGTTTTCTTCATGCTTCCTTTGGAAAATTCAATCCATATTGCAAATTTCACTTCAAAAATGGTGTAGATGATGCTCCCTTTGATAAAATCAACAAAAAATCAAATTGACCACCTGTAAATACAATAACTTATGAAAAATAATTGATTTTTAGTGCTCTCGGCCATACATGTGAAGATACAAAGTTGCAGACTTGACAGTAATTGTGCACAGTATTTTTAAATAATATAAACGGGATCCCGCTTATAACTAAACGAGATCCCGATTACTAAACAGGATCCTGTTTATATATAAACGGGATCCCGCTCTATAATCGGGATACCATTCACTAGAATCGAGTGTGGGAGCCGTTGTAAAGGCAACGAGATCCTGTTACCTCTACAACGGTCGAAACAGAAATGGGATCCTGATTATAGCACGAGATCCCGTTTATTATTAAACGGGATCCCGTTTTATAATCGGGATCCCATTTTTTTAAATTTGAATTTTTTTTTGCATTGTGGGCGGGTTTTTGCCAAGGTTTTCAGTTTGGGAAAAGCTTTGGAAGTCGAACAAACCTTCAACTTGGTTTTGACTGATGAAGCCCTACCAATGTCAAAAGGAAAAATATGCGACTTTGGACATATGGTGGCTTGACCTTTTTCAAAGTATGAAATTAAATGCATTTTAGATCAAACAATGCAGGATTCTAAATATGTAATTTTTGCAATTGAATTATTTTTCTATATTTTTCAATTAATTTCTAATAAAATTGGTCCATAAACTTTAAATGCTCGAGTTTTTACTATTTTAATAACTTTTGATCAACTTATAACATTTTGAAAAAAGCAGTTACTTGCGAGCAAACTTCAAACAATTCTTTTCAATTTGAAAAAAAAAAAAAATGATAAGTTTAGGTCATCTTATGCATGTCGTACATGATGATTTTTCAAAACAACAAATCTGCCTAATAAAAAATTAACAAAAAAAAAATATTCAATAAAAAATTACAAAAAAATATCAAGAGAAAGGTTCAGTGAATCATAAAACTTTTCCCAAAAGGATTTAGAAAAATACGATAATTTAAGTCAAAATATGGATGTTGTACACATGCATGGTATGGTAAAAAAAAAATGACTTTTAAACAGTGGTTTTTTGAAATGCCTATTGAAACCCAATTTGTACAATCTGGGTATTGAAATAAATTACATATTTGGAAACTAGACTCCAAGCACTACATTTTATGATCAGTGACTTTTTTAAAGATTTCATCTCTAAGTGCTTCAAATTTTAAGGTCAAATGTGTCAAATACTGAAAATCAGGGAAAACACTTCCACTTTTTGGCCAAAAAGTGGACTCAACTTCTTGCACACACCCATATAAGGTATAAGGTTTATGTATTAGGGTTTAGGTTGTAGGGTGTAGTGTTTATGATTGACGATATAGGGCTTAGGTTTGAGGGATATGGTTTAGGGATGAGGGTATATGATATAGGGTTTACAATTGATTGTATATGGTTGAGGGTTTATTAAATAGGCATTAAGGTCGAAGGTTGAGGGATAGTGTTTAGGGTCAAGAGGGTATATGGTATAGGGTTGAGGGTTGATGGTTTAGCCTATAAGATTTAAGGCCTAGGGTTAAGGGATAGGGATTAGGGTTGAGGGTATAGCCCATTAAGGTTTAGGGTTGAAGTATGGGGTTTAGCATTGTTGAGGGTATAGGGTATAGGGTTGAGTATATGATTTAGGGTTGAGAGTATAAGATTGAGTTATAAGGTTTAGTTTTGAGGGTATAGGAACCTTAAGGATTGAAAGTATAGGGTTTAGGGTAGAGTGTATAAGTTTTATGACCTGGGGCTGAGTGTATAGTTTAGATTAAAGGGTATATGATATATTGTATAGGGTTTAGGGTATATCTTTTAGGAGTTTATAGAGTCAAGGGTTCATACAATAGGCTTTAGGGCCTAGGGTTGAGGGATATGATTTAGGATTGATGGTATATTCAATATAGGATTTAGGGTTGATTATATATGGAACTTGAGGGTTTATTATATACTTCCTTAGGGTCCAAGGTTGAGGGATAGGGTTTAGGGTCAAGAAGGTATATGGTATAGGGTTGAGGGTTGAGGGTATAGGATTTATGCTTTAGTATATTGTTTAGGGTTGAGAGTATAAGATTGAGTTATAAGTGTAGTGTATTATAAAAATGTATCCCTTTACATTTTCACACTTGTTTGGGTCCTCCCTATTAAAATTTGGCTTATTTATGCCTTAATTAGTCCTATTTTGCATCCACAAGCCTAGTTAAATGCATTTTTCTAAGGATAATCCTTACATATAATAATTGAAAATTCATAATTTAATGTTTTTGGCTATGTGTTCCATATTTAGGGATCTGGGCTGATATTCCCATCTAGGCGTATGGGTCCTTCCTAGGTCTCAGACCCTGATTTCAAATGATGCATTGAACATAACACTTCTTGAAGTCTGTGTCCCAGGTTTAAGCCTTTGTGACTCATACACACAACCTGGCATATGAGTCCTACTTTAACCTAGGACCTATTTTAATTCAAATTCTTGGTAGGATTTTATTATCCTTAGATTCAATTTATGAATGTCATCTTTTAGTGTTGTAATTTTGAGAAATTAGGCATAAACAAGTATAAATACAAGGTAATTTCACTATGTTTCATGTAAGATTTTCAAGAGATCATTCTTAAGGAAATTATATCAATTTACAAGAGCATTCAAGAGAAAATCATCAAGCATTTGGAGCTACATTCAATATTCAAGCATCATGTCAAATTTTGCATGTATCATGTGTGTTTGTGAGCTAACATTTGTGATGTAGGTTTCATGATTCAAGCAAACATTCAAGAAAAAGTTTCAAGCATTCAATCAGGAGTCAAGATCCGCATCCATTGAAGCCATTCCACACAAGTTTGTAATCTTCATTTCAAATTTTTGGTGATTTGCAACAAAACATTTGTTCATTCATCATTCCCTCATTCTTTTCTATTTCATTTCAAGGTTTAATTACCAAAATAGGGTTTGACCAAGGAAAACCCCCATTCCCTATCAAAACAACATTTTTCTCTCTTGATGTGTGTTTGCAGATCTAGGTGAATTGGAGCTTGAATATCCTTTGAAGGAAAAGTTGCAAAAGTTGTCAAAGTTGTCATCTTCAAGGAAACTCACCTACATACTAGAATTAAGAATTTCAAACCTGAAGATTGGACAAGAAGGAAGCTACAAAAGATCACTAGAGGCTACAAAAGAATCAGTCAAAATCTAGCAATAGGACTTATATGACCAACTTGGTGTATTAGTCCCAGTATAGCCCTTTTTTCCATCTTTCTATAGATCCTGATCAGTCACTAGAAGATTCCAGATTCTACCTAGAAACCTTGTAGCAGGACTAAATCAGCTAACCTAGCACGTATTAGTCCTAGTGCAACCTTAAACAACAATTTTTCAGTGTTTGCAGGTCCTATCTTGACATCTCCATTCATCCATGTACTTTTTCATTTCATTTTATTTGTCAATCTGATTTTATACTTTCAAGTTTCTATTGTTTTTGCATAAGTGTTTTCATTTCTCCTTTGAAGCTTCATTTAATGGTGAACCCCCATCCAATTAAACTAGGAACCCTCTAGTCATCCCTCAATTGAGTCACTTGGTTGAGGGATCTAGGTTTCCTAATGAACTAAAGTGAAAAATAGGTCCAATTCCATATCCCAAAAGGTGGAACCCTATTTTCCTTTTGTTCCTATTTTCATGCAAGAGAGATACAAAGAAAAGCATATTGAAAAAGTCACAAAGTTATTGGAAGATAATTGGGGTTCCTTAGACTTCACATGTACATTCATGGGAAAATACAAGAAAATAACAAAAGATTTTGAAAATAAAAAAGAACCAATGATAATGTCAACACAAAATTCAGACAAACCTTGGAAAGCATCCACCTCAACCACTTTAGAAGGAGAAGCAAATTACACAATTATGAGAAACCATCGAATCTGAAAGAAATGAAAATGCTTTATAGAAGAGGTTATGAGCTTATGAAACAACTTGGTTATAGTGGAAAAAGGATGTGGTGCTATAGAACAAGATATCCATGTCCCTATAGATCCTAACACACAAGGAACGACTAATGGTCTTGGTTATTTCCCTTTGAAAGAAACAAAAGCTTCAAAAATACCTTCACTTAATAGCAACACTCTTACAAAAGATGCCTCCAAGAAAACTCTAACTTTGACGCATCTTGAACTAATAGATACATGTGGCAATATCTCATTAGTAATGCATCAAGTTGATACATTGTTTACTCATTATAATCAATAATATTAGTTGCTTCTCCTTGCCATGTAATAGTTGTAGGATCATAGCACACTCACTATTGCATGTTTAACATTCATTGCAAATTATTTTCTTTTTACAAGGAGTATCATATCATCACCCGTGGACACGGAAAAAGTATCCCTTTTTTCTTGCTTGATATGGGAATAATCTATGACAAATTGGACTTAATGAGGCCTTGATTTGGTGTTGTGAGGTGTTTTATACATCCACATTAGGTCTTGGGCCCTTGCAAATTAAATAAAATGCATTTATTGATGTCTTGTAAAGGTGTTGTAAGGTGTTGTAACACATATTCACACTTTTCTAAGACCATAATATCATAATTCACCTAAATAACCTTACCAAGACCTATTTAAAAGTGTAACAAAATTTCACACTTTCCTAGGCTTGTCATCAATATTTACACCTTTCTTATGCTTTAATGAACCCTTTATACACTTATAGGCCTTACTTAAGTGTCTTGTTGAAGAAGAACCCAATAAACATTATTTAAATTATCACAATTCCCGACATCCACTTAAAAATGCCCAAGTGGACTAAGTCGGCATTGGTGGCGAATTAGTCCCATTTGGCTAAAAAATCAAAATAAACTTAAATTTCTTTTAGGTTTTTATTCCTTAAGACCTAAGTTCAGCCTATGATGAGGTATTTTTGAGAATTAGGGAATAATTGTGTATAAATATATGGTTTTCTCTCTCTTTTTCCTTAATTCATAACTCGTCATCATTCATCCATGTGTTCTCAAGTCAAGCAAGCTAGGGTTTTAGCATTCTAAGTCATCAAGATAACATTCTAAGGCATTCAAGGGCAGATTCTTCATGTTTTTCTATAGAAATTCAAGATCAAACATCATGGCAAGGTATTAACTCCATTGTTGCATGCTTCATTGCATTCTTACTTCATTTGGTTTAAAATTACCTAAAAAGGGGTTTGACCAAGGCAAACCCCCATGCCCTAACAATCAATATCTTCTCCTTCTTTCATTGTGTGTTTGCAAATTTAGACACTTTGAGGGTTTGAAGATAATTGAAGATTGTTTGAAGACCTCTCCTTGCTTGCAAAGCCAAAATATCAACAAAAAGTCACTTTCAGGCCCAAAAATTAGAGTTTCAAAAGTGGACACCCGTCAAGAACCAAAGTGTAGGTTGTGGGTTTTCGTTTCCACTTTCAAATTTGTAGAGAATCCAAAGTGGACTAAGTTTCCCATAGTGGCGACTTAGTCCCACCACACTTATTTTTCTAGGGTTTTTATAGTTTCAGATACACATTTGGTAGAAGTAGCTTTCTGGGTAGTTTCCTCAATCTGGGACTAAGTCACCCAGCCTGGCGTAAGTGTCCCAGTTGGCTTAAAAATCAAAATTTTTAGAATTTCAGAGGTCTCTGCAATCCCCAATCAACTCTTCATCAGCTTCCAGGTGCAGAGTTTCCACCTTGCATCTTTATTTTGTTCTTTATTGCATCTATTTCATCTATTTGCATATCACAATGCATTTTCTAGCACTTCACATTTCTTATATTTAACATCAATAAGTCATATTTCTTTCAACTTTATTGAATTTAGACATCACATTTAAATACATTGCATCCCTTTTACATTAATTTTGAGTGTAGACATTTGCATTTTGGACCTAATTCCTCTCCTTTTAGGTGAAAAACCTAGAAGTTTTAGAGGCAACTTTGGGTAATCCAAAATCATTGTCCACATTTTGGTGAACTTGACTTTTGAATACTTTTATTTTCTAATTTGGAGTCCATCATCCTAGATATAGCTTGCATCAACATTGCATTAGGTTTTGCATTGTTTTGTATTCTAGGGTTTTAAAATTTTGCATTAGTGAAAGTTCATATAGTTTGCATTTTTGCATTTAAATCATTGCAAACCTTCTGAAAACTACATTTTCTTTTAGTATTCAGGTCATCCATACTAAAAAGCATCAAAACCAATTAAATTTTTTTGAAAATTTTGAAAAAACCCTAACTAGGACTAATTCGCCATTCTGGGTGACTTAGTCCCAGTCCATATTTTTAACTGTCTGTTACTATTTCAAAGACCTCATTTATGTGCTTCCTAAGTCTCCTATTATCATATAATATAATTCTAGAAAGTTTCAGGGACATTTATTTTATGCATCTAGGTCAAAAACATCATTTAAGGCTAGTCATTTTTGAAATCATTTCAATTATGAGCATTTTTGCATCTTAAATCATTCAAAATTTCTAAAATTTTGCATTGGCATCTTAGGTCTGTATCATACAGCACAAAAAATATCAAAATCCATCAAAAAACTCTAAAAAATCTCAAAAAAATTCCTACTAGGACTAATTCGCCACCTTGGGAAACTTAGTCCCTGTTCAACCCTGAAACTGCCTTTTACATAACTAAAAACCCTATTTTTAAGCTTATATTTGCTGCCATCAACTCCCTGTATCAGTTGGTTGAGTTTCTATAACATTCATTTCATTAGATCTAATCTAAATTAGCTCATTTCATGCATTGTATAATTTGAAATTTGCATTTCCAACATTTCATCTTTCAGGTTGATGCATAATGTAATAAAAAAATTACCTTATTTCACATCTAAAAATTGCATTCAAAATTTCATTTTAAGTCATTACATTACATTTTTTCCATGATAACATGTTTTCTTTCAAGAGATGTGGTTTTGATTTGGTTAAAAATGGATTGCATAAATACAACATCCCCTCTTATGAGTTCCATTTTAATTACAACGATGAGGTTATTAAGAAACATATTCAAACCATTGGCACAATCCTTAATATTACATTGCCCATTGGTGAGAATGGTAGTGTAGACAATCATAACAATCATACTTGTTCTTCTCTCAATAACTCTCCTATTAGTGATGAAGATACCTTGGTGAAGGAAGATACAAGCATTGAGGGTCTTGATTTTCCATCTCCTCATTCCCCTTTGGAAGATGTTAGACAACAAGAACATGTGATCATAGAAAAATTTCTAAATATCACCTTACCTAGTCTCCATAACCATAACCATCAACATTGTCCTTCTCCTAATACCCCTCCTTGATGCCACAAGGATAGGTTGGTATTAAAATATATACTATTAAGAGTCATGAGAATATTGACCTTCCCTTCCCTAATGCTCCTACCATTTGGGACAATCTATTTGACAACCATAGTAGTCCTTCTCTTGATGCCTCCCCTACTTGTGATGAAGATCCTTTACAAACTTCAAACTTGGATGACCATATTGCAAGCTATCCTATTAGGGTAGATAACATGGAACAAGAGAATGACACCTTAGAGAAAAGGGACAATCAAATAGAGTCTTCCCCTACCCTGCCCACTATTGATAATAAAACATATTCAACCATTAATAACTCCCTTATTTGCGATGAAGTTATTTTGGAAGAACCAAGCCTTACTTTTCAAGAACACGTGGTTTGTTGTTCTCCTAAAAACTCTCCTCCTAGGGAGAATATCATGATACGAGACAAGGATAATATTGACAATAATGATATAATGCCCTTAGAAGAATATGAAGAGCCCATGTTAGACTCCCATTCGCCAAGGGATGTTAATATCATTCAAACTCAATTCATCCTTTATCCTCTTTCACACAAAAAACAAACTAAAAAACAACCTCAACTCATCCTTTATTTGCCATCACACCAACCTTCAACTCAACACAAACTATAATTCACCGTCTTCCCACCTTAGAATAATGTGTCGTAACAACTGAGTCACACTACTGTTGCTCATACATATCACACTAGAAACAATCCATCCCCACAAAAACCAACCCCAACTTCCCTACCTTTGCCTAATTTTCCTCCTGCTCCTTGATTAATTGAATATGATCTTGTTGAAAAACTTAAGAGCACTCCCGCAAAGATATCCCTTTGGGATCTTCTTCAAAATTCATCTACCTATCACACTATGCTTCAAACATCCTTACAACAAGTTCCTATCCCTTCTAATGTGCAACCAAATGACATAGCAATCATGATTCAAGGACACAATGGTGACATTGTTTTCCACCAAAGTGAACTCCCCTCTTTGGATGTGCAAAAAAAAATGATCCTTTCATGATCATAGCACAATACAAACAAAAAGGAATAAAGATAAATCTTGTAGATACTGGTTCTACCCTTAATATATGTCTAGTTTAAGAGCCTTCTGGATAGGCTTGGCATTGATCAACAAACCATTTGACCTAATTCTTTATCTATTAAGGGATTTGACAATGTTGAAAAGAAACCACTCAAGGTGATCATTATACCTCTTACAGTTGGAGTGGCCACCTTGAATACACCAATCCATGTTATGCCCCATGAACTTTCATGTAATCTTATCTTAGGTAGACCATGGATTGATGCAATGAAAGGTGTGCCTTCCACTCTTCATTGAAAAATGAAATACATTTACAACAACAAAGTATACACCCTTGACGCCAATCTTGAGCGTTATAGTGTCTTACAACCTGAGAAACTCAAAGAAACTCCCTTAAAAAAATTAACATCAACTACACATGTGGAACTCATACAACTACCAAATAAAGAACAACACATGATGCTATTAGACAATGAGTGGGGTTCCTTAGACTTCACACGAACACTCATGGACGTGCAAAAAATCATAAACAAAGATTCAACTAAGGGAAATGAAAAAGAAATCATGTTAACACATAACTCAGATGTCTCTTCGAAAGCATCCACCTCAACCACTACAAAACATAAGACAAAAAATTATACAACCTTTGAAAAAATTCATAATGAACAACCACCCAATTCAAAAGCAATGAAAAAGATTTATGGACGAGGGTATGAACTTATGAAACAACTTGGATATAGTGGAAAAGGATGTGGTGCTAACAAACAAGGTATCTACAACCCTATTGATCCTATCACACAACAAACAACTCATGGTCTTGGTTATTTTCCTTTAATAGAAATCACCAAGCCTTCACTTAACATCAACACTCTCACACAACATTATTCTAATTCAAATTTAACTATAAAGATCCTAAACTGATCGACACTAGTGGTCTTGAAAGCCATCCTTTACACAACATGAAACAAACAACAAACTCTTTGCTTAATGTCAATTTCATGTCACAAAATGCTCATGAATTGAATTCGTTAGATTTTACACCCTCCTACCAAGGAGAGAACAAAATATTGTAATCTAAAGAGTCTTGTGTAGATATGAAATTTTGTACATCTAAGCAAGAGACATCTTCATTGCAACCTACAGGACCACCTTCTATCATTGATCAAGAGGGCCTCTTGTCGAGACTCCTCAAAGATAACTTGATATCCCTCCCTCCATGAACTCGAAAGAAATGCTACTACAAGACTTCATTTTGTGCAAATCATAGAATTCATGGTCATTCTACTAATAAATGTAAGGCTTTGAGTAGTAAAATCCAACATCTTCAAGAGTTTGGTGTTCTTCCTTATGTGGGGGCACCCCAATGACCCCATTCCTCTAATTGATACCGATTTTCACTCTAGCATGCATTTCATTAATCATTTTGGCTCACCTTTGTCCTACATTAAGTGGGGGAAAGGGGTTAAGTAGCCTTGTCCTCATATTTCATTTGTCATTTCCTCCTTTGGCTAGCTGTTAACCTTTCATGAACATATAAGATCAAGCTTGGAATGTGGACAACATGCCTTAAGTTGGCTCACACATGACATACTTCCTTTTTCATGACGTAGCTTATTGGAAACATATGAATTGGCATAGGGATTTATGAGTAAGCTCTCATGTCTCCTTCTTCTGCTTTAAATAAATTTCTCACAATAATGGTGTTAGCAACCGCTTTAAAGTGGGGGCATACATCCACACTCACATTTCATTGTGTGATTTTCTTTTTCTTGCGATTTCCTCTCTTGGAAACATTAGGTACAATGTTTCCTAGGATGATACCTTTAGTTTGTCCTCTCTTGGAAACAAGAAAAGACCATTTGCACTTTTCCTCTCTTGGAAGCATTAGGCATGATCTTTCCTAAGATGAGACCTTGCATGAACTAAGAGAAATCCCTTTGAAAATCCCTTGCACCATCTTGCATTTACAATGTCTATGAGTGTCAAGCATACAAAGTTTTTCTTACCTCATAGACCTTGAAAAACATTTTCCTTTGTGGCACCTTATTAAAGTTATCAGGAGGGATAACTTTGGTATGGTTGAGTAGGAAGCCCATTCCAAGGCATGACTTCTCCCCATAGCCACCTTGTGGATTTCTCACCCTGCATCCAACCAGAAGTTCTATGGCCCCAAAGTGAGTATACTTAGGACTTCTCACCTGAGGGAAAACCAAGAATTTCATAGCCTCAGATTGAGTATTCTTATTTGGACAAACAACCTATATTTGATCCACAACATGTTGGAAAAATTGTCGAAGCTTGATCCACCATTTTATTTTCACTCTTCTCTTCCTTCTAGTTCTTGTCATTGCATGACCATGTATCTTGTTTTGTTGCAAAACATTCACCTTGTGCATGTCCTTTTGAACTCATATTGGTTTAACTTAGGATCTTGGATCTTGGGGGCTTGACTTCTTTCTTGATCTTTGTTATCCTTGACCATCTGCATTGGTACAATTGGACTCCTCTTGAATGTCTACTTTAGTGTGATTTTGAAGCAAGTTCATCCTCTCGCTAAAGTGGGGGCTAACTATGGACACATAAAAAGTATCCGTGAATAAATATTCGACAAGCTCCCTTTGGGTATATTTTTGATCTAAGTATCAGCTTGTGCATCGCAAGGTTGCCTCCTTGGCCTTTTTGTAAGAGTTTGTGGCTCCCTCCATGTTCCTGCTTTGCACTCCTCATAGGTTTCCTTTCCTTCGCATTTCAGAAATCCCCGCTAGGCCGCCACGTGTCATAGTTGTAGGCCTTTTTTATCATTCCTTTTTGCTTCCTTATCGGGCCCTGCTCAAGTGCCACATAGCTCTCATTCCAAAGGAGTTTTGGCAGGCCCCACGATCGACGCCTGCCAAGACCTTTTCTATTTATCTACCCTACACAATCTTTTAGCAAAAGGATGGAATAACAATTGTGGGCAACGAGATGTTGCCATGCATCTCTTTTGTGCCTGACCAATGATTGCTTTCCTCCAATTTTGGATAGAGCTCTCCTTACTTGACACGTGTCATCTTGGCGCAAGTCTTCAGCAACGAGGGATAAAGGTTCACATAGGAAGAGCTATGCTACCACATATCTCTTAGGTGGGTCTTGTATTCAGACAATGAATCAAGCGAGCCAAATGTTGTGATTGGACATTGCATGTCATAATTACTTCATGGGATGATGACATCTATTCAACCTTGTCAAGACCAATCGCCATCATTTGCAAGCAATGCACCTGAGCTTGGGATGACCAAATGCTTGGTTTCAAATATTTTCTATTGCAATGGCTAGAGGAATATTCTTATTTTTGCATCATTGCTAGAGACCATGAAATATTTTCTGTTAGGCCTTTGTAGGTGGTGGGAGTTTTCTGCTATATATACTTCTCTCTGTTTTGAGAGAGGGGTCTAGATTTTGAAGGAACATTGATTTTAGCAAAAGACACCAAGCCTTTATTACTATTTTATTTTATTGCAAAATACTTTCAGACTGTGCCAATTGTTCAAAATTTTTGTTCTTTCATGCTATTTGATTAAACTTTAAACTGTGTTGTTATTGTCTGGATATTTCATTTGAGAACTTCTATATATATTGAATGCAAGTTTGCTGATCTAGATCATGTCTAATGACTCTTCTTGGTAGTAGGAATTTATGCAACGTTATTTTATGTCAATGAATGGATTATGTATACTAAAATTTAATCTTCAGTTTCTACCTTTCTAGAATGCTATAAATACTAATTAGGCCCTTAGATCTATGATTTATCATGCCTACCATTAAGTCTCGGTGCATCACCTTAGGTTAGAATTTATTTTATTATATATGTTTCATTTTCCCTTTCCAAAACCCCATTATAGAAGAAGTCAGCTTCTCAAAAAACCTAGAAGTTACTCAGTTTAGCGCAATAGGTCCCCCATAAACTGAGTTTCCCATAAGACAATGTTACCTTGTCAAATTTTGGCATCAATAGTTTGTTCTTTTTCTGGCACGCCTGGTGTGACAGAGCTTAAATGAATTTTTTCTTTAGAAGGGTGTATGAGCCATCAACCTGTAACTAGATCCCAAACTGCAAACAACCCCAGTTTACTAGTACCGCCACTAGGAACAGTGTAGATCAAAAATCAGTTGGTAACCATTATGCTCTCGCCACCCTTTCCTCTAACTGTGTTTCCAGCCACCAACAAAAGTTACACGGCATGGGATGCCAGAAGTCCCCTAGTAGCTCCAGTAGCACCTATTGTTTGGGGTGCTATCCTAGTCTCAGCTATGAAAGTTGTACCCAAGTTTACTAGAGATGGCTCAAGAACACCTGCAGAGCATTTGCAAGATGTGGCAGACATGTGTCTGGTGCATGGGATCACTGCATAGAATGTAGCTCTAAGGCTTCTCGATGCATCTTTCAAAGGAAAGGCGCTATATTGGTATTGAACACTTCCACCTAGCACTATCCGCACCTGGGACGAGCTTGGAGATCCATTTTACGAGAGATTTTCAAATGATGGAGATCACTCCTCACTATACCATCAATTATTTGTCATAAAGCGGGCTCCCCAAGAGGCTTTGATGAACTTCAATGCCCAATTTCAGACAAATTGGTAGAGGATCCTCGTTGCTATACGCACGACTCCTGAGTTGGTGTTCATCTTTTATCTGAAGTCCATCAACCCTGACATTTCTATGATGATCATGTCTTTGGGAGGACCTACTTTACCGGATGCTTATGGTGTCACCGTCAAAGCCGAGAATCATTTGATAGATTGCAAGAAGTTTCCTCCTTGGCCTATCATGCCGATATTTCCTAAAATATCGATGCTCACATAGGAAGTCACATCAACAAGTGCTCCTACACCTCCCCAGTCAATGTACACATATGCGACAACACTAAAAAATGTTGCCTCTACTCCAGTTCTCCCAAGGATGAAATGAATGATCTTAAAGAAATATTATGAACTATGGAAAATGATATAACCACCCTCAAGTGGAACCAATCAACACCTCTGAAGGCTACCTATTAGAATTATCAAGGCAGACGATCTTCATATTAGCAGAATCAATACCAAGGTGGTTCCTGCACTAATCCACCAGCTCCAACAGTCAACCAAATAGTGATGGTGCCTACTTCGCTAACAAGTGCTTCACCAAGCTTGAGTAGGGAATTGACCGTAGGACAAAATAACCTCATTGATGATATCAATCTATGGTGCTTCCCTTGCAGTGATGTGCATATGCCCCAGAACTGCCTACATGGCAACCTACAATAAAAGGTGGCAGAGCGGCACATCCAAGGCATGACACTAGACCATAGAGGTTATGTATATGCCTAGCCACAAATGGAGAGTGCAGTTCTTACTGCGCAAATGCAAGGAATGTCTCTAGAACAAGAATTCGACATTGCTCCTAATCACACACTTTTCTCATGGATGGAAGAAGAAGAAATGGTGTTTGCTAATGATGCTTTTGTATTTGAAACACTGCAAGTGCAATTCGACTATAACACTTGCTCAAAGAGGAGATTTACTAATGAATTAGTTGCTCTACAACAAGCCAGTCCACAACCTAAAGGTGCTTCCAATCAGATATATGACACTTCCTCTGTGCTGACTCAATATCCACTGCGGAAGGAAATTATCATAATGAGGGCAAAGGAGTAGAAACCTCCAAGTTTTACACATTTCAATGTGGTGGAACAATTGAAGAAATCATCTGCTAATGTGTCTCTATGGGAAATTCTAGCTATCCTGAAGCAAAAGACGCTATTATAGAAGGCGCTTCAAGAAGAGATTAGTGCAACACTGAAAAAATAGTTAGCCAATGCAAAGACCATTAATCAACTATCCCCTGCTAAAGTCCTTATGAATAGCATAAAAGAATCCCCTGTCGAAGTTAGAGATCAGTTGAAGCCTCAACCTTTCTTCTTAACTCTCATTATAGGGAAGAAGTTATTGCATAATGTTATGATTGATTCTGGTGCTAGCACCATGGTTATGCTTAAACAAATAACTAAAGCTTTAGGACTTAGTTATGAACCTATGAAAAGGGGAGTAATGCAACTTGATGGGAACAAAGTTGAAACTATAGGTGTGATCAAGTCACTTCCTTTAACTCTATTTTCTTTCCCTAGTATCACTGTTCCACAAGACACTATGATCATAGATGTTCCTCCCATGTTTAGTCTTTGTCTATCCTAAAAATTTACTTCAAAAGTGGGTGGATACTTGTCCCTAGATTGGTCACATCTGATTCTCATAACCAAGCATGGTGCAAAGATGAAAATAGAGTTAGAAGCATTACATTCTGAACATGTAGCAGATGAAGCTATGATCAATTTTGAAGCCGTGCATACCTCTATCACCAAGCAAGAAATGTATGGTGTTGAATTACTAGAGGAGGAAAAGGCGACCAAAGACTGAAATGATTAGAAGGATGCTCTGTTAAGTGAACACATGGACAATGACCCTTTTGGAAATTACCATGCTATAGGATTGGACACCTATGTAATCTATGATGAAGACCAAATGCTATCAAAGGTTTCCAAAGAGATCAAAGATGGTCAAGCACCTGACTTGTGGATGTTTTACTTTGACAGGGCAAGATGCAAAGTAGGTGCTGGAGCAGGGATATGTTTGATATCCCCACAAAATGAAAAGATACTAAGGCATTTCACTTCTAGTTTGCTTGTTCAAAAAATGAAGTTGAATATGAAGAGTTAGTCTAGGGCTTAAGCCTTGTGGAGCGAATGGACATTAAGCAATTAATGGTGTTCAAAGATTCTGATTTGGTGGTCAACCAAGTCTAGGAAATTTTTGTGGCAAAGAATGTCTGCATGAGGTCCTATCGGCATTGAGTTTGGGACTTGGTTGAGGGTTTTGAGGCCTTCAACATTCAGACTATTTCCTGAGACCAGAATCAAGATGCAAACCACATGGCATCAATCGGATCCCAATTTGATCCTATCTCTGACCTAATACATAAAAAACACTCTATATGAGTAATAGTCCAACCAACGGTTCTTGACAATGATCAAAGCTCACAGGTGTTTGAAAGTGATGAACACAGTGCTTCGTTCATCCAAAAATCAAGGGAATTCGCTGATCAGCTCCAACCAAAGATCATAGAGGCTTATGAAGGACAAATCATGCAACTTAAATCCAACAAGCTTCTGAAAGGATTGGTTACTCTCGAAAACCTTTTTTATTGTGATGATGCAAGAAATGATAGACAAAATTTTGTGGCAGAAAAAAGTGAATACATAGACCTTCAAGTTTCAGATGGTCGAAACCTTCAAGTTGGGAAAGATGTCTCGCACCATGATAAAAAGGGGGTCATCAATTTCTATGAGAAATATGAAGGGGTAGTGGCCTGGTCTTATGATGATTTGAAGGGATACAATCTCGACATCATCTAGCACACCATCGAGCTAAAAAAGGGTGCAAAACCAGTCCAAAAAAAGCAAAGGCTAGTAAACCCAAAAATTGAAGCACTAATGGCGCAAGAACTAACAAAGCTAATTGAGTAGAAAATTGTCTTCTCTATCAAGCATAGCACGTGGGTATCCAATCTGGTCCTGACCCAAAAGAAGAATGGAGATATCTGCTTATGTGTGGAATTCTGAGACTTGAACAGAGTATCCCTGAAAGATGACTATCTACTACCTTCAATGGAGACAATCTTGCAAATAGTGGTAGGATCAAAGATGTTTTCCCTGCTTGATGGCTTTTTGGGTTACAATCAAATCCAAGTTAAAGAGGAGGATCAACACAAGACCACGTTCACTACAAAGTGGGGAACATTTGCATATGCTAAAATTCCTTTTAGTTTATTTAATGTCAGGGAAACATTTCAGCAGGCAATGGATGTCGCTTTTAGGGAGTTGATCAATAAGATTATCCTAATTTATTTGGATTATCTTACTGTTTTCTCTAAGTCTAAGGATGATCATTTTGATCACTTAGAAATGGTTTTTTAGAAATGTCAGGATTTCGGGGTTTCCCTAAATCCAAAAAAATATGTATTTGGAGTACCGCAAGGAAAGCTATTAGGACACGTGGTGTCCAAAGAAGGAGTTTCAATCAACCCTGAGTAGGTGAAAGCTATCAAAGAACTTCCCCTACCAGTTAATAAGAAAGGCATTTAGTCCTTCCTAGGAAAGGTAAATTTTGTTAGCAAGTTTATTTTTGACTTTGCAAGAATAATTAAGCTGATCACCCTAATGCTTAAAAAGGATTAAGCATTCAAGTGGACAAAGAAAGCCCGAGAATCCTTTGAAAAAGTTAGGAATTCCATTTCCGCAGCTCTGGTTTTGGGTAATCCAAACTTATCTAAGGATTTTATAATGTATGCATTAAGTAGAAAGTACAATATTGCTACTGTCTTAACTCAAAAGGATAATGAAGGAAAAGGAGAACATCTGGTGGCATTCTACTCCCGGACCCTGAAGGAATATAAGATGAACTATAATTTCATCGAAAGGCAAGCCTTTGTGATAGTGAAGGGACTTAAAAAGTTCCACCATATAATTTCCTTCAACAAAGTGATTGTCTATGTTGCACATTCCAGTGTGCGCAAATATATCATGGAGGGAGAAATCATAGAAAAAAGAGCTAATTGGATCACCAAGATCCTTGAATATGACATTGAGGTCAAAGCCACTAAAATTTTCTAAGGAAGAGGACTGTGCGAATACATGGCGTATGATGAAGAAATACCTACCAAAGAAGAGAAACTGGATCTTGTTTTTATTAATGAGCCAGGATCCAAGGGTTTCTGGATAATATATAGAGTGAGGTTTATGCAAACAAGGAAGTATCCAATAGGTCTTTCCTCCCAAAAGAGGAGATACTATCGGCTACATAAATATTCAAAAAGTATGATTATACATGCTATTCTTTTCATATACGCTATATCTATGGCCCTTTTCAGGATTATATACATAAACTGTAAATGGGTGGTGTATTCTTAACAACAAAAAATAAAAGAACAAGGAGGCATTTCATCCAAGGGAATGTGAAACAACAATTGATGCATTAACGGAAACGTGTACCATGTATTTATCAGTCAGTACTTCAGCAGTAGAAGCAGAGTCATTTGGAACAACTGCCATTGGTAGAGGGAACACCAGGTTCTTGAAGTCAGTGTACCAATCAATGTTGTAGAATGGCACTATGTTGTAGTTGTAGAACAAAAAGTGCAAGGCTTGGGTAACCCTCTACTGATGCTCGTCGCATGTCTGGAGGCAGAATCTACTAAGAAATGACAACCATACAATGATTGCTTCTTCCTCAATGTAGTGTCAAAGGTCACTAGCTGTTGGCAGGCCTACCCCATACGCAACGTGAGTGACGACCTCACCTAGACCATTCAGGTACTTTTTTGGAATAAATTCCTTGACCAACTTTAGAACTAGAGGCCCTGGGATACCAATTTCTGGCATGGAGGTGACAAAATGGGACCAGATATCAACTTTTAGATGGTATTTGTCCTCATACTCTATACAGTCCCTACTTAGAACCCATTTTATGGCTATTAGGACCAGGGAGTGTTTATTTTTGGTCATTCTCTTCAAGCGCCTAGTGGAAATCTCTCCCAGAAAATTTGTTTGTGACTTGTAAGAAACTAGCCTAATAGGAGTGTCCATGGCACTGACACAATGTTGCTACCTTCTAAGTACTCTTGAAACTTTCCCACCACCTAGCCTATGGGAAAACTCACTTACTGAAGCTAAATACTGTGCAAATGACCTATTGCTAAAATTTTCTCAAATGCTAAGTGTGATTTCTTCACTACTTATTGGCCTATTTATAGAAAAATTGAGGAAAAGAATGTTGATTCACCTCTTGAGAAAACATGATGATAACCAAGTGCCAACTTGAAAGGTGTTCCTATGTTTGCTCACATTTCCTAGTTGGTTGCATCTATAAAAGTATGGCTCAATGCGTGCTAAGTTAATAAGAGCTAATTAATTAGATTTAAAATGGTGGCGTTCATCGACAGTAAGTTGCACGGTCCATAGGGTATTGTGTCACCTCATAGGCATTTCCTAGAGCCCAAGGCATGATTGATATCTTTTCTAGCAGTGGTCATTTTCTTTGGTTTAATATTTCCATCTAGGATATTAATTGCCAGCACATACTAACACAAGGTTAGAAGGAAATTTTCCAACTCAAGTTTCAAGGAAATCATAGCATATTGAACATGGTTGCCAAATGCAATAATGAATTCTTTCCACCTCGAAATGGCAAGTAATTAATTTTTGCACGAGTCAATGAATTAATGGTACATGCCGAATTAAAAGTAGAAATCTTACTATCCTCTACCACCTTGAGAAAAGATAGCAAAAATATTGCATGTAAAAGCTTTTAATGCTTAATGTCTTTTGAAATATGCCAAGTCAAGTGAAGAGAAGCTTTCAGCATATCTAGAGCCGAGTAAAAATTATGAAAGCTCAAAACCTACATAAGCTTTCATTTGAAGAAAAATGTCGGAGAGTTCATCACCACAAATTCAGGAGGAGATTGGCTAGGATTTTCTTAATGTTATATGATCGTCAGAAGATGTGTATATCTATGAGGATTTATCATATGCTATGCTTGGTATACCAAGCAAGCCAAAGAGGGTGAATATGATATAGTTGGATAGGCCCAAAGATTGTAGAAACCAAAAAAATGGTTGAGGAGAAATGGGATAATATTCATGACCCACGACTCACAAAAAACCCTAAGTCCTTAAGAGAAACAACTTGTGCAAGGATGAGGTCACCTAAGGGAGACACATCGACAACAAGGAAGGTTTGGTACATTGGTCTTCCAGAATACATGGCCCCGCTAGTACATTACTGCCCAGAGATAGTTGATGCCGCCATTTTGTGTTATAACCCTAGCAGTCGCTACATCAAGGGCCAAACCTTACATGTTCACATTAGCCCATAGGCCATTTGGAATATGCTATGTATCCCAGACCCAAGTAAAAGAATGGAGAAAATTGAGTCCTTTCCTATTAAAGGATAAAAAATGTGGAAGGTGATGAAAAAGAGCTCAGATTTCCTGATGGAGGAAATTGGTAGGAAGGGAATCCTAGGCGCTAAGCTGTTGAGTATCCTATTACCATGTGGTTCATTTCACGAAGACATGCAGGATGCCTTATCAATGCTATATTTTTTGTGCTGTCAGGACTCTGATGAGATGGTGGAAGCTTTTCAACTAGGGCCGACTTTCCAATTCTGAAAACAAGATTTCTTCTAGTATGCTTTCGTTGAGTTCCTAGTGGGGGAGATGATACAACAAATTGAAAAGTACCCAGTGGAGGGAAAGTTTATATTTCTCTCCTTCCTGGTCCACATGTTCCTACATCAAAACCCTGATTTCTTCGACAAATATTTTGAATTGTTGATTTTTGATGAAAAGCAAAAGAGGAAGCCAATATCCACATGGAAACCCTTTCTTTCCATGACATATGATTACTATGCATTTTTAGATTATTTTAGAACTCTGGTTTGCAAGATTTACAAGGAGGGTCTACTATTGTTATAACCTCTCCTCTTCCCCCACATCAAGCCAAATAAATAATGACTACTCATTCACCACTCCAACCCATGAGTCCTCTTGCCAATTCACCAATTGAGCCATGGAAAGTGACAAGCCCTTCTACTAGTTCTCAAAAGTTTTGGAATGTGCCCCCCTTCTCCCCACAAACTATCACTCTCTAGAAAAAGAAAATGCTCGGGCCTATCAAAATTACCAATCCATATGCCCTACCTTCCGGTGCTCCTTTCGTAGGCAGGTTAGTCTTGTCACCTACCCAATTCATGACGTAGATTGACTGTGGAAAAGAAGCATGCACAAACAGAATGAAAAGGTGCAAGGCAAAGGATGATAAAGTTTGCAACCATTTACTTGAGGGTAACCAAGCCACAGGGGGAGATGTATCTGGAAGACTATGAAATATATGCAGTAGGGCTTGACATGAAGGTGGCCTGACCCCAGGATAAGGTTGAGCTTATGGAGGAAAGACAATGGGTGATCACCTCTGACTTCTTGAAACTGGTCGCTAGCTGAAGAAAAAGGATGAGCACCTTAAATCAGTAAAGGAAAGGGCTAGCTTTTTGGAGAAAAAGGAGAAATCCCTAGAAGTAGATGTTGCACGTTTGAAAAAAAGGGTGTTGGTAGCTGAGAGTGAAGGAAACAGACTCCAGGGCGAGCCTGTGAGGGTTCAGCCTACTGACCCTGCTTTGGTTATTGAGTCGCTTACTAAGCATATGGAGGTGGAGAAAAATTTTCAGCTAAGGAACAAGGAGCTAGAGTGGCTTCACATTGAATTTAATCAAGGGATGGCACAAAAGAATGAGGCTTTAGAGCATCAGCAAGCTCAATATGAGTAGAAGTTACAAGAAAAAGAGGCTGAATTTGAGGGCCTAAAGACTCAATTAGAACAAGAGCTTCAAGAGACAAATTTCACTCTTGACATGCATTTAACAAACCACTCTTGAGCTGAGAAAACTAGAATAAAGAGATGAGAAGCTCTACAGAGCAACTGGTGTCTGAGAAAAGGAAAAGGGTAGAGTTGATTGAGGCCATTAACTCAAGGGATGTGGAGATCGCTTCTCTCAAAAGCTCCCTCCTATCCTCACCTGCACAACCAGATATTATTCCATTGGTTAGGTAGTTGTACATTTCTTATTGGGAAAAGATTAATTTTTTTTTCCTAGAACTACAACCACCCTCTAATTCATGACCAAAGCATCAAGGCTAAGTCAGGAGGCTCATGATACAATTGAGAAATTCCCATGGTTTATCTTGGAAAAGGTTTTGGAAGCAAAAGATCTGGTCACCGAGCTATATTTGGTCTCTGATGAAGACCTTGCCAAGGTAGGAATTGAAGATCCAGATGTTGCTTCCCAAATGGAAAACAAGTTTATCCATTACCACTCTACCTTCCAGCACACCAAAGCAGTCGTAGCTACTCTAAACAAGACAATGGAAAGCATGCGAGAGAGTTTCTCCAAATTAAATGAGATGGGTCTGCTATCGCCATTCTTTGAGGATGGCTCCATCACTATAACTGAACAAATTACAAAAAGAATAGAAGAGAAGGAGAGTGATCTAGATGATTTTATGGATTTTAGTCATCCTCCCACCATAGTGGACATTAAAGGAGTCATTCATCCGTTTGCGCAACTACTATTCCATTGTGAAGCAGGGGTCGACTTACCTGATGCATTGCATCATAAAGAAATGATTGACCTAGGTGGAGCGCAGAAGAATTTGTACAACATAGTAAGGACATCCGAGGATGAATGGTCGCCTCTATAGACAACTCTTTCCAAACTCTTTGTCACCTGGTGAATGGCACTCTGGTTTGTAAACTAGAGAAATTTTGGGTTCTTTGTTCCTCAAAGCAAAACGCCCCTGGTAGTAGCCAAAAGTTGTGAATAAATATTTGACAAGCTCCACTCAGGTATATTTTTTCTCTAAGTATCGGCTTGTGCATCGCAAGGCTTCCTCCTCGGCCTTTTTGTCAAAGTCTGCGGCTCCCTCTAGGTGTTTTCTCTATGCACCCTGGAGTTTTCCTTTCCTTCACATTTCAAAAATCCCTGCTAGGCCACCACGTGTCATAACTGCGGGATTTTTTATCGTTCCTTTTTGCTTCCTCATCAGGCCCCGCTCAAGCACCACATAGCTCTCATTCCAAAGGAGTTTTGGCAGGCCCCACAATCAACATCTGCAAAGAATTTTTCTACGTGTTTACCTTGTGCAATATTTTAGCGAAAGGATGGAATAACGATCGCAGGAAGTAAGATGCTGCCACACGTCTCTTTTGCACCCAACCAATGATCGCTTTCCTCCAGTTTTGTATAGAGCTTTGCTCACTCCAATTGTGTCACCTTGGTGCAAGTCTTTAGTGGTGAGTGATAAAGGTTCACATGGGTAGCGCTATACTGCCACATGTCTCTAAGGTGGGTCTCGTATCCAAGCAATGAATCAAGCGAGCCAAATGCTGCGACTAGCCACCGTGCGTCATAATTACTTCATGGGATGATGACATTTATTTGTTCAACCTTGTCGAGACCATCGCCATCATTTGCAGGGGATACACCTAAGCCTGGGATGACCAGATGCTTGGTTTCAATTTTTTTTTGTTGCAATGGTTGGAGGAATATTCTTATTTTGCATCATTTCTAGAGATTGTGAAATCTTTTTTGTTATGCCTCTAGAGATAGTGGGATTTTTTTCTATATATACTTCTCTTTTTTTTGAGAGAGGGGTCCAAATTTTGAAGGAACATTGATTTTAGAAAAGATTCCAGGCCTTTATTACTATTTTATTTTATTATAAAAGACTTTCAAACTGTGTCAATTGTTTGGCCTCTTTGTTCTTTCATGCTATTTGATTAAACCTTAAACTATGCTTCTATTGTATGGATATTTCATTTGAGAACTTCTATATATATTGAATGCAAGTTTGCTGATCTAGATCATGTCTAATGACTATTCTTAGAAGTAGGAATGTATGCAATGCTATTTTATGTCAATGAATGGATTATCTATACTCTAATCTTTAGTTTCTACCTTTCTGGAATGCTACAAATACCAATCAGGCCCTTAGATCTATGATTTATCGTGCCTACCATTAAGGCTCAATGCATCGCCTTAGGTTAGACTTTATTTTATTATATATGTTTCCTTTTCCTTTTCCAAAACCCCATTATAGAAGAAGTCAACTTCTCTAAAAACCTGGAGGCTACTTAGTTTAGCACAATAGGTCCCCCATAAACTGAGTTTCCCATAAGACACTATTACCTTGTCAAATTTTGGCATCACTAGTATCCCTTTTTGCTTGCTTGATATGGGAATAATTGATGAAAAATTAGATTTAATGAGGCCTTGATTTAGTGTTGTGAGGTGTTTTATACATCCACATTATGTCTTGGGCCCTTGCAAATTGAATAAAAATCATTTATTGATGTCTTGTAAAGGTGTTGTAACACATCTTCACACTTTTCTAAGACCATAATATCATAATTCACCTAAATAACCTTACCAAGACTTGTTTCAAAGTGTTGTAAAGTCTTGTAACAAACTTTCACACTTTCCTAGGCTTGTCATCAATATTTACACCTTTCTTATGCTTTAATGGCCCTTTTATGCACTTACAGGCCTTACTTATGTGTCTTGTTAAAGAACCCAATGAACATTATTTAAATTATCATAACTCCCCACATCCACTTAAAAATTCCCAAGTGGACTAAGTCACCATTAGTGGCAACTTAGTCCCATTTGGCTCAAAAAATAAAAATAAACTTAAATTTATTTTAGGTTTTTATTCCTTAAGACCTAAGGTCGACCTGTGATGAGGTACTTTCAGGAATTAGGGAATAATTGTGTATAAATATAGGGTTTTCCCTCTCATTTGACTTAATTCATAACTCATCATCATTCACCCATCCTTCATCATGTTCTCAAGTCAAGCAAGCTAGGGTTTTAGCATTCTAAGTCATCAAGATAGCATTCTAAGGTATTCAAGGGAAGATTCTTCATGTTTTACTGCAGAAATTCAAGATCAAAAATCATGGAAAGGTATTAGCTCTATTGTTGCATGCTTCATTACATTCTTTCTTCATTTGGTTTAATTACCTAAAAAGGGGCTTGACCAAGGTAAACCCCCATGCCCTAACAATCAATATCTTCTCCTTCTTTCATTGTGTATTTGTAGATTTAGACACTTTGATGGTTTGAAGATCATTAAAGATTTTTTGAAGACCTCTCCTTGCTTGCAAATCCAAAATATCAAAAAAAAGTCACTTTCAAGCCCAAAAATTAGAGTTTTAGAATCATACACCTGTTAGGAACCAAAGTGCAGGTTGTAGGCTTCCGTTTCCACTTTTAGATTTGTAGAGAATCCAAAGTGGACTAAGTTGCCCATAGTGGTGACTTAGTCCACTGCAGTGATTTTGTAGGGATTTTTATAGTTTCAAATACCCATTTGGCAGAAATAGCTTTCTAGGCAATTTCCCTGATTTGCGACTAAGTCGCCCCGCCTAGCGTAAGTGTCTCAGTTGGCTTAAAAATCATCTTTATTTTGTTCTTTATTGCATCTATTTCATCTATCTGCATATCACAATGTGTTTTCCAACTTTGTGCATGTGTTTATAATCTATTTGAAAATGCAAGACAAGATAGAAATGCAAGAGAAAGCAAACACAAGACCACCTCACGTTTAGGCTATGATGAACACAAATAAAAGCAAGATAAAGCAAAAAGAATGATATACCTTCTATTTGCGTTGTCCTTGGTTGGCCCTTGATTGTTGATTTTGTGTGTGCTTCGTTTGATGGCAAGATGCTAAAAGTGGATTTAAAATGATCTTGATGGAATGTAGATTGAAATGAGATAAGTGGGTAGTTAAATGGATGGATGCAAGTGCAAAGGATGAAGCTTGAATGTGAGCAACAATGGTGGATGAAGGTTGACCTTTAGATGAGATGAAGTTGTTGAAAGCCTATTGAATGAGAATGTGTTAATTAGAAAATGAAATAAAACACTTTAATTTTATGGAAAGAAACCCTAAAAGCAATGGATAGTTGAGATCTTGCTTCCATGGACAAGATGAAGGGCTGTAGTGGGTTGAGGACTCACAAGCCCTCACATCTTGACATGTGGCAGATGATGTGTCACAAGGACACATGAGGTGGAAGATGACATGTGATGGTAAGGTAATTTTAAGTACCTTGGAATAAGGGTGATATGACCTCTCAATGATCACATGGGGAAGAGGAGAATCTTGGGTGAATAAATGTGAATTGGGAGATCTTGTGGACAAGACAAGGTTCCCAAAAAGAGAGGTGAGAAGTACCTTGGATAAAACAAGGTGTTTAAAAAGGTAAGTTCTTACCCACATGTGACTTGATGTGACAAGTCAAAGATTCTAAAAGACTTTGGCACATGTGATGTGACAATTCAAAGGTTCTAGAACTTTCATGGGGAAGAGAAGATTCCTTGGAGGAATAAAAGTGAATTAAAAATTCACATGGGGAAGAGATGAGTCTTGGATGAATAAAAAGGAATTAAAAATTCCTTGGGGGATGGGGAGAGTTGAACAAGGTACTGATTAGGCTTAACTAATTAGAAATTAGAAGATAATTAGTGGTTAAGTAAGATTAGAAGCCAACTTGCAAAAGTTGGAAGATGTGACACATCCTAATCAAGGATTAGGCATATGCACATTTTTAATGATGAAATTAGGAGAATAAATAGGATTAAGAAAAAGGATGCGACATGTGAGGAATTAAATAAATGTCATATTTATTTAATTCATTTGATGAAAGGGGAATAAAGGGGGTAAGGTATTTAATTATTAGTTGAATATGTTAGGGATTTAGAGGAACTTAAGGATATTAATTAGATAATAGCAATATTACCTAATTAACACAAATAAGAGTATGTTTAGACGAATAGGGATAAATTTGGACAAATGTGAGTGTCCAAATTTAGGTGTTTACATTTTTCCCCTCTTTGAGATGGTGCTACGAAGTAGCATCATTTGAAAGAATATTAAAACATAGAACTCAGAAGAAGATGGTTAGATTGGGAAAGATGCCCCAGTCATTCAAAGGAGTGACTAGGAAGGAAAAATTATTGGAGATTAGGGATTGAGGATGCCCCCTCGAGAGGACATGAAAGTTCAAGAGAACATGGGTGTGCTCTTGAAATGGATGAGATGATGAGAATGAAGATGAGGAAGATGATGCAAAGTGATGGGTAAGAAAGGATGAAAAGGCGACAGGAGATTGGGAAGCATAAATGGATGTAAGGACGAAGGTGATGTTGCCCTAGTCAAGCCACGAGCCAAAGTGGGTTCATGATGGATGTAGTGTTGTCGTCGAGGGGATGATATATCCCAATACAACACAAAAGGATAGGGAAGGGTACATCTCGATGATGATGATGAAAGTGGTGTTGATGAGGGAATGATACATCCCAAAAAAACATGAGGATATGGAAGGATACATCCCGATAAAAAGGGTTGTTGATGAGGGAAGGATACATCCCAAAACAACACCAAAGGATAGGGAAGGATACATCCTGAGGATGAGGATGATTGGATTGAGGCTTGTAACAAGGCTAGGGACAAGACTGAGGATGTGATTAGATGACTTGTGCTAGATTGAAATGATGAGGATTGGATTGAGATGGGAGATTGAGGAAAGGAATAAAGATGATGGGGGACAAGATGCTTAGAATAACCAATTGATATTATTCTAAGAATTTTGAAGAGATGGCAATAAGAGATTGGATGGATAGGGGAGGGAGAGTGATGAAGGATGAATGAATGGGGGTGATTTTGATAGATGAGAGGATGGGGGATACATGCAAGACAATGGAATGGAAAATGAAATGCAATGCTAGTGCAATTTTCCATCTTCAGAACATTGATTTTTGCTATAGCATAAGACACAAGATGCCAGGGTATGAACCAAGGTGAATTAGTGTCTAATGCATAAAAAAAGTACAATAGACAAGAAGGCTATCCCAACACCCCAAAGTCGCAAATATCTTGGTCGGGCCAGGGATTGGGATAACCACAAGCACAAAAGGATGCCCCAACATAACACAAGACCTCAAGGATCTTGGTGGGTACTACGTGGGACAACCCAAAAGACAACAACAAAAAGCAAAAAAGATCAAGATATGCCCCTATGTTGATCAATCAAAACACACCATAATATGAGGGATCATGGTGGCCTTGACAAGTGATGATAGGGAGCTCAAACGATAAACAAAAACTAAAAGTATCAAAAGATCACAATCAAATTCAGAATGTCCTTTTCCATAGGATCAAGGGGGTGGATGGGGTTGATGAGGTATATTAGGAAGGATGCATCCTATTGAGACCGATCATGGATAATAAACTAAAAGATCGATATGACACAAGAAATTACCATTGCATCTCATGATACAAATGGATATCGTTTATGAAGGACCAACTAGATAAGGATATACTTGATGACATGACACGAGACATGAGACACAAGGCTGATTTCCCTAATGACCTAGGGGCTCGGGGGTCGATCAAAGATTAGCCTTGCCTATGTGAAAGTGCAGAGCCCTTGTAGTTTGATAAAAGACTAACGCATGACCATGGATAAAAGTGGGAAGAGGATGATGGAGACCTTGATGATGGATGACAAATATTGAATGAACAAAAGAAGAAAGAATGATGATAGGCGATAAAGGATCCCTGGGGGCGGATCAAATGATTGACCTTTCCTATGTGAAATCGTAGGGGCAACGTAGTTTGACAAAAGACCAAAGAAAAACAATGGATATTGGATGATGAGATAACCCTGATAAGGGGATAAAATGATGGAATCAAAATGATGATTCAAGGTAGACCTATTGGATTGGATAGGATGATGGCAATCAAACGAAGCTCAGGGATGGGATAGTTATCCAAATCATCAAAAGATGAATTGGGAGAATGATATAGTGGAGAGATGAATGATGAGAAGCGATAGAAGATTGGGAAGATGTACAAAGGAAGCATAAGTGACGGCGATGAGATATATGACATTGGATCACATGGGGAGTGGCCTGTAACTAGATACCAATGACAAGGGATTACAAGATGGGACGACGATAGGGATGAATGGATAAGAAGAGAAATATGGGTGGATAGGAAGAGTAGGATGGGGAGATGAAAGGGATGTTATGATGGATGAATAGAGGGATAAGGATGAGGAGATGGAAAGAATTGCTATGATGGATAGGATGATAAGGACGGGGGGATGATAGGGATGTCATGATAGATAGATAGGAAGATAAGGATTGGGAGATGGAAGGGATTGTTTGAGTGGATAGGAAGATAATGGTGGGTAGATGGAAGAGATTATTATGATGGATGATGTCTCCAATGACTATGTCACAAAGGGAGATAAGTTCCCCCACTTTAAATATCTCATGTTTCATGAGGTAGGAGGGACACAAGATGAGTGGATGGGAAGATAAAGGAGATAACTAGAGGAGGATAGGATGGGTGACTAAGGAATACAATAGAGCATGGATGAAGGGAATGTATACCAAGATGTGTTTGAAGCATGCATAGATAGGTGCCCTTGTTTTGATCAAGATCATAAGAATGATGGAGGGATGGGAAATAAATTGGATATGATGGTAGGATGTAGAAGATAGGTGGGATGGAGGGGATAAATGAAGAGGACGTATAGCAAGAAGACTAGTGCATAGTTGGAAGCATAGCAGGAGCATAGCAGATGGAGGGAATGAATATCAGGAAGCTGCCCCCAAGTGTGGAAAAGGATGGACGGGGATTTACTCATGATGCCTATTTTCTAGGTTTTCATCATGGTACTTATCCAAGGCACTTGTAAGCCAAGTTTTCACCGTTGGAAGAATTATTTATCTTTCCTTTTTTTTTAATTTTTAATTTTTTTTTTATTATTTTTTTTTACTTTTCTTTATTTTTTTGATTTTTTTGGATAGCATGTAGATGGAGATGGATAAGGACAGGTATGTGGATGAGGGGATTTAGAAGATACGCGATAAGGATATGGATGAAGTACTTAAGCATAAAGTTCCATATGAGGTATTAAGAGCTCATGTGTGAAGCGACTGTTGGATGTTGGTACAACCTTATTAGGATAAATGGATTATGCAAGAGAATGGACTAGAGGGATATGATGGGGGAGATAATGGATGGGATGCTGGAAAGGGTATGGATTGAATGATGGAGTAGGAGTGTGATGGGGTAGTGAGTTCAGGACCAACATTGGCACATGTGGTGGGGTATGTGAAAAGATAGGAGGATTAATGGATGAAGAATGTGGGGGTAATGGAGGAGATGGGATAGTGAATTTTGGGACATAAGTTCTAAAAATAGATTTAGGAGATGAAAGGGATGTATGATTAGCTTTTGTATTAGCAACTATGGATGTTGTTACATATTTTTCATTTTAATTTATTACATCTTTTTTCTTTGGGATCCACATGGTTTTAATTTTTGATTTGGTGGGCCTTTGTGGCCTGTAGATTTGATTTGGATTTTGGATTTGATTTTGATTTTTCTTTTCTTCACCATGTCTTTTAGAGGGGACATGGGGAGCTTTAGATTCATGTGGAAGTTTAGATGTATGCATTTTTACGTTGGCATCCAAAGTGCTTTTAGTAGCAATGGGATGGGTATGATGAGATGAGTGGTGTGGAAGACACATGAATGGAGTAATGGAGGTAGGATTTTGAGGATGATATGTGGATGGGGGATGCACAGGTAAGTGCCTTTGTTGATCCTTATTAGGGAAAATGAGAGTGGGATGTTGATGATGGGTGATATAGATAGGTGATGGATGGATAAAAGGTTGAATAGGATGAGATGGAGGAGATGATTTTGGGATATAAGGTCCAAAATAGACATAGGACATGGAGGAAACATGAACGAAGTAGATGGATGATGGGAGATGGTGGATGGAGGGATGTAAGGACCCAAAATGGATGAATCGGATGGAGGAATATGGATGGTTGTTTTGAGGTGATATGATGGAGGAGGGGGGATGGCAGCGAATGATTTGGTGGAGAGATGAGAAGAGCCTATATTTCTTTTGGAAGAGGCTTGTTGAGGATGAGTAGAGGTTCTACCAACATTTTTGGATTGTGAGTCTTGAGAAGTATAGCCAAGACCACATGTGTAATTATGCTCTTTGACTTGGATGGGCTCTAAAATAACGTGCTCATGAAGGCCTAAGCCATTTCCTTGGTAGTTCATGTTATTAAGCATTTGATCCATGATAGGATTTTTGTTATTCTGGAAGAATGATGTGAGTCCATTATTAGGCAGAAGATGATGGGTGGTATATATGCTTTGTTTTTCTTCTCCAAGGAGACCACCATGGAAGAATGTGAGAGTACCAAGGAGATATAAAAGTAGTGTGGGGATGGTATGGTTAGGTGATGGTGGAGGATCATAAAATGGAGATGAGGGGATAGTAACATCTTGATCAAGACAAGGGATTGGTAAGGGATCAAGAGAGGGTTTAGCTGACATGATAGGATCTGGATTTGTGGTAGCAGGTGATAAGGGATCATGCAATGGAGATGGAGATAAGGGCTCATGAGATGGAGTGGTGGAATCAAGGAGATCATGGGATGGAATGGATGGGGGACTGTGATCTTGAGATGGGATAGATAGGATGATAGGATCTTGATGTGGAGGAGGGGATATGGTATGCTTTGGATCAAGCTTTTGGCATGACTCATCATGTGCGAGAGGCATGATAATGGAGGAATGTTGAATGGAATCCCAAAGTGGGTGAGGTGGAAGGATGGAGGATTCATGAAGTTCAAAAGGAGGGATTGTGGTGATACTAGGAGTGGAAGGACTAGATTGGATTTGCAGATCTGTGATGGATTGGGAGGATCTAGGTATAGGACGAGTGGATCAGATTTGGTTATCTCCAATGGTCTCAGGAGATCTCAGAGTAGGAGATGGGGGCTCAGTGGATTTAGAGGATGTGATGGTTTGATGGTTTGAGTGGTGCTAAGGGTGGTAGCATCAATGATAGGTGTGGGCTGGAGAGGGGTCTCATCATTAGTGACCATGGATGATGGATTAGGATGGCATGGTTCAATGATTTCAAGTGGTGGATTTGGGGATGTCTTCTTTGTTAGAAGTCCTTGGAGAACTTCCGGAGTGAGAAACTTGCATATTCTAGGTTTAGATGGAAAGGTAGGAGTGGATGAAGGATTGAGGATTGGTGGAGGATTGGGATTAGATGGAGGAATGGGATTGGATGTAGGACTGGGAGTAGATGGAGGACTAGGATTGGATGGAGGGTTAAGGTAGGGATATTGGAATGATGAATTAGGAGAAGAGGATATGGATGGTGGATTAGGACAAAAGGATGTGGGTGGTATATTAGGACAAGAGGATGTGGGTGGTGTATTAGGACAAGAGGACATGGATGTTGGATTAGGATAAGAAATATAGGAACAAGAGGATGTGGATATTGGATTAGGACAAGAGGATGTGGATGTTGGATTAGGATAGGAAGATGTGGATGTTGGATTAGGATGAGAAAACTGGTATAAAGGGTTAGGATAGAGGGCACATGTGGATGAAGGATTGAGATAGGAGGATGTGGATGGAAGATTATAATAGGGGTGTTGAGATACTAGATTGGGATAAGAAGTCATGGTTTTCAGATAAGGAGATGATGTAGAGGGAGGATATGATGGAGATGTGGGCGAGGAAGATAATGGATATCCCTCGTCAAAGGTAGCATAAGGAGCGTTATTAGGCATGGATGAAGAAATAATGGGATAAGTCAAAGGAGGGATTGGATTTTGGAAATTGATTGGGGAAAGCTTACTAGAAATTATAGCATCAAGAGGATTGATGTCATACACCTCTTGATCGACAAGACTCTTGTTATCATCATCAATGTAATTAGGGTTTCCGTTGATTACTATTGATGGAGGATAAGGATTCATGATGATGGAAGGATAAATAGGATGGGTAAAATATTTTGGGTGGAAACGGACTAAAGCTTGAATTGAGATTTAGGTCAAGCTTAGATCAAGATTGGATTAAAGATCAAATTAGGATGATTGGATGATGCAATGGGATTGATTCTGATGATTATATTTGATCAATAAAAGATGATTATGAAACTGAATCTACCTCAAGATGGAAGTAGATTGATTAGGTCTGAGGTGATTGGATAAGGGTGTGGTTGAATTAGATTAGATAGGATTGACTGATGAAATGATTGATAAGATCAAATGATAGATTAGATAGGGTTAGGAGAGGGATTTTAAATCCCATTCAAAGATTACCCTAGGTGACTTAGGATGTTGATTGATTAGATTAAATGATGAATAGATGATTGTAGCACATAATCCACCTTAAGATTGAAGATGGATTGATTAGGCCCATGATGATAACTAACTTAGAATGGATGACGATCCTAAGCAAATATGGATTGTGACGATCAAATTAAGACTCATAGTTCAATTTGGATAACTAATTCAAATGAAATTCAGAGGATTTGGATGGGGGACACGATGATGGATACCTAACCTAGAGATGCTTTCTATGTGATTCAAATGATAGATGAATGATCTTGTGAGAATGTCGATAGAAAAAAGCTCAACTTGGGATTGGATTAGAGGACATGATATGATTGATTCTAAACCAAGTTCAGGGGTTTTAACTAGATGACGCAAGGTGTTGACAATTAGATTTTTACTAGATTGGTAGTTTTCAAAAATTGTCAAATTTTGCCATTTTAGGAAGCTTCATAGACATACTACCTATGAGAGTCTAGTTTTTTCTCAAAAAACAGCCAAAAATAAGATAGGATGAATTTCCAACTAACATTCCAAATCTGAGACATGCATTCAGAGTTATTAACAAAAATGATTTTTTGAAAATTGAAAAAAAACACAATTGTGATTTTGAGGGTCAAGATGAAAGTTTGGAGCCCCAAAAATGTGTCGAAATGGGGTCCAAATGAATGATGGTAAATTGGTTGGGAATCCACATGCCACCTCATAATGCAACCACCCATAAAATTTCATCCCAATCGGACACTTGAGTCAAAAGTTATAGCCTCCAAAAGTTGACATAAAAATCAAAACCCTCAAAACAAAGTCTAGATGAGTGGGATGGATTATTTGATGATAGATATGGACTCTAATGATGTTCTAAGAAGCACCTATGTGGCTTGGTCAATGAAACAATGACTTACAGAAAATGTTGATGGATGCCCAAAATGAGGAAACGACCGCTCAGAACAAGCAAATGGATGCTCGAAATGGGGGAATGAAGGCTCAAAATGATAGGATAAAGAATCAGATTGAGGGGATGAATACTTGGAGTAGGGAATGGATGCTCAAAACAAGGGATTAATGCTGAGAACGAGCAAATGGATACTCAGAATGTGGAGAACAGTTATTGTAATGAAGGAACAACACCAGGAACGACCGAACGGAGGATGAAAACAAACTGTTTGAAGGGAAGGTATGCCTATTCAAGGGTAGGTACACCCATCCAAGGGTATTTATACCCAAATGAAAGGGGTAGGTCTACCTATCCAAGGGAAATTCCACCCATCTAAGGGTAGGTTCACCTATTTAGTGAAAACAAACAAAAATAGTTGTTTGGAATAGGTAAACAAGAGCACGAAATGAGGAAATGGATGCTTAGATCGAGGAGAAAAATGTTTAGGATAGGGAATGAATTCTTAGAAAAAATTCATGAATGTTCATAATGGGGAAACAAGTGATCAGAATAATGAAACAGGCGTTCAAAATGATGAAACAGGTGCCTGGAATGATGAAACAGGTGCTCAGAATGATGAAATAGGCAGTAAAACTGATAGTTCAAGGGGTAGTACGCCTATCCAAGGGAAGGCCTACCCATCCAAGGGTAAGTTCACCCAATTGGGGTCAGGTAGGCCCCTACTAGGGTAGGTATTCCCCTCTGATGGGGAAAGTCTTCCTATTCAAGGGTAGGTTTTCCTGTTTGACAAAAAGTTGGGCATATCTGACAAAAACAAGATGAAAAGGTACCAAGACAGAGGGTAGGTTCACCCCTAGTAGAGAAAGTCCACCCCTCTACAAGGGAAAGTATGCCCCTCTGCATAAATCTGAACTTGATTTTCGCAAAAACAACTATGGAAAAGGACCCAAAATACAACAAACAACAATCAGAGGATAAAGCTGACTTGAGTGAACATAAAATCATTGGTTTTGCACAAAGAAAATAGTCCAAACAACACAATCCTAAGATTATTAGAATGTTTATGGCCAAAAAGTCCTCTATCTAGGATAAATAAGGTGGCTAGGGAGTCCTTAATATACACCAAGTATGTGAGGCCCAAACTGTGAACACCAGCCCGTCACAAGCGTGAGTCAAGAACCTTAGTGAGATACTAAAAGCTCAGACCAACTCTTCATGTCATCTTGATGCTTCACCAATAACGATGCGGCTAGATGGTGGTACAACTTTGGCCTCCTCCTTTGTATACCCCATTGGTATGCGTGGTTGGGATCGTCCCTTGGGGTGATGAAATCCCCAAGCAGGTCCCCTAAAAAAAATAAAAAGGATGACTCAAGGACTTGGTAAGCTATGATTTCTCATCACCTAGGATCACCAAACAACACAATGGGATTGAATATGTCAATAGCTTACCACAAACACAACACACAATGTAAATTTGACCCCCCTAGTTAAGCTATGTGCCTAAATTAACAAAAATTGATAAGCAAACAACTAATAAAAGTTTCAAAATGAATGGCCCTACAAGAAACTTGTTGGTGATTTTTTTTTTTTTCTCTACCAAATTCTCATAAAATCATTACACAAACACAAATAGCACACATTAGGAGGTTAGAAGTACTCAAAATAGCAGAAAATAGTGCTTAAAATGCAATTTTTACCTTCTAAAAAGTGTTGTTTTGGGTGGGTCTGCCCCTCTTTTTTGGGAAGGTCTGCCCCTTTGTGGGCAGGTCCTCCCCTTGGCAAGGGAAGGTCTACCCCTCTATTGAAAGTTAGAAAAACTTGTTGTTTTTGGGCTCTATGGAGGGCAGGTTTGTCTCTATAAGGGCAGGTCTTCCCCTCGGAGGGCAGGTCCGCCTATCTATGGGCAAGTCCACCTCTTTGCAACCTAAACCTGCAAACAGTGAAATAATAGAAAACTTGAGAGCAAGAGACCCATTTGTGGGTCCCACTGGACGTGCTAGAAATGTGTGCAGGTGTTTGTGATCTATCTGAAAAGGCAAGAAAAAAAAAAGACTACCTCACGATTAGGCTACGATGAACACAAATAAAAGCAAGATAAAACAAAACAAATGATATACCTTCTATTTGCATTGTCCTTGGTTGGCCTTTTATTGTTGATTTTGTGTGTGCTCCCTTTGATGGCAAGATGCTAAAAGTGGATTTAAAATGATCTTGATGAAATGTAGATTGAAATGAGATAAGTGGGTAGTTGAATGGATGGATGCAAGTGCAAAGGATGAAGCTTGAATGTGAGTACCAATGGTGGATGAAGGTTGAGATTGAGATGAGATGAAGCTATTGAAAGCTTGTTGAATGAGAATATTTTAATTAGAAAATGAAAGAAAACTCTTTCATTTTATGGAAAGAAACCATAAAAAGAATGGACGGTTGAGATCTTGCCACCATGGACAAGATGAAGGGTTGTAGGGGGTTGAGGACTCATAAGCCCTCACATTTTTCCATGTGGCAGATGATGTGTCACAAGGACACATGAGGTGGAAGATGGCATGTGATGGGAAGGTACCTGTAAGTACCTTAGAATAAGGGTAATGTGACCTCTCAATGATCACATGGGGAAGAGGAGAATCTTGGGTGAATAAATGTGAATTCAAAATTAACATGATTGGGAGATCTTGTGGACAAGACAAGGTTCCCAAAAAGAGAGGTGAGAAGTACCTTGGATAAAACAAGGTGCTTAAAAAGGTAAGTTCTTACCCACATGTGACTTTATGTGATAAGTCAAAGATTCTAGAAGAATTTGGCACATGTGATGTGACAAGTCAAAGGTTCTAGAACTTGCATGGGGAAGAGAAGATTCCTTGGAGGAATAAAAATGAATTAAAAATCCTCATGGGGTAGATAGGAGCCTTGGATGAATAAAAAGGAATTAAAAATTCCTTGGGGAATGGAGAGAGTTGACCAAGGTACCGATTAAGCTTAACTGATTAGTAATTAGAAGATAATTAGTGGTTAAGAAAGATTAGAGGCCAACTTGCAAAAGTTGGAGGATGTGACACATCCTAATCAAAGATTAAGCATGTGCACATCTTTAATGATGAGATTAGGAGAATAATTAGGATTAAGAAAAAGGATGTGACATGTGAGGAATTAAATAAATGTCATATTTATTTAATTCATTTGATGAAAGGGGGATAAACGGGGTAAGGTATTTAATTACTGATTGAATACCTTGGGGATTTAGAGGAATTTAAGGATATTAATTAGATAATAGTAATATTACCTAATTAACGTAGATAAGAGGATGTTTAGGTGAATAGGGATAAATTTGGACAAATGTGAGTGCCTAAATTTAGGTGTCTATAGTAGAATTTAACATTTCTTAGATTTAACATCAATAAGTCATCTTTCTTTTAGCTTATTGCATTTAGACATCACATTTAAATACATTACATCCCTTTTACATTAATGTTGAGTGTATAAATTTTCATTTTGGACCCAATTCCTCTCCTTTTAGGTGAAAAACCTAGAAGTGTCAGAGGCAACTTTGGGTAATCCAAAATCATTGTCCACATCACCCATCTCGGCTCATCCTTGTCTTGCACTATGTGGGGGAAAGGGGTTATGTAGGCTTTTCCTTGTATGACACTTTTCATTATCTCTTTTGGCTAGTTGACCACCTTCCATGTATATATAGGAGCAAGCTTGGGATGTGGAAGTCATGCCTTAAGTTGGCTCGCATGTGGCATACTTTTCTTTCTATGTTTAGCATTACATTTTGGGGGAAACCCCTTTTTGATGACATAGCTTATAGAAACATATGCTTAACATAGGGCTTTCCAAATAATCTCTCATGTATTCTTAAGATTTATCATTTTCTACTTTAAAGTAATTTCTCATAGCGTGGTGTTTAGCAATTTCTTTAAAGTGGGGGCATACATTGGCATTATTCTTTTGCATTTTACAACTCATGTTTCATTGTGTGGACTTATCAGTTCATGCGATGTGTCTTTCTCTTGGTGATGACATTGGGCATGATGTCCTTCAAGAGCATGATCTCTCTTAGCATGTTATATTCCTCTTAGTGGAAATGCCAAGTGGAGTGCATTTCTTAAGTTGTGAATCTTCTATTCTTCGATTGGTCCTCTCTTGGAGACATTAGGCACGATGTTCCCTAGGTTGAGACCTTACATGAACTAAGAAAAACCACTTCAAATGTACCTTACACTATTTTTCATTTACAATAACTGTTATATGGCCACCTTACATAACACACTTTGCTTGCATATGGAGCCATCTTGTTTGTTCATGGGTATTAGCATACAAAATTTTGCTTGCCTCATGAATCTCATTGTTCATGTTGTGTGGTGCCTTATCAAAGTTAAAAAGAGGTATAGATTTGGTATGGTTAATATGTATGGGAGCCAACCATAGGCAATAATTTCCTATAGTCACTTGTTTGTTTGTGTGGGAACATACCAACCGTGTGTCTATGTCTCACCTTTTTGAGGGTTCACCTAGTGGATACTAGAATCCAGTAGCTCGTGTGAGAGTACATTTTATTTTCATAGTGGATATCATATTCCATGTGTAAATATTGTTTGGACAAACAACATAGACCCAGTCCACATTGTGTTGGACAAACTACCAAGGCCTTATCCACCCCCTCTTTTTTATTTTCTTTCAAGTCTTTATTTCTTTGATAGTGTATGCTTGTATATTCTTGTTGCTTCATACATCATTCACATATTTGTTCCTTTGTGCCTATGTTGGTTTACAATAGGATCTTGATCCTAGGGGCTTGATCATCCCTCTTGATCGTTGTTATCTTATCTCACTAGCATTGGTACACTTGGACCCCTCTTGATGTGAATTTATCTACATTAGTGTGAGTTTGATGCATGGTCATCCTCTAACTAGAGTGGGGGGTAAATGTAGTGTAGAAAAATGTATCCCTTTAAATTTTTACATTTGTTTGGGTCCTCCCTGTTAAAATTTGGCTTATTTATGCCTTAATTGGTCTTATTTTACATCCACAAGCCTAGTTAAATGCATTTTTCTAAGGATATTCCTAACATATAATAAATGAAAAATCACAATTTAATGTTTTTGGCTATGTATTCTAGATTTAGGGATCTAGGACCGATATTCCCATTTGGGTGTATGGGTTCTCCCTAGGTCTCGGTCCCTAATTTCAAATGATACATTGAACATAAAACTTCTTGAAGTTTGTGTCCTGGCTTTAAGCCTCTAGGATTCATACGCCCAAGCTAACATATGAGTCCCACTTTAACCTAGGACCTATTTTAATTCAAATTCTTGGTAGAATTTTATTATCCTTAGATTCAATTTCTGAATGTCATCTTGTAGTTTTGCAATTTCAGAAAATTAGGCATAAACAAGTATAAACACAAGGTCATTTCATTATGTTCCATCTAATATTTTCAAGTGAGCACTCTTAAGGTAATTTTATGAGTTTACAAGAGCATTCAAGAGAAAATCATCAAGCATTTGGAGCTTCATTCTTGAGATTCAAGCACCATGTCAAAGTCTTCATGCATCATGTGTGTTTGTGAGCTAACATTTGTGATGTAGATTTTATGATTCAAGCAAGAATTTAAGACAAATTTTCAAGCATTCAATTAGGAGTCAAGATCCACATCCATTGAAGCCATTCCACACAATTTTGCAACTTTGATTTCAAGGGTTTGGTGAGTTGCAACATAACATTTTTTCATTCATCATTCCCTCATGATTTTCTATTTCATTTCAAGGTTTAATTACCAAAATGGGGTTTGACCAAGGCAATCCCCCTTTCCCTAACAAAAGAAAATTTTTCTCTCTTGACGTGTGTTTGCATATATAGGTGAATTGGAGCTTGAAGATCCTTTGAAGGAAAAGTTTCAAACATTGTCAAAGTTGTCAAGAAGTTGTCATCTTCAAGTAAACTCATCTACAGACCATAATTCAAACTTTCAGACTTAAATATTGGATAGGAAGGAAGCTACAGAAGATCAAGTTAGAGGTTATAGAAGAATTAGTCAAACCCTAGAAACTGTACTCATATGCCCAACCTGGCATATTAGTCCCAATATACCCCTTTTTTCCATCTTTCTATAGATCTTGATTAGTCACTAGAAGATTCCATATTCTTCCCAAAAACCCTATAGCAAGACTAAATTTCCCAACTTGGCATATTATTCCTAGTGAAACCTTAAACAATATTTTTCAAAGTTTGCAGATCTTATCTTGACATCTCCATTCATCTAGGTTTTTTTTTTGTTTCATTATGTTTGTCAATTTGATTTCATACTTTCAAGTTTCTAGGGTTTTTGTATAAGTGTTTAAATTTCTCCTTTGATGCTTTATTTAATGGTGGACCCCTATCCAATTACACTAGGAACCCTCTAGCCATCCTTCAATTGAGTCACTTGGTTGAGGGATCTAGGTGTCTTAATGAACTAAAGCATGAAATAGGTCCAATTTTGTTGGGAAAATGTGTCTCAACCTTACAATTATATATGGTCTATTGTTGATAGGTGGCAACTGATCATAAAAATACTATACATTCATAGCAAGATGTGGGGTTCAGGGTATCGCCTCAAAAAAAAATTGACGTAAAGGTTTTTTCCCGCTGACACGTCAATGTTTTATCGTTGACACGTCAAGTGAAAAATGACCTTGGAAAACCCTAATTCTAGAAGGTTCCAAAAATCTTGTTATAAGTAGTTGGGTTGTATGTAAATAGGGGTGTATTTTGAGAGACTAATAGTAGTCATGTCTCTTGATCTCTGGTGGTGATACTCCTGTGAGAAGCTTGCTTTGCAAGTATATTGTAATATTTTGATTTCTGAAAAATATATTGAGTAGCTTTTGGAGTGTGGGGTTTTTCTCCCAAAAGGGTTTTCCCCACATAAATCTTTGTGTTGTGGTATGCATGATACTTTTGTCTATTTATGTTTAAGTTCTTTGTAAATGTTAAATATTAGTAATTTTTTGCATTTTTCTCCTCTCAAGATTAGTGTAGGAAGTTGTTTCGCTACCTTAACTTCCTTACAAACTCCATCTCTCAAAAGGTTGAACCCTATTTCCATTTTTCTCAATAAGGTTTAGGTTTGAGGGTATAGGAACCTTGAGGGTGGAAGGTATAATGTTTAGGGTAGAGTGTATAGGTTTTACAACCTAGGGTTGAGTGTAGGGTTTAGAGTACAGGGTATGATATAATGTATAATATTTAGGGTATATCGTTTAGGAGTGTATAAGGTCAAAGGTTCATACAATATGATTTAGGTTCTAGAGTTGAGGGATATGGTTTAGGGTTGAGGTTATATGATATAGGGTTTAGGGTTGACTGCATATGGTTGAGGGTTTATTATATAAGCCTTAGGGTCCAAGGTTGAGGAATAGGGTTTAAGGTGAAGAGGGTATATGGTATAGTGTTGAGGATTGAGGGATAAGATCTAGGGTTGAGGGTATAGGGTATAAGGTTTAGGGTTGAGGGTATAGGGCTTATGGTTGAGTATATGGTTTAGGGTTGAGAGTATAATGTTGAGTTATAAGGTTTAGGTTTGAGTGTATAGGAACCTTAAGGGTTGAAGGTATAAGGTTTAGGGTGGAGTGTATAGGTTTTATGACCTAGGGTTGAGTATTGGGTTTAGAGTATAGGGTATATGATATAGTGTATAGGGTTTAGGGTATGTCACTTAGGAGTGCATAAGTTGAGGGTTCATCCAATAGGCTTTAGGGCCTAGGGTTGAGGGTATAGGGTTTATGATTAACTATATATGGTTGAGGGATAGAGTTTAGGATCAAGAGGGTATATTGTATATAGTTGAGGGTTGAGGGATAGAGTTTGAGGTTGATGATATAAGGCATAAGGTTTATGGTTGAGGGTATAGGGTTTAAGGTTGAGTATATGGTTTAGGGTTGAGAGTATAAGATTGAGTTATTAGGTTTACGTTTGAGGGTATATGAACCTTGAGGGTTGAATGTATAAGGTTTAGGGTAAAGTGTATAGGTTTTTATGACCTAGGGCTGATTCTAGGGTTTATAATATAGATTATGTGATATAGTGTATAGGGTTTAGGGTATATTATTTAGGAGTGTATAGGGTCAACGATTCACCCAATAGGATTTAGAACCTAGGGTTAAGGGATATGGTTTAGGTTTGAGGGTATATGATATAGGGTTTAGGGTTGACTGTATATGGTTGAGGGTTTATTATATAAGACTTATAGTCCATGGTTGAGGGATAGGGTTTAGAGTCAAGAGGGTATATGGTATAGGGTTGAGGGTTGAGGGATAGGGTTTAGGGTTGAGGGTATATGGTATAAGATTTAGGGTTGGTATAGGGTTTAGGGTTGAGTATATGGTATAGGGTTGAGAGTATAATATTGAGTTATAAGGTTTAGGTTTGAGGGTATAGGAACCTCGAGGGTTGAAGATATAAGGTTTAGGGTAGAGTCTAGGTTTAATGAACTAGGGCTAAGTGTAGGGTTTAGAGTATAGGTTATATGATATAGTGTAAGGTATATCATTTAAGAGTGTAGGGTTGAGCGTTCATCCAATGGGATTTAGGGCCTAGGGTTGATGGATATGGTTTAGGGTTTAGGGTATATGATATAGGGTTTAGGGTTGGTTTTATATGTTTGAGAGTTTATTATAAAATACTTAAGGTCCAAGGTTGAGAGATAGGGTTTAGGGTCAAGAGGGTACATGGTATAGGGTTGAGGGTTGAGGGATAGGGTTTAGGGTTGAGGGTATAGGTTATAAGGTTTAAGGTTGAGGGTATAGGGTTTAAGGTTGAGTAAATGGTTTAGGGTTGAGAGTATAAGATTGGGTTATAAGGTTTAGGTTTGATGGTATAAGAACCTTGAAGATTGAATGTATAAGGTTTAGGGTAGAATGTATAGGTTTTATGACTTGAGGTTGAGTGTAGGGTTTAGAGTATAGGGTATATGATATTTTTCATAGGGTATAGGACCACATCAAATAAATTCAATTGAAAGAGTGTTTATGGGTTGACTAGTTATGTGTTTCAATATCTCATCCACATGTTTCCTTGATGCCAACTTAGGTTGATGTGTTCCTCAATGTAAATCATTTTGGATCACATTGAGAGAAGTGTTAAGATTTTTTTGGGTTCTCTCTATGCTCAAGATAGGATCGATTCATGCTTTGGTAGCCGACTAATTGAATTTATTGCTTATTCTCTTCCTAGCTGACCTAATTTAAGAATTAAACTGTTAAGATGGATATAAATACAAGATCATTTCAGATGCAACATGGATGAAGTGAGTGCAACTGAAAACAAGTTTTTGTGTGCAAGTTGTATTGAACATACAATAAAGACAGTGCTAAACATTATGAAAGGAAAGATTAATTATGCTTGAATGCCTCAGTCAATAGATTATTGTGTTGGAAATATTTGTAATTCTCTTATATATATTTTGTATTCTACTTTGAGATAGGAAATCTCCTTAGGTATTCTATATCTTGCTCCTAAAGTTGGTTGGTACTTCAGTGTTGCAAGTCCTTTTTGTATCTTTTTCTAAGGAAGTGATCCTTCTTTTAAGTATTTTGGTAGTGAGGCTTATATTATGAGTTAACTCTCACCATGGTTTTTTCTTTATTGGATTTTCCATGTAAATATGGTGTCTTTTGTAAGGAAGCTAAGGCAATGAAACAACTTCCTACACCAATCTTGAGAGGAGGATAATGCAAAACTTTTACATATCTTTAACATTTTACAAAAACTTAAATAGAAATAAATATAAATATCACGCATACCACAACAAAATGTACGTGGGGAAAACCCTTTTGGGAGAAAAACCTCACACTCCAAAATCCACCCAATATATTATTCAAAAATCACAAAGATTACAATATACTTGCAAAGTAAAATTTTCACAAGAGTATCACCAACTAGAGATCCAGAGGCAACACAACCATTATTAGACTCTCGGAATACATCACACTACATAGCCATAATACAATGCTCTCATAAATTAGGGTTGCCTTCTAGGGAAACTCAAGCTATAAAATAGCATCCATCATATTTAAAACCTAATGATGAACGGTCCAATTTTATAATAATAAAATATAAATAAAAAGTTTCGTTTAAGGGTGCTACCCTTGAGCCCCCACTTGGGCGTGCTGCCCCCCGATCCCCAGCCGGGGGAATTGTAAGAAGCTTAGGTAGCAGAACAACTTCCTACACTAATATTGAGAGGAGAATAATGAAAAACATTTATATATCTTTAATAGTTATAGAAACTTAAACAAAAATAAACACAAATATCATGCATTCCACAACACAATGGTTTAAATGGGGAAAACCCTTTCAAGAGAAAAATACCACACTCCAAAAGCTGTCCAATATATTATTCAAAAATCACAAATATTAAAATATACTTGTAGAGAAAGCTTCACATAGGAGTATCACCACTCAGAGATCCAGAGGAAACACAACTATCAAATTCTCAAAATACATCATAAAACTACACATGTAATTCTCAAAATTCTCAAAATACATCACAAAAACACACAAATTCATAATACTCCAACAAGATTGTAACCTAATCTTCAATGATCTTCAAGTTTTCAAAGCACCTAGATTTGCAACCACACAAAGAGAGAGAGAGAGAGAAGTGTTGATTGTTAGGGAATAAGGGTTTTCCTTGGTCAAACCCCTTTTAGGTTATTAAGCCAAATGATGAAACAATGGAATGAAGCAATGAAGCGTGGAACAAAGAACATGAATCATGGAAAATTATACCTTGAATGATTTGCCTTGTGACTGATGTCTTGTGAATCTGAAACTCAACATGAAATTGTCATGAAGGATGTAGATCTTGATCTTGACAATAGGAATATAATAATGCTTGATCTTGGATCTACAATGCTACATTACATGTTCACTAGCTAAATAACATGATTTATGCTTGATATGCTTTACATGATGATGAATCTTGAATTCCTACGACAATTGATGAAGAATTATGGCCTTGAATGCCTTAGAAATGATCTTGAATGTTATCTTGATGATCTTGTAAAGTCTTAGAATGCTTAACTCTTGCTTGGTTGACTTGATAACATGTAGGCTTGATGAAATAATGATTTGGGAGTTCATTTATATAGGAAATCCACTCAATTGACTGTTAATTTGATCCCCAAGGCCAACATAGGACAAATTTGAACTTAAAACCCATTTTTTCCCTGCTCAAACCTTAAAAATAGGCCAAATGGGACTCATTCGCCAAGCTAGGTGAATGAGTCCCAAAGAGATATTTTTCCAGCTAATATGTTGGTGAGTGTGTAAATTAAGCATATATGTTGATTTTGTCAAGTTTTTGATTAAAATATCTTGGGATGCACAATATGGGGTCATAAGGGCCTATTAATGATGATATAAAGGTCATAAATGTAATAGGGACCAAAATCCAATGTGAAAGTGTAAATAAATACTCTTTAAAAAATTAAATTAAGGAAAAATTGGGTCTATTTAGCTTAGAAGGGCCGTAAATCCAATTTGAATGCGTAAAACACATTACAACACTAGATTAGGTCCACCGTAGTTTACAAGCCTCTTAAATTTAATGTGAAAGTGTAGATAAATACACTTTACAACACTAAATTAAGAAAAAGTTAAGTTAATTTAGCTTTAAAAGGGTCCAAGCCCCAATGTGGATGTGTAAGAAACCTCACAACACTAGATCAAGGTGATATCAAGTGAACCATAGATTTTTTGGCACCACAAGACTCTAACTCTTCTAGGGTTTTGCACCTAAAAGGAGAGAGGTAGGCCAAAAATGCTAGCTAGGTTCACTCAAATTGTAAAATGTATGATATTATTTAGACTAAATAAAATGTTCAAGATGTAGCTAATTGATAATATTGATTGATTAAGTATGCAAAACCTAAGAAACAAGTGATGTTTGAAAACACATTGTGTAATGCAAGAACACTTGGAAATGAATAGAAAACTATAACAAAAATGGACCAAACTAAAAGTGTGCACCTAAGATGTTGAAGGAGGTTGAAAATGTCATTTGAAATGTTGTTGGTGTTGGTTTTCAGACCTGGTGGGACTTATTCGCCATTCTGGACGAATTAGTCCTAGTTCTGCTAAACTGAGCCAGAACCCATTTATGACAAAAGAGTACCCAAAAATGCAGAAAACTCAAAATTGACCTTGGAGTGGGAATCATTCACCACCCATGGAAAATGAGTCCACTTTTTAATTTCTAGATTTTTAAAAGTGGAATCCACTGTTCTGCACTTTGACTTCCTACAGGTGTCTGCTTCCGAAACTCTGATTTATGGATTTGAGAATGATTTTTTGTTGATATTTTGGCTTGATGAATGATGAGAAGACTTGAAAAACTTAATAAATTGATCTTCAATGATTTCCAAGCTTTCAAAAGTCCTAAATCTGCAAACACACAAGTCAAGAGAGAGAAATGTTGAATGTTAGGGCATGGGGGTTTCCCTTGGTGAAACCCCTTTTAGGTAATTAAACCAAAATGATGAAAGAATGGAATGAAACATGAAATAATGGAATTTATTTCCTTTCCATGATATTTTATCTTGGATTTTTGCAGCAATGGAGGAAGATTCATCCCTTGAATGTCTTTAGGAACTTTCTTGATGTCTTGCAATGATAAAACCCTAAGTTGCTTGACTCGAGATAGAAGAATGATGAATGAATGAATGATAAGAGATAAGAGATGTGTAAAATGAATTAAAAGACTTATATTTATAGGAAATTCACCTATTTCACCCATTAATACCTCATCATCCTAGGTTGACATGAAGTAATATTAAACTTAAATTTTATTTTTTTCCTGCTCAAAGGTCAAAATTGAGCCAAATGGGACTCATTTTCCACCCATGGTGAATGGGTCCCACTTGGATGGGACCAATTCACCATTCATGGTGAATGGGTCCCACAGAGGCCAATTTGACAGCTAGGAAACCAGGAGATTAGGAAATAAGGTTTAAAATGCAACTTTGTCGAGTATTTGATCAATTGAAGCCTCGGGGTGCACAATATGGGTTAATAGGGGCCTATTAATAATGATGTAAAGTTCAATTAGGGCTTGGAACACAAAATTCAATGTGAAAGTGTGATTAAATACACTTTACGACACTAAAATGAGGTCCACATAGCCTAGGAAGGCACAAGAACCAATATGAATGTGTAAGACACATTACAACACTAGTTTATCATTAAGTTTATTTCAAAAATATTCTAGATTGATATAATTATATTATTAAACACATTTTATAATATTGAATTATGGAGAAATGAGTTTATTAAGTCTCAAAAAGTGTGAAAGTCCTTTACAAGACTTTACAACACCTTTACAAGTGGACACTAAAAATTGATCTAGACCTGCAAGCTCTATTTTTTCACCACATTCGTCCTAACATAATTAAAATACTTAATTATTTTGTGCGGTCCATTTTCATCTATTAATTAAATAATTTTTAATTATTTAATAAATTCATGTCTCTTTATTCTTCCTGATTATTTAAATAAATAAATTTTATTTATTTACTTAAATGTGTCGCTAATTATCTAATGCCTCCTTATAATTAAATAAATTCCCTAATTTATTTAATTATTCATGTCCACTAATTTATCTAGATTATTTAAATAAATAAATCTTGCTTATTTATTTAAATACGTCAATAACTTACATATTCTTCTTCTAATTAAATAATTTCTTTAATTTATTTAATTATGGCCACATGTCACTTTCTCCATTTTAAATAAATAAAATAATAATAATAATAAAATGATTACTTATTTAAAATGGTCAAAATTCCTTATTTTCGCAAAAGATGGGCATTTATTGCCTACTGTCATTTGATTCTCCATTTTTGTATTAAAATGATTTTTAATTCAAAAAGATGCCTTTTTCCATAGAAAAGTCAAATGATTGTTATTAATTTGATTCCCCAACCTTTTTTTAGTCATTTTATCCTTATCTCAACTTTCAATCTGGTCCGTCCATTTGCCTTTCGATCTCATCTGTCCATTCGAAATTACCTTTTCTTATAAAATGGCAATTTCAAATTCATTTTCTCTCTCTCAAGCTTTCACGTGAAATTCTAGCTTTCTTGTTTTTATCCATTATCCTACACACTTAGAGCTTCTCTTAGGCACTTAGAGTCATTTTTCATAGGAAAATCCTTAAACACTTGCATAGGACTTGAAATTTTCATAGGTTGCTCGAAAAATCTGAGGGAAAATTTCAACTTGCAGCAAGCTAGAAGGTATAATGGAGGTGAATCATGGAGGTTGAAGACATTCAATAACATATTGCTCCTTTGTTCTTCATTATCTCTTTGGATTTTTTTGGATTTACTATTGATTTACTATTGATTTGGTGAACCCGGCGTCTTCCACTACATTTTTTTAATTTTTGTATGGCTTTGTGTCTCTGTTTTGTAGCTATAGGTTTCTAAACAACTCATTTGAACCATCTTGCATCGCATTCAATGTGTCGCAACACACTCGACAAAACCAATGACACATTTGAACCATCAAACCACATTCATGACCCCAAGTGATGTATTTGACAGTTACTCTGACGCATTTGAACTATTTTGATGCATTTTTCTACAGGACAATGCATTCAACTAGTAAACTCTGACAGAAACTTTTGTGATGCATCTACTCTGTCATAACACATTTTCCTGCTTAGTTTTTGTATTCGAATTCTCTTTTTAGATTGTTTCATTTTTATTATTTCAGTCTTTTCTATTTTTTCTTACATCCTTTAGAATAGGATTTTCTAGTTAATAATGTATAGTTGTAGTGTGTGGTGTTAGGATTCTCATGGGTCGAAGGCATTTGTTGAAATTACTAACATGTGGGTTTGTAGCGCTCGTGAGTCAAAGACAATTATCCAAACTATTGACATGTGATTTTGCAACTACGTTTGTTGAAGATTAATCTTTCAAATCATCTATTTGTGATTTTTAGTTCAGGAACACTTCCATTAGTGCACTAAAATTAACTTTTGTTTGCAAGTGTTTTCTTGTGCTTGAAAGTGGTAGGTGATTATGCTCACCTTGTGAAAACTTGGTGATCAAAAAGCCAGACCCACTTTATTTGTTGTAAACCCTGAAGACTTAATAATCGAAGTATCCTCTCCCCTTACGCTTTTGGGTGATCCTGGGTGTAAGATAAATAGTTATTATTTCTAGAAATGGGCTTTCCTTAAGGGAAAAAGCACTCACCTTAAGGGACAACCCAAGCGGTAATAGGCTAAAGCCAAGCCACTTCCAGCCAGGATATAAAATGGGTGCTTAAGGAATGTTCAAGTACCACGAGTGTGGATGTGTCACACAAACGAAGTAGTCCTCCCATAAACCCTGTTGAGTGTAACCTCTTCAAGTTGGAGTGCCACCTAATTGGTGATTAATTTATCATCCCATGTGTGGCCACTCAAACGGATTCCCTTACTAGACACCTATTGTTTTAGAAGCCAACCATTTTCATTTGTTGCTTGGTATAGTGCAGGGTATAGTATCATGCCCGAAGATACTCACTACTAACTCCCTTGAGTAGAGATAACAGTTCTTGGGAAGTGACTACCCAAGAATCCAAAGTTGGTGTGCCCGTAGAAGTGAGTGTCATGGAGGGGATCCAGTGCCACCAAAATTCTAATCTATCCACTCTCGAGAAGGAGAGGTGTTCAACACCAATTCGAGGTATATCAGTGGGCTATACCAGGTCTACAAACCCTTGGCCTTTTAGGATCATGCTTATCTTACGTGTGTTTCTTACACTAAAACATTGTGCTTGTCAAGTGCTTTCTAGATTTTCAAACAGTATTCACCATATTTACAATTCTGGAAAAAAACATTCAACCTTTGACATATCGTATTTTTTCCCAATACATTAGAAAAATCACTTTTTACAACCTATGATGCAACTATTGAAATGCATCTGCTGTCCTAAAATGCATTTGAAAATCCTTGAGATGCAATTTCTCTTTTAAACTGCATTTCCTGCCATAAACACCATAGAACTTCACCATTGATTGCGTCGTGATGCATATGAACTTCATAGAACCACATTTTCCAAAATCTGATGCATTTGATAATTTTAGAACCACATTCGCTTAAACTAAAATGCATTCGCAATACTGTGACACATCTGAGGTCTCAAATGACACATTTTCTTGACAAAAACAAAACCCTGATACAAAGCTAAATCTGAGTCTAAACATTGTTAGCCTAATGTCAAACACTTTTCTTTTCTAAAGAGGACTCTATCAAAAACCAACTTTGAAATTTCTCAAAACCTTTATCATTCAATCATTAGTTTGCATATGGGTATGTGCAGGATCATGATGGGCCAAAAAGTGGCGATGTGATGGGTATGTGTAGGTTATGCAGCTAATGACTCTTTTTTTACCCAAAATTGATGAAATGAAAAGGGTTTTTAAAGGAGATTCTGAGCTTTCCACCAATATAAATTATACTTTACTTTGAATTTAATAAATAATTATTATTCATTTTCTATTTGAATTATGACTAAAATCCTGATTGATAAGTTGATTGAAAAAAATCAATAGTTTTTAAACAGTATCATTTTTTTTGAATCCAAAACATGCATCATAGTCTATGCTTTGCATACTATAGGATTAAAAAAAAAAAATCATGAAGTTTTGACCAAGTTAAGGTGGTCAAACATAATGAGTTTTTATATTTTTAAAAGTTGTAATAGAAAATTCATAATTAATTATTTACTTTGAAAAAATTACCAAAAATATGCATCACATCAGACATGAGTCCTCTACTTATATCTAAAATATTATAAAAAAATATTATAATTTTATTGTGGTTAGGGTGGTCAGACAAACACCTACTTCTTATTTTTTCCCTAAAATTTAAGTACTACTCCATTGAAATTTCAAATTTTCACCAAATAGATTTAAAAAAAAAAAAAAAAATTGTATTTTAGGAACTAAATTCAATTTTCTACAAATTCTATTCTCACATATTTTTGAAATAATATAGATAACTTATTCAAATTTTTATGTCAAGTTGCCTAACTCTAATTTTTCTGAATTTTTTGCCACTTAAGGCCCTGTTTTTTCCATGATGATCCCGTACATACCCATTTTTGACCCTAGGATTAAACTTTCAAATTTTTCATGGAATCCATTAGGTTTCATAATCATGTTTCTAGCATCAGCTTTCCCATAACTTTTTCATTTCTGCATACTTTGGGTTAGGCTAACTTTATCACAATTTGCAAAATATTTGTGTTTGTAGCTAGGTTATCTTGGACTTCGTCATTATTCCTATTTTCCATCATTGTCACCTTTTGTGAGGATTTCCAACTTAGCAGTCTAGTTGGGAAAACTCACTAGTCATCCCCACCTTGTCACTTTGTCATTTTCAACAAGTCCTTTGGTAACTATAATCGAAAACAAAGATTATGCTTAGAGTGTTTAGGTACCCTTTTCTCCAAATTGCATTCTAGTTTATACCTTGTATACTTTATTCCTAAAAATCCAAAAATATTATTCATCCTAGTCATCATTTTGAACCTAGACTTTGCATTAGTTTCCTCTTTAGTTGACATAATCATCTTAGTCCTTATTTCGTACCTTGTTGTCCTAGTCATAATCGTCACTTTAGCTTTTTGGTATTACACATTTCCTTCGGTAAAACATTATTATCTTGTTGCATTGTCATCATTTATCACACAAAAAGGAAAAAAAATAGACTAGTGTCATACTTGCATTGTCATCATCTTCATTTGAGCAATTTTCTTGATGGTGGAAACAAGACTTCAAAGAAAGAAAAGACAAATGGCAAACTTTGGACAAGACTTTGACAATAACACCAACACCAACACCAATCCCAATGACTAGATTTATGATGAACCATTTGGATATTTGAACATACAATCATCCATGAGCATGTCAAGTTCCTTTCAGAATCCACTTTTTGAACAATTCATACAGAGAGACCAAAATGGACAAGTACTAGCTGAGGATTTAGATGTTGTCGCTCAAAATCCTGACATAGCTTCATTTGTAGAGGACTTGGTCTTAAACAATCCTGAAAGATACCTTGCTATGCTTTTAGACCAAGGGGAAAAACTACCAAAAGGATTTGACATTAATAAAATAAGACCTTCTCTAGACAACGCAACACAAAACATGTCATCTCAACAAAACACGAACAATGCCTCCAATAGCAATAACATTGTGGTCACCACACAAGTTACTACTAACACCATTAATGTGACATCTAGTGGCACTACAAGTCAAAATAACTCCACCTTAACTAATACAACATCTATTGGAGGAGCATCTACTATTCCCATGCCTACAACGTCCACATCATCATCACAAACGATAGGAATAACAGTTGGGTTCACATCAATGGGAGAAAATCCCACAAACCCTATGTTGGGATCTTCATCTATGACAATGGGGGCATCTTCATCACATCCTTATGGTGGAATCTCATTTAATCCCTTTGGAGGAAACCCACAATGAGTCTCCATTCAAGGCCCTCAACACAACATTAATACATCATAGCAATTAAACATCCCACATGGACAAGGGAAAAATATGAACATCACACATGGACAAGGAAAAAATATCAATGCACCACATGGACACTCCCAAGGAACAAACACCAACATACTACATGGACAATTATTTCAACAAGGAAAAGGAACTCAAATGACGTGAAAAATGTGTAGCTTTGGCAATCAAATGAGTCATGAATTTTAGATACCTCAAATACAAACAAGCATGGTTGGGTCACATATTCCCACATACTCGTCCCAGATTCATACTCAACAAAAAATTCCCACTCACAACTAGAAATATCAACAAACACCTAATCAAATCATACCGTACTTTCAAGCAACCAATGATCTCATTGTACATGCCTTGCTAGCAAGAGTGGATGACCTTAAAAACAGATGGAAAATATGAAAACCTCTAACAAGAAGACACAAATGCCATACGATTTGTGTCCATATCCATTTGATACAAATTTGTACATGCCACCATTTCCACATGGTTATGTGGCTCCAAAATTCAACAAATACAAGGGTAAAACAAATCCACTTGACCACATCAGAGAGTTCATGACAAGTTGTGTGGATATTTCTTATGAGCACACATATCTAAAGTGAATTTTTCCTAAAATTCTCACAGGACTAGCCTTAGAATGGTTCTATACACTACAACCTGGAATACAGTCATTGAAAGAACTTGCTGAAAAATTTATGAAAAATTACACATACACCTCCATCCCCAACTTATGTCATCTCACACAAGAAGATTCGGGTGAAACCTTTTTACCATTCTTTCAAAAATGGAGGGGCCTAGTGAGTCATTGTCATATAGATATTCCTGAAAAAGAGAAAGTGGATATGTTCATACAAACACTCCTAGGCCCACTGAAAAATGGCTTGTGTGTCCATTGTTGTACAATTTTTTTGGACCTAGTTGAATGAGGTGTCCAATTTCAACAAGCCCTCATAGCCAAAGGAAAACTGAAATATGGTCCTAAAAACAAAAATGCAAACCCTTTGATTGCTAACAAAAAAAAATACTAGGTTAAGAACAAACATGTCACCAACGATGGTGTAGTTGATGCTAAGGTTGAAAACACTGTGGGTCCTATGATTACTATAAAAGGAACACAACCAAAAAACACATAGATGATGACACAAACCTATGCTACTAATGCTATCCAGATAAATCAGAATAACCAAGGCAATCAAAACAATCAAATTCAAAGACAACCTAGATAACCCAAACAATTCCCTAGAGGACGTACATACACTCCCTTTGGTGAGCCTATTGAAGAAGTTCTCAGGAAATGCCTTCAGAATGATTTCATCACACTTGAGGACCCCAAACCATATGACTCGAGGCAGTTTAAACCATCTTGGTGGGATGATAACACATTTTGTGACTATCACCGAATAAAAGGACACAAAACCTCTTCCTGTAAACAATTGAAAAATTTGGTACAAGACCTTATTGAAAAGTGTATCATTGAAGTTGGTGGACCATAGTTTTCTTCTAACATGGATCATACAATACATAAAAACCCACTGTAGGATCATGGTTCTAGAAACCCTTCTATGTCAAATACGAATAACAATAGTCGAGCCAACCATGTATGTATTGGATGTGACTATTCTGGAGGACCTATCATACATCACATTAGAACAATTGATGAACATGTCTGCATAGTCACCATTAGAAAGGCACCTGAATGCAATATCACCACCCATGCCAGAAAGGTCACCATAGCTGGCCCTCCTCCCCCTAGACAACCAAAGGTAACAATAGCTGGCCCATCTACTTCGCAACCACAATCGCGTCCATAGAACAAGCAGTCCCAACCTAAAGGAAACTTTAATCTTATTGAACTACTTGGAAAAACACTTGCACAAATCTCTATCCTTGAGTTTCTATGCATCTCACCTACCCATAAGGCCATCTTAGCTAAAACATTGCAAGAATCCTTCGTTCCCCAGGATATTGATGTCATCCAATTTGAAGCCATGGTAGGATATCTCATGACTCCCCACTATATCACTTTTTTGGACCAAGACTATTCATCATCCAAATCTAACCATAATGATGCCCTTCATATCAAAGTTCTTGTTCATAAACATAAGGTCAGTTGAGTCTTAGTAGATGGCGGAGTAGGACTGAATATATGTTCCTTAAAATTGGTCAAGGCACTAGGATTTTTTGATGCTTGCGTAGACACCACAAAAAGCATTGTTATCAAGGCATATGATGATGAAGAACATTCCTCTCGGTGCGTAATTACACTCCCAATTTGGATTGGGCCAGTCATTGTCGACACCGCTTGTCAATTTTTGGATTTGGACCTTCCATACAACATTTTACTTGGTCTGCCTTGGATCCATGCACTGAAGGTCATCCCTTCCACATACCACCAATGTTTGAATTTTCCATTTGAAGGCACTGAGATTAATATATATGGAGACCCTAATCTGTTCCAATATTGTACCAACTTATGTGGTGTACTGGAGCTTCGACATCTTTGTCTTCCAAATTCATTGACCCATCAACACTCGAGAAGCCTTCTGCTTCTTCGACCACCATGACCACTTTCATAACACCTACCTTTTCATTTATCACCCCAAGCATCAACCCAAGCTTCCAAATTAAGGACCAAGGATGTGGAGAGTACAAGTTGAATACAGCGTATTCCATAACAAAGATGCCCAAGTCTCCCCAAGTCTATGGGAAACCCTTCTTTAGAATACAATCAAAAGAAATTTGCAAGGTTCCTCCAAATATAGTTTTCATTAAGTGGGGTGAAATGAGTCGAGAGGACACAGATGATATACTATCCTGGATTTATAAAGAACCATAGGACTTGACTCCCTTGCCAGTAGCCATGTATGGGAAAGGATACAACATGATAAAAGAAAAAGGCTATGATGGAAAAAGTGGTCTTGGAAAGGATAAGAATGGAAGGCGTGAGCCATTATCAGTTTTAGAAAGACCAAAACATCTTGTGTTAGGGTTAGGTCCATGATAATTTGGTGATCCAAGTACTAGTGTGCTTCCATGTGAGTTAGTGTATGCTTCAAACTATTTTGAGACAACAGAGGACACCTCCTCTGAAATTGACTCTCATGAATGGGAATTTTCCTCTCAGTGATCCTTAAGTGACTACTTCCTTGACGAATTAGTGAGCCTACATTTGAAGAACGATTCTAGAAAATTTTCAAGATTGATACAACACCAAATGATGCCAAGTCTAGATCATATTCTATTCCCATTCATCCTAGCCCCGACATACCTGTCCAATCACCCCAAATTGATGACCATCATGCAAAATCACTTGAACCATCACTTTCCATTACTGACCCTGCCCTTGATGCTACTCCCATTGTCCCTTACTTCTTTGGTGAGTATGAAACAAGTGAAGGAGAATACTGGATAGAATCTGACATAGAGCCAGATGATGACAACTTCATTTTCAATGTATTGGTGTCCATTTACATGCTCTCCATGTCATATCCTCAATTTTCAAATGTTGATGATGGAATTTCCTTAGTTTACCTTGACCTAATTGACGAGAACCAGCAAGGCCCACCAAAATTGGACACTTTTCAAAATGTTGAGGCTCTAGCAGAATTTCTAGGGCTACATGAAGGCATTCCAAATTTGTATCACAAAGTTGGGTTTACCATTTACTTGTATTGTGCTACTTATTTTGGGGAGACTGCACCATCCTCTAGTCGCAAAATTAAAAAGAAAAATAAAACAAAAAATGACACGTCTCCAGGTGAAAATCGAAAGGCACCTTCTAACGGAAAAATAGTAAAAATAAAGCATGTATTCAAGGCTGAAAACTTTCTTAAGGTTCCTAAGGGTGGAGGACTATACTTTCTCCCTGTAGATAGAGAAAAATCAGCAGTGCTTGTCGTGGACACCATAGCAGTTAATATAGCTATAGTGGAAGACCCCAAAATGGTTCTCTTTGCGGCATCATTGACAAAAGTTGAATAGCCAAAATTTCAAAAATTCTTCTTAGAACACAAGATAAACTTTGCATGGTCTTATGTTGACATGCCGATGTTAGATCCTAAGTTAGTCTTACATCACTTGCCATTACTGCCAGATTCCAAGCTAGTAAAACAAAAGTTGAGAAAAATGCACCCGCAAGTTGCATTGTTGGTTAAAGTTGAACTCAAAAAAAATTTGGATGTAGGTTTTATCAGGTCAATTGACTATACAAAATGGATATTCAACATCATCCCTGTCACCAAGTATACTGGACATATTGGCATATGCATAAGCTTTCAAGATCTCAATAAAGCATGCCCTAAAGATGATTTTCCTTTGCTAAACATTGACATCATTGTGGACCTTACAGCTGGATATGAGATGTTGTCCCTTATGGATGGTTTCTCTAGTTATAATCAGATTTGTATTTCCCCTGAAGACCAACACAAAATTGCTTTCACATGCCCTTGGGGTACATACTATTGGAATATAATGTCGTTTGGTCTTAAAAATGCAGGTGCTACATATCAAAGGGTAATGACAACAATATTCCATGACATGATACAAACATTAATGGACGACTATGTGGATGACCTTTTCAAAAATTAATTGACAAGAAAAGACTATCTTTCAGTATTAGACAAATTTTTTAGGAGGTTGGAAGAATACAAGGTCTGGTTAAACCCAAAAAAGTGTGTTTTTGGTGTAACATCAGGCAAGTTATTGGGATACATAGTCTCCTATAGAGGCATTGAAGTTGATCCAACTAAAGTCAAAGCTATATTGGATATGCCTCCTCCTAAGGGAATCAGTGACCTAAGAACGTTACAAGGCAGGCTTCAATCTATCAGAAGGTTCATTGCTCAACTCGCAGATAGGTGCCAACCATTCTAGTATCTCCTACGCAAAGGGATCCCCTTTGTGTGGACAGATAAATGCCAGGAAGCATTTAACCAGATCAAATAGTACTTACTTCCACCTCCAGTTCTCATGCCTCCTATCGAAGGAAAACCATTAATTCTATACATTTTTGCAACTTCTTCGGTACTAGAGGCATTACTAGCACAAAATGACTATGAAGATAAAGAAAGAGCCATATATTATATCAGTATAACATTGGTGGGGTATGAGCTAAATTACACACCCATTGAACGTGCTTGTTTGATAGTTGTATTCACAGCCCAAAAATTAAGGCATTACATGTTAAACCATAAGACATACTTGGTAGGAAAGATCAATCCCTTGAATTACCTCTTGAGTCGAGCAACTTTGACAGGACGTTTAGCAAAATGGGTCACAATCCTTAGTGAATATGATATTCAATATGTCGAGCGGAAAGCCATCAAAGGACAAGTAATAGCAGACCAACTCACAGATGCACGAATACCAGATAATCATCCTCTTACAATAGATTTTCCAGATGAGTTCATATTTCACGCATATTTCCAACAGCCTTGGAAATTATACTTTGATGGATCTCATACTAATCATGGCTCAGGAGCTAGAATATTATTCATTACTCCACAAGGAGATTCCATCCCAAGGTCATTCTGCATTGCATTTTTGTGCACTAATAACATGTCAGAGTATGAAGCACTAATTACAGGACTCCAAATGGCTATCAAGTGGAAAATCAGGAATCTGTAGGTCCTCGGTGATTCTTAGTTAGTTATAAACCAAGTCAATGATGAGTATGAAACAAAAGATGAGAAGCTAATTCCTTATAAGCAGATGGTTGAAAATTTTCTAACATATATTCACAAGATATCCTTTGAATTAATTCCAAGAACATAGAACAAGGCTACTGACGCTATGGCAACAATTGGATCTTTGCTTGATATTCCCAGCAGTGTCCCACAATTTGAGTTTTTGGTTGAGCAGTTATTGGTTCCGGCTTATGATGTCCCCGAATTAGAAATGGTCTGTGAGCTTGTTGATTCAAGTTCCCCCTAGTATAAGGACATTTTTTACTACCTTCATTCACATATCTTTCCTCAAAACCTTTCCAATAACCAAATAAAGTCTTTTATCCACAAAGTTGCATGTTATACCATCATTAGTGACACCTTTTACCATCGTAGCTTCGATAATACCCTTCTCCATTGTCTCAACACTAATGAAGCAAAAATGACCTTACAAGAAATACATGAGGGTATATGTGGGTCTGATTTGTGTGGCCTGACCTTAGCTAAAAGGATTACGAGACTTGGGTACTATTGGCTGACACTAGAAAAGGATGCACTGGAATTTGTAAGAACATGTCGCCAGTGTTAGATTCACAGTGATTTGATTCATGCTCCAGCACAAGAGTTGAGGCCGATCACTTCTCCTTGGCCTTTCACACAATGGGGCCTTGATGTCGTGGGAAATATTCACCCTACATCCTCCAATGGACACAAATTCATTATCACCGCCACTGAGTATTTTACTAATTGGATTGAGGCCATTCGACTCACTTACATTACCGACAAAAAAATCTCCAAATTCATCCTCAATTATATCATTTGTCGATATGAAATTCCACAATCCATCATCATGGATAATGTTTATCCCTTCAAAAATCATGAGGTCCATGAACTATACCAATGTTTCCATATTAGCCACCACTTTTCCACGTCGTATTACCCATAGGGAAATGGTCAAGTTGAGGCATCTAATAAAACCATTATCAAACTTCTTAAAAATATCGGCAATGATGTTGGTCATGACTAGCACATCAAACTCAACCCTACTTTGTGGGCATACCACACGAGCATCCGTACCCCCACCTGTGCCACTCCTTTTGCCCTTGTCTTTGGAGCCGAAGCCATCTTGCCCATAGAGGTCAAAATTTTGTCTTTGCGAGTCTCCATGAAAGGCCTCATCATTGATGAAGAATACATGCAGACATGACTGCATGAGTTAGAAATGCTAGATGAAGATAGACATAATGCATTGAATCATTTACAAGCATACCAAAATCATCTTTGCAAAAATTATAACAAAAGGGTGATGACTCAGAAATTTAACATTAGCAACCTAGTTCTTATGTTGAATCCTAAGAATCAGTCAGATAGGGAGAGGCTAGGAAAATTTGAGCCCAATTGGTTGGGCTCTTACATCATCATAGCATCATTTGGTTTTGGAGCATATCAGTTAGCTACTCCTGAAGGTGAACAGTTGACGAAGCCAATCAACAGTTTACATTTGTGAAAATTCTATGCATAACATCTAAAAGCCTACCTAAAAACCAGTTAAAAATACAAAAAAACCGTCACCTTGATGACACCAAAAAAAAAAAAAAAAAAATGATGACAAAAATAAAGAGAAATAATTTGTCCAATAGTGAAAACCTAGTAAACATGCGCTTTGGATAAGTACCATGGTGAAAACCTAGCAAACAGGTGTCATGCATAGTTAGTCATTATTGTGCCATCTACTGACACTCTTTCTACCTTTATCCCTAATGAACATACTCTTTCTAACATTTTTCATAACACTTCACCCTGACATCATGACATTTCCGTCCATGGTTGACAATGGTTGAAATCAAGTCTTGTGTACTATCCATTGTCCATGCTAATCATGCCTTTTCTTTACATTTCATTTTTTCTGGCTCATTCTCAACTTGAATAGGGGAAAAATTTTATCATGAGACTGTAGTGGGTACCGCACATGATCCTAAAAATCATAAAATGTCCTAAAAAACACCTAAAAAATCATAAAATGTCCTGAAAAAAAGACCTAAAAATCATAAAATATCCTAAAAAAACCTAAAAAATCATAAAATGTCCTAAAAAAATACCTAAAAATCATAAAATGTCTTGAAAAAAGAAAGACCTAAAAATCATAAAATATCCTAAAAAAAGAACTAAAAATTGAAAAATGTCCTGAAAAAAGACCTAAAAATCATAAAATGTCTTGAAAAAAGACCTAAAAATTGAAAAATGTCATAAAAAAGACCTAAAAATAAAAAAATGTCCTAAAAAAAGACCTAAAAATCAAAAAACATCATAAAGAAAACACAAAAAAATTTAAAAAATAGAGTGATGTCAGTCAACAGTCACATCAGTTCAAGTCTTGATTAGTCTTTGTCAATGTTGAACTGCATTGTCTCTACGCACTTGCTACGTAAGCAAGGCTCATCTTCGAGCCCCCAAGACATTCGGTTAGTCCTATTAGGTTTTTCAAAATAAATCATGACTCAATCTTTGGTCAACAAGACAAAGTCATTGGTCGTGTCGAACTACAAGGTCTCTAAGTGTATGACATAGGCAAGGCCATCTATCGATGAGCCCCTAAGGCCACACTAGGTCAGTCCATTAGGGTTCATTGCACAATTTTCTCACACACATCAAATAGTCTTTAAATTTATCATGGTCTTTGTCAAAATTCAAATGAATGGTTTACCCACGCGAACTTCTACAATCTATCAATCAAGCACGACAATCATCTTGGCATATCAAAATTGGTCAAACTTAGTCAAACTAGTCAAGTCTTGCTTACTCTTCAGATGTGTCCTTCTGAAGGGTAGCCCCATCACTTATTCATTTCCTAGGATGTGTTCTTCTTAAGCCTCGTCATAGTCATCTGGAATTTTGAGAATTTTCTCACAACATTTGAGATATGTTCCTCTTGACATCGACATTATGCAGGATGTGTCCTGCCTGAATCCAGCATCTTGGCATCAACATCATTCGGGATGTGTCCTTCCTAAATCTTGATATCAATCTGGCATCTCAACATCGACATTATTCAAGATGTGTCCTTCCTGAATCTGACATCTTGGCATCAATATCATTCGAGATGTGTCCTTCTCAAATCTTGACATCAACTTGGCATTTTGGCATCGACGTTATTCAAGATGTGTCCTTCCTGAATTCGACATCATGACATCAATGTCATTTGGGATGTGTCCTTTCCAAACTTGACACCAATCTGGCATCTCGACATCGACATTGTTCAGGATGTGTCGTTCCTAAACTTGATATCATTTCGACATCTTGACATCGACCTTGTTTGGGATGTGTCCTCCCTGAATTTGGCATCACTCTGGCATCAACATCATTCAGAATATGTCCTTTTTAAATCTGACATCTCAGCATCATTTAGGATGTGTCCTTCCTAAATTTGACACCAATCTAGCATCTTCATATCACCAACTCGGGCACTTTGACACCAAGACATTCAACATTTTCAAAAAAATTGACATCTTAACATCCAGACACTTGGCAAGCACTAGGCATTTAATTTTACGATGTTTTTGTTTATTTCTCATAGTCATGTTGCTAGTTCCTTGAGGATGTCCTAACAACAGGATTTAGAGGAGCAATGAAGTTTCATGATTTGTCTTCATTGTCTTCACTGTTTTTGATTGATCATGACAAAACAACTAGGAAAAATATGCTTGTAATATGAGTCATGATCATCCTTTTCTGTGACTATTTATGTCAAGTGATGGTATGACCTTGCACACCTTGATTTACATCATATCATGGTGTTTATTGGCCATCGTGATAATTCGCCCAATGATGATTAAGAGCAACAATTGATAAGTCCTATGGAAATGTGTTGAAGGATTTTTCATCTTACTAACATCCATCTCCTTCTTTCTTGTCACCTCATCCTTCTTTTGTCTCTTGATAATATAATGTGACACACAAAAATACATTCGCATACATAGTCATATAAACATTGCATTACGTTAGACATTCACATTAGATTAAATCCAAATCATAAAACAAACCAATTGCATACACAAATTCTAATAGCATAACACGGCATATCATCACGCAAATCACATGTTAGATAATTCATTTACAATATTGTCATCCATTAGTGCATCCATAATCATGGGAAGGAAATGAAAACAAATAAAAACAAAAATATTATTATTTGTATCATCCATGGCATCATAGCATATAATCATAGCTAGAACATAGCATTTTCATCATAAATGCATCCATGGCATAGACATACATATAACATCATCATAGGAATCAAAAAATGCATCAAGAAAATATCACATAGGTAGTATAGTTGCATAATCACAACATGTCATCTAAATTATCATCATCATCACATAGCACATCGTCGCATAACATAAAACAGATAGGCCACGTCAAAACTGCATCACATATATATTTATATATATGTATGTATGTATGTATTCTCAAAAATATCAGTGTCACAGGATATAGTCAAAGAGATATCCCAAAAATAGAGCTCGCAGGCTCAATAGTCAATAATATCATAATACAGGAAACACCAATATCTCAGGAGGTACTCTCCTCGTCTCCTCAAGGAGAAGATCTAGGGGATTGGTTCTCTTTCGGGGGAACTGAGGCCATCATGGTCACTATCACCTGTCCCTGTGTGGCGGAGGCATCTATCACTATAACCTCTATTTGGTTTCTCTGAGTTGTGTCTGTAACCTAAGAAACTAAGTTGTCTGTCACCACTAGCTGCCTCTATGCTGACCTCTGCCTTAATCTGGTGGACCCATGACTATGGCTCGAATGATGACTCAAGGCATGCATATGTGAGTGGTGAGACCTATGACCTAAGGTGTGCCCTGAGGAGGTAGACCCTCCTGCACTAGTGTGGCTCTTGTTGTTGCTCCCGCTCCCTGACTTGTGGTCACTGCCTGTCCTCGTTTATGAGTCTGATAGTGTAGGATCTCATCGCTTGGGAGGCACTACCTGCTCATAGAGGGTCTTTTATTGGCCATGCCAAGTTCTCACCCTGGAAAACTCATGGGCCATATCCCCTAAAGGCCCTACGCATAGCGCTGCAAACTCTACACACCACTGTGCTGCCTCCTACCTCTAGATCTCATCCTGATCCCGCTTGACCCTCACTAGCTCAAGCTCAACCTGTAAATCCCTGACTTGTGCAGTGCTCTTGTCAAGTCTCCTCTAAAGGTCGGCAACCTGCTAATCTATAGTGGCATCTCTGGCAGTACTGGCCCTATCGACATCCCATCATCTCCCTCCACCATACTCCATCATAGTAGGTACCCTGCCTCATCAACGACCTTATCTGCATCATCGTCATCATCCCCTATGTCCTCCTCTCCCCCAATCTCCATCTCTGCATGCTCTGCCTCCCTCTCCTCTCCCTCAATCTCTGCCTCTACATGCTCTGCCTCCCTCTCCTCCATCACCCTCTCCTCTCCTCCAATCTCCACCTCTACATGCTCCACTCCCCTCTCTCCCTCCTCCTTGGTTGCCTTTGGAATAGGGTCCAATGGTGCTCTGGCCACTCGCTGCCTCACCTGCCTCTTGTGTCTCCCTCCATCTCTTCCATCTCCCACTGGCTCCCCTGTCATCACCATCATCCCCATCTCTCCCTCTATCACCAACTTGGCCCCCTCATCTAGCTCGCAAAAAATGTGGAATAATGGATCTTTGATCCATTGGAGTGGGTCCATCTGGATCTATGAGGGGAATAGGCCTATGTGTCTGTCACCATAAGTCAAAATATGCAGTGGTCATTGGATCTACAATGCCTCCTCTCCATCCCCACTGTTGCATCACTAGTCCATCTAGCTGCTGAGTAGCAAAGGCCACAGATATGGGCGGTCCCCATGCTAACTTCTGAGATGATCTCACATACTCAGCTGTCCCAATCAGAATACCCTGTTGCTCACCAAATTGTATGAGAACCTACTGCGGCAAGTACATCTCCACAATCAACTGTGTTTGCACTGTCCAGCCAATCAGATATTGATACTACCAGCAGAAACTAAAATGATCTGCCTCACCCTCCCACTGCTCGCAATCCTTGTACTGTCTCCAGATAAATACAATCATGGTGTCGATCCTATGTCTCCACCAACCTGTCTCACCATAATGGCTTTTTTGTAGCACACCGACATAGTAATATACATATGACATACCATCTGCCAATTGTGGCTTCTCAATCAGTGGGTAGAAAATGGAAATGTGCTTCCATGCCTAGATCATAAGAAGGGTCATCTCATAGGAAATGCTTTGTGCCCTCCCATATTCAACCTTATGCAACTGATGATATAACATCCCTAATAAATAAGGTCCCCAAGCATAAACCATAATGTCTTGCCTTATGCCAACAAGTACATCCCCCCAGCCAATAGGAAACCCATGTCCTCGGCGATTTGGAATAACCACACTAGCAATCAATGTCGCTAATGGCGCATCAAATCTCTTGTAGTGCTCTTCCATGAACTCCCACCGGATCTCATATGCATCAATACCCAATCCAACACCCTAATCATGATAGTAGCTAATGAACGTCTGATGTCCATGTCATGGGTCGTAAACAATCCTCTCTCCCCATATCGGTAGGCCTAGAATCTGGTAAACATTCTCGAGGGTAATTGTAGCCTCCCCGATCGACAAGTGGAAAGAGCAGGTCTCTGAGTACCACCTATCGTATAACGTTGTCAGAAGTCCCCTATTTTCCCAAACAACGAGCATATAGGTGACATAATAGAGACCCAGTCACATCAATCGCCATTGCTCTCTATCCGTCAAGCTATCTCTAAATGCATAAGTCGATAGTCTACTCTCTCGTGTGTAAATAAGCACTAACTATCTCTACACATATCAAAGCATGCATCTGCATCTTTTTGAAGCTTTTCATTATCACCTAGTCTAAGCCAATGAAATTTAAAAGTTGAAGCAACACTAAGCTACCATTAGTCAAAGTCAGAAACAAATGTGTCACGATGTCTTCAATTGCGTCACAATTAGGTGATTGCGTCATTTCATGCTACATTTGCGTTGCTATACAATGATTGCATCATTCTGCTCCGTGGTCTCAAAATTTTGCTTGTATCACGATTTTGTACACATGCGTCTCGATATTTCGAATGCGGCTTTACAACCGTCAAATGTGGCTCAAATTGGCGATTGCATCACAACTACATGCAAATGCGTTGCGACTTTCAACCATTACTTGATAGCCTTTTGCGTTTGTGTCATGACACATTGAATGTGTTGATGCGAAATGAATTGCAGCTTACGCGAACACAAATGCATCGCAACACATGTGTTCCTACTCCTAGAAACCCTCAGAAAGCATGAAAAATGATAAATTGACAAAGTGGGCTAAGGGTACATACCGCTGGCTCCACACCCTCTGGTTATCTGTAGGTCCTGACAATATACCCACGATGCTCTGCGATCGAGATCACCATCTTCTCTGCTATTATCCTCCCTCCGAGCTCTCTGAAATTATTATCGCAAATTTGAAATGAAATGAGTTTTACCACCAATTTCAACTATTTATAGGGTAAAGTGGGGTTTTTTAAAATTGTTATTATTGGAGGCTCTTTTCACCACCTTTAATTGCTCTTTTGGGTACCTTAAACAAGTCCAAACTCGAAACCAACTCACCATTACTTTTCTAGTCTTTAAAATAACTTGTTGGGACACTTTCCAAATTTTTCTCTCACCGGGCCAAAATTAGAAAAATTTCCCGAGGGGGCATCAATATTTTGTAACTTCGTTGGGGCATGACTTTGACTTCTTTTTTGTCTCAATGTGATAGGCTGCATTATGACAAAGAAGGGCAAAATGTGGATACTAAAAATTGGTCTAGACCTGCGAGCTCTGTTTTTTCACCACATTCGTCCTAGCATAATTAAAATATTTAATTATGTTGTGCAATCCATTTTCATCTATTAATTAATTAATTTTTAATTATTTAATTAATTCATGTCTCTTTATTCTTCCTGATTATTTAAATAAATAAATTTTATTTATTTACATAAATTTGTCGCTAATTATCTAATGCCTGCTTATAATTAAATAAATTCCCTAATTTATTTAATTATTCATGTCCACTAATTTATCTAGATTATTTAAATAAATAAATCTTGCTTATTTATTTAAATATGCCAATAACTTACATATTCTTCTTCTAATTAAATAAATTCTTTAATTTATTTAATTATGGCCACATGTCACTTTCTCCATGTTAAATAAAATAATAATAATAATAATAATAAAATGATTACTTATTTAAAATGGTCAAAATTCCTTATTTTGGCAGAAGATGGGCATTTATTGCCTACTGTCATTTGATTCTCCATTTTTGAATTAAAATGATTTTTAATTCAAAAAGATTCTTTTTTCCACGCAAAAGTCAATTGATTGTTATTAATTTGATTCCCCAGCCTTTTTTTAGTCATTTTATCCTTATCTCAACTTTCAATCTGATCCGTTTGTTTGCCTTTCGATCTCATCTGTCCATTTGAAATTGCCTTTTCTTATAAAATGGCAATTTCGAATTCATTTTCTTTCTCTCAAGCTTTCACGTGAACTTTTGGCTTTCTTGTTTTCGTCCATTTTCCTACACACTTAGAGCTTCTCTTAGGCACTTAGAGTCATTTTGCATAGGAAAATCCTTCAACACTTGCATAGGACTTGACATTTTCATAGGTTTCTCGAAGAATCTGAGGGAAAAATTCAACTTGCAGCAAGCTAGAAGGTATAATGGAGGTTGAAGACGTTTGGTAACATATTTCCTTTGTTTTCATGTTTTCTCCTTTGTTCTTCATTATCTCTTTGGATTGTTTTGGATTTACTGTTGATAATCTATTAGCCCATAAAATTTCTAGAGATACAACAAGACGTCATTAAAAGCATGTTATTCAATTTATAAGGGTCCAAGACCTAGTGTGGGTGCATAAAATGCCTCACAACACTTGAATCAAGGCCCCATAAGTCCATTTTATCATGAATTAATCCCATATCAAACAAAGGGTACTTTTTTCTACGGCACATCAAGTCCAATTTATCATTAATTATTCTTGAATTAAGCAAGGAAGAGGCATAATTTTTTGGTGACTACAGTTATAATCTTTCTCCCTAAAGTGTTGTTCGATTCATATCCCCATCCTTGCATAGAGAGGAAATTTGTTAATTCATACCTTGATTCGACTCACCTTTTGGTTGTTAGTCATCTCACTATTTGGATCTCATTTCCATGAATGAAATTAGGGAAATAGGTCCTTTGTGGTGAACCCCCATTAACACCCCTCCCTATTTTCTTATGTTTCGCCAAGAATAATAAAAAGACATCCAATTTGATCATTATTTTTTTGTGAAAACTTTTTGAATCATAAGGAAATATAGGAACACATTGTAAGATACATTCGACCTAGGAGAGATTATAGTATGAACCAAATTAATCTTGAATGTTCCATAAACACCTCATTTATTCTAGAAAGTTCAAACATATTTGTTTGGAAACATGTTCAGCTAAGCATTGAGCAAGCTACGCCTTATTACAATTGACTAGGAGGATTCCTAAGGCTAAAAAATACTATAAATTCACTTCTCATGATCCTTTGTATGGAAATGAAGAATGTAGGAAAATAGATGTATATTTCAATGTGGACTTATATTTTCATATCATCCAAATTCAGTAATTCACACATGTTCCAATTGTAATCAAATGGATATAGCCTAACATGTTTAGCACCATCTACAATAGATTATCATAATTCTATGAATATGAATTGAAATGTTGGGAAAAGGGGGAATGATTCAAATGGGGTGTCCTACGTTTTCCATACAAAGAACTTAGGAACTAATGGTGTCCCTCTTCCCAAAATTTCATTGAAACTAAGAGATTGCAAGGTGTATCAAGATCGACTTTCAACCCTAAGGTGAGCCAATCAGACCAAAATATCTAGTTTCATTAGGATAGTATGATTTGGAATTAGATGGAAATGATTTGATGCAACTAAACCTAATGAACAATAAGACCTAGATGATAAAATGCAAGATCTCAAAGATACAAAAAATAAAAACACAATTTGGAGGCAGATCTAAGAAGGGCCTAGACACAAGTACCTAGCATTAAAATTTGGTTCTAAGCACTACTAGAGGATAGCTTTACCCTAGGGTGAATGGGTCCTAGTTAAGGTGTCCAGAAAAATCTTTGGCGGTCCTCTAATGTTGGGTCTTTGCTTCAATTTGGTACAGGTTCCACTATAAAAAAGTTGGAAATAAAATCTACAATTGATTTTTTTCATGGCATTAAAACAATGGCGATAACTTATGCAATATTACAAAATTGCACTTTGAGATCCTTCTATAAAATACACAAGTTGAGAGGGGAGGGGGTGAATCAGTTGTACATTAAAACATCGAAACCCTCAATGAAATTTAGATCCATATCAACTTTAATAACCTTTAATCTGTTAGAATGATTTAGCATGAAATCAAATAATAGAAATTGAAACACATCAACACCATGCATAATAGAAAACCAAATTTATGTGGAAAATCCAAGAAGGGAAAAATCGCAGTGAGGATTAGCTCACAATATAAAGTAATTGTAACACTGGATACAAAAGGCTCACTACCTGAGGGCTCACTACCCAAAAGAAAGAAGGGATCACTACCAAAGGCTTACTTCCAAATTATAGAAAAGAAGAATGCTATAGTGAGAAATCCATCTCAATGCAACAAAAATGTCCACCACAACATCATCAACACATTCATAGTATTTCTAAAGATTGTAGACACCTTCTGCTCACTACTTCCAGTACTCTAACTCATTAAAGCTCACATTGCACTTCACAACTCTGCAATTCGCATCATAAACACTATACTCCATCCTCCATCAACACAACACTTATTTATACCTTCTTTATCCTTGAAAACATTCTTTAAGGTCAACTATGCACCTCAACCATGCAAATTCAAATTAGGTTGGCACCATAACATTCTTGTGGTGGAAAGGAATGACCACATCACACCTTAACTTGGACCTAGTTGATACATATACAACATGCCACACTTCCACAATCACCAAAGAAAATCCATAATTAGTGTAAACACCATTAAAATTTAAGTGCATGCTTCCTCAAATCCAAAGAAGACTCATGGAACACACACAACACTTGAATGTAATCTATAATATTCCACAAACACCTTGAAATCCAACAAATTCCTTCACAACAACTTTCACTTGAAGAATGTATGCACCCGGTATACTCATAAAACCTGCCATATATTATAACTCAAGAAATAATCTTCCAAAGCACAAAACCACAAACAATTTAGACTAAAGGTAGATATTAACCTTATTTGCACACTTTCAGAACTACAAGACCAAAAACCAAATTACGAAGAAATGTGGAGAAAAACCATTTCTCCTAGAAACCATTACAACACACAATTCACAATGGTGAATACAACTTTCTCTACATAACGATCTAGACCATGAAGTTTTGGATATAACACTTATGAAAACCTTTGATCAACATATCTGAACTGCACAATTAGATCTTCAACCATGAAGAAATGTGAAGAAAAACCAGAACACTACTCTATATGCCAGAAAACCTCTCCATCACACTATTTTGTCTTTTATTCAAATTTTCTCAAAATCACTTGGAATCCAAGCACCAAAAATACATTCTCATCACCTTCAACACTTCCTCGACTTCATTAGAACAACTACAACCAAGAATCCACAAAAATAATCTTATCAAAGCAACATTAGAGGTTGACACCAGTAGCACTTACTAATGAAAACATAATGAAACCAATCAAAGCATCATCACAACTTCTCAACCATCACTAGTTGACATCAATGAAAACACAAACATAAGCCTATTGAAATCAATGAAAACACCAACTAATAAATTTTGCAACAATCTCCCCTTTATCATTGATGGCAATGCATGATGTGAAAAACCATCAACAACAACCAAAAGCTTTGATCATAACAAAAAGCTCTGATCACCAACATACTACTCCATATCAACTCTTTCTCTTTCTCTTTTACTTTCTCAAATAACTCTTTTTCACACTTATTTTCTTCTCGCCCTTTGAAATCAATGGAAAAGGACAACATTTTGCATTACTTTCCCCCTTTGACATCAAACTTACATAATTTCTCTTTCTCCCTCAAAGGAAATACCTATAAGGGACAACAATTTATCCACAACTACCCTTTTCTTTCTACATACTCCCCCTTAGGAGCACACAACACACTGTATCAATACTTACTCCCCTTGATTGTAACAACCAACAAAGCACTACCTACTCCCCTTGAGGGGTAATCTCCAACATCAGTCCAGAACAAAGAATGAATTTTGAAATCCAATGGACTAATGCATATTCTTATGCATCTAGTTCAAATAAGGAGGGGTAATAACCCCTAACTTCTCTTAAAGATACTCAAAAGTATCCTTAGGAAGATTCTTCTAAGTGACTATATCAACAACCTAATCCTTTGTAGGCACATACTCAAGCTTCATGCCATTCTCTATAACCTTCTCTCTCAAAAAGTGATACTAGATTGAGATATGTTTTGTCCTTGAGTTCATCACCAAAATATGTGAAATGTTAATAGCACTTGTATTGTCACAATAGATACAAATTGGTTCATCATATACAAATCTAATATCCTTCAATTTTTTCCTCATCCAAAATACCTATGTGCAGCAGGATGCTACTGCAATATATTTTTCCTCTACAATAGATAAAGATACGAAATCTTGCTTCTTGCTTAGCCAAAGACACCAATCCACGTCAAATAAATAATGTACCACCACCTATACAAGTTTCATGTCATCCACACAACATACCCAATAAACATTTGTATAAGAACTCAAAGAAAAATCAGTATCCTTTGGATACCACAAACAATGTTCTAGAGTTCCCTTCAAGTATCTAATATCCTCTTCACTGCCGCAACATGTGACTCTCTGGGATCTTCTTGAATTCTAGCCACAAGACAAACTATATGCATGAAATATGGTCTATTAGTAGTTAGGTATAACATTCCTCTAATCATTAATCTATACTTTCTTTGATCATCCTTAAGAGATTCATCATTCTTACTCAGCTTGCAACAACTAACCATAAGAGTACATATCAGTTTAGAATCTCCCATTCCAAACTTCTTCAACATTTCTTTGACATACTTTTATTGTGAAACAAACATTCCTTTCTCTATTTGATCGATTTTTAGTCCACGAAAGAAATTCATCTCCCCAAACATAGACATCTTAAACTCTTTTTGCATCTCTTCTACAAATTTCTTACACATAGATTCATTTCCTCCAAAGATTATATCATCCACATACACAACCACAATCAATATTTGATATTTTTCAACTTTGAAATAAAGATTACTATTTACAGTGCCTTTATTGAATCCTTGTATCAATTACCTATTTGACCTTGCATACCAAGCTTTGGGAGCTTTCTTTTTTCCATATAATGTCTTTTTCAATCTATAGACCATATCTAGTTTTTTTTATAATTGAAATCTTTCCATTTTTTCAATGTATACTTCTTCCAACTAACCATTAAAGAATGCATAATTCACATCCATTTGATAAACCTTGAAATCCTTATGTGCTGCAAAAGCAAAAAAAATTATGATAGCTTCCATTCTTGCCACCAGAGAAAATATCTCCTCAAAATCTATTCCTTCTACCTGTGAGTAGTCATGACACACAAGCCCTGCCTTGCTTCTTACCACTTCTCCATTCTCATTTAGTTTGTTCCTAAATACCCACTTAGTTCCAATCACTTTCTTTTTTTTGGTCTTTGAACAAGCTGCCAAATCTAATTCTTCTCAATTTGTAGTAGTTCTTCTTCCATAGCCTTGATCCAATACTCATCCTTACATGCTTTAGTCATTGTTTTAAGCTCAACTTTAGAAAGTAATCATAGATTTACTTGTTCTTCAATAGCTTTTCTTCTTGTCAAAACACCTTTTCTTTTGTCTCCAATGATCTGATCTTTAGAATGATTCTTTTACACATACTTAGGAGTCTTAGGGATCCTTTTCAGAGCTTCTTCCTCTTCAATTTGAACTTCTTTTTCCTTACCTTCATCTCTATCATTTTCTCTACAAGAGGACTCATCTGATTCATATTCATCTATCACCATTGAGTTCTAATGTAATTATTCATCCAATTTAACACTTGAACTCTCAACACTCTTCTTTAGTATCTTGTTGTAGCATTGATAAGCTTTACTTCTTGTAGAATATCCAAGGAAGATACCTTCATCAAATTTTGTATCAAACTTTCCTAAGTTTTCTTCATCTCTTCTAATATAACATTTTCTTCCAAACACTTTGAAATATTTGACGGTAGGGATCCTTCCATACCACAACTCATAGGGAGTCTTTGCACTATTTTCTCTTACTTAAAATTTGTTAAGAATGTAGACAACAATATGAATTTATTTCTCTCCAGTAGACTTCCAGAAGGTTTTCCTCTTTCATCATTATTCTTGCAGCTTCCTAAACAATCCTATTCTTCCTTTCAACCACTCCATTCTATTAAGGATTCCTAGGGGAAGATAAATGCCTCTTTATCCCATGATTCTCACAAAAAATGTTAAACTCGTTGGATGTGAATTATTCACCTCTATCAAACTTCAAACATTTGATTTTAATGTCCATTTCATTCTCAACCATAAATTTGAATGCTTTAAACTTATCTAGAGCTTCTTATTTTTATTTGAGAAATGTAACCCATATCATTCTACAAAAATCATCAATCAATCTAGCATGAAATACTTGTCACCTTGAAGATTTCTTACTTTAGTAGGACCACAAAGATCTATATGCACCAATTCCAATAGTCTGGTAGTAGATTGTCCTTTAATTTTGAAACTTCTTCTTACTTGCTTACCAATTTGACATTCCTTGTAGATAGTATTGATAGGCTTTGTAATCTTTGGAATATCTCTCACAGCTTAAACTGAACTTATTCTCACTAGGCTATCAAAATTGATGTGACACATCATTCTATGCCATAGTCAAATTTCATTAATCTGAGTCATAAAGCAATAACCATCAGCACCTTTAAGTTGATAAACATTTCCATATGTCCTTCCAACAGTAACCACAATTTTGGAGCCTTTTCTGATCTCACATCCATCATCTTGAAACATAAGATTGTATCATTTTCTACACATTTTTCCAACACTCAAGAGGTTATGTCTCAAACCCTTAACATAAAGAACATCATTTGTATTATGCTTTCCATCAAAATTGATAGAACCTTTTCCACATATCTTACCAGATGTATCATCACCAAACTTAATTAGATCTTCTTCATATTTCTCAAGTTTAACAAACTTACTTTTGTCACTATTTATATGATTTGAGCACCCACTGTCAATAGTTCAGTAGCTTCTCCTTTTTAGCATGAAGAGTAGTCACCATAGTATTATGACCTACTTCCGGAGCACTTTCCTTTACACATCTCTTAGAGTTAGCAAAATTAGATTCAACTTTCGTAGCCATGAACAATCATTCACTATCCTCATCATATCCATATTCAGATTCATTAGCAGATATACTGGCATCTTTTCTAACATAGTAAATCTTAATTGTTTTTCCTTTGCTCTCCTTATTCTTGTCATTTAAATCTTTGTTTGGACATCTTGAAGCATAGTGACCTATCTTTCCACAACTAAAATATTTTAAAGGCAACTTACCTTTGTATTTACCAATACCATTTTTCATTCTCCTCACAAAGTTTGCTTCTACATCATCAAGATCCTCCTGATTTGATTCCTCAGGCTTTTCTAATTTTCCAATCTTAAAAGTAGTCTCAACTTTTGCATTACTTGACCAAATTCTCTCATTTCAAAAATAGATAAAGCACCATACAACTGATCTCTAGAATATTTGCTTAAATATTAAACTTCCTTAATAGAATAAACTTTATGACTCTAAGATTTAGGAAGAGTACTCAGTACCTTCTTTACCACTTCTTCTTCTTCAAGTTCTCCACCAAGACCTCTAATGGAATTGACAACTTCGTTCACCTTCTGCATTAGCTTGTAATGTTTTCATCTTTAGACATCCACAGGTTTTCAAATGTGATCTTTCAATTCTACATCTTAGCTTGTAGAATCATTTTGAGGTGATTAAAATATTAATTGCATTATTTAAATATAGATTTCTCTTTCGGAAAACAGGGAAAATAAGGCTTTAGAATGCATAATTTGGAAAAGAAGCTTAGTTAAGTCTAATTAATTAAGGGACCCAAATAAAATGTGAAATTGTAAAGGTATACAATTTCCTACACTACATGAATTAACAAAGATCATGTTGTTTTTAAAATTAATTTTATTGAATTAATTATATTTGTTGACTACCTACAAGATTAAATAATCCTTGATTGAATCCTCAAACCATAATTACATCAAATACATTCATTATATTCATTTTAATCATTAAAGAATTTATAAATCATCTAAAGTTTTCTTGTGTTCTCTCATCTAACAAAATTATAAAATATTAACATTAAAAAGCTTAGATCTTAATGCACTAAAATAAATAATGAATGTATGTTATGTTCAATCTTTGCATATTTTTAAGGATTGATCTAAGTGAAAACTCTTTATAACCAAATGTAAATTCTTTCCCCAGGCTAACATGAAGAGTTTGAGTGAAGATGGTCATATAATGGTTATGGACCTATACTTGTTCTATAAACCTATCCTCTAATAGTGTATATATTAGACATTAAAGTACGGACACTTATCAACTTGAGATATCACTTTTTTTTTCAATGCAAAAGATTAATATTATAATCTTCATTCATTATCATTCTTTAGTCATAAATTATTGTGGTTGGACTCTATTATCCAAGTCTTGTTCATGAACTAATGCAAGACTATTTTTCTTATTATCTATTTATATATATACTTAAACATTCCAATTAAAAAAACATAAAACTTATATCATCAATTCTTTCTTCTCTTCAAATTAATTTATCTATTTTTCTTATTATCTATTTATATATATACTTAAACATTCCAATTAAAAAAACATAAAACTTATATCATCAATTCTTTCTTCTCTTCAAATTAATTTATTAACCCACGATTTGAGAAATGGTTCATAAAATATTATCCAAATCTCTAGGAGATAGACAATCTAATTTTAATATTAATGTAGACTTAAATATAATACTTTAATGTCCATCAAAGTTGAATATATTTATCAACAATATATTATGCCACCCTCGTCCACGTTAAATATTTTTTTTTTTTCATTTTTAAAAGGAAAAGAATGCGCTCGAACGTGGAATGCATTTGATACATGACAAGTCAATAATTCAATTAATGAACATGAAAGACAACATTGCAAGACATAAACTATATGAAAAGTATGTTTCTTTTATTTTTATTTTTTATATTGAACTTATTTTTATATGAAAAGTATCTTCTATTCTTAGAATAGATAGTAAGACTTTAAATAAGTAGAAAGGTATCTCTTTACACTCACATGGATGTTTGAACATATGCTCATTGTGAGATTGTGTTTCTTTTAGGTATATCAATCTAACAGGTATTAATATTATTAAAATGATGAATATACATAAATATGCAAGACTTAGTTGTAGACATTTTTGTTGTCATATAGTGAAATTAGAGATTTGCTATTTTTCTTATTTGTCTTTGTCATTTAGATTGAGTAAGATATGAAATTTATTTTGATTTATGAGGTAATGTATTAATTGTTGGAGATATGAAATTTATTTTGATTTATGAGGTAATGTATTAATTGTTGAAGAGGTGAAAAGTGTATATTTTGATAATTTTTCTATTTATTTTATATTTTTTTTTAAAATCCATTTCTTGTATAATAGTTTAATGTTTGATTGAAATATTTTTGTGCAATGATATTTATCATTTATTTAATTAAGACTTTCATATTTTCTATTAGTTTAAACTTAATCTTTATTCTTTTAATTTCTAGTTCAAGATTCATATTCCTTGAGTAAACTTGATTATAGATTATAGTTGTCAAGGTAGCATTGAATTCCAATTTTAAAGTTTAAATTTTATCGAGAAACTAATTTGATCCAATGCTAGCTACTTGTTTCTCATTAATTCATACAAAACATTCAAATTTGAATATTGGGTGTTGTAGAAAAGGATAAATCCTTAGATTATTTAGATATGGTTCATAAGTATATCATTTGATCATATGTATTTAAATCCACTTTTAGAGTAATAATTCCATCAATATTTGTATGAATAAGGATAGATACTTGGGTATTGTATTCTCAATAGCACGTCTACAACTTTGTTGAAACACAATCGAATCTATAATGCCCCAAGCCAAACACTCAAGGAATTATCCAAGTGAACCAAGTAATTTTTTTGAAAGAATGATACCAAAAATTAAGAAAATTCAATGGCATGCCACACTACACACTAGCATGCACAAATAGTGTTGTGTCAAGCACAATGACACACACACAAGAAAACATAACTATTGCTCCAAGTAAGGTGCCACAAGAAAAAAAACTTTAACTCTACTATAGGACAAGATAGAAAGACTAGAATATAAAATGAGACATGGAAGAGAGATAGTATTCAAAAAACAACTAAAAAATCCTTCTAGCATCTCTACTAAGCCACCCTCCAAAACCTACTAGGTTAAAAAAAAAGACAATCTAAAATGATGAATTGATTTTCTTCTCTTAGATGTCACCTTTTTCATTTTAGCCTTGACACCTCAACAAGGTATCAAGCTTCATCCCTTTATGACACTCCAAGAGGGTATCAAAGTCCTCCCAACTCTGATACTAATAGAGGGTATTCGAATTGGGCCAATTTCAATGCTTCAAGATGATATTGAAGTTGATCTAACTATAATACCCCAAGATAGTACTAGATTTTTCCTAGCTCTAATATCCCAAAGTAGTATAAGATTTGGCCCAACTATGATACCCTAAAATGAATGGTATCAAAGTTGGCCCAACTCTAATATCCCAACAAAGGTGGTATCAAAGTTTCTTCAATTTTGATTCCCTAACAAAGGTGGTACTATATTTGACCCAACTTTAATACCCTAGTGGAAAAAGGTAGTATTAGATGTGTCCTAACTCTAATACCCTAATGACAAATGGTTGGTATCATAGTTTTCCTAACTTTGATGCCTTGGCTATAAATGGGTGGTATAAAATTTGGTTGCACTCTTATATCCCAACAATAAAGAGGTGATATCAAAGTTGGCCCAACATTAATACCCCAAAAATGAATGTGGTATCAAATTTGGTTCAACTTAGAGTACCCTGAAAATAAAGGTGGTATCAAAGTTGTCTCAACTTCAATACCCCAACAATAAAGGTAGTGATAGATTTGGAACAACCATGATACCCCAAGAGGGTTAGTATTAAGTTTTTTCCAACCCTAATACCCTAACACCTCTCTAAAACCAAAAAACACTAGACATAAATAAATAGTGAAAACACAATTTCAACTTAAATATTCCAAACTTAGAAATTAAATTGAGATAATTTCATTTATACAATAATAGAAATTATAATACAAGCAAGATATCAAAATCATGTAATTCTAATACTTCAATGATACTTTATGGTTCCATGAAATATAATACTCTAATAAGGTATCATGGTTCAAGGAACTTTGATACTTTGATGAGGAAATAAAATACAATAAGATTTTAACGTATTTGATCCAAGTCCCAAAAAATGGATTGACCTCATTATTTTATAGGTAAACAAATGATAAAAAAATGTGCAAAATCCATTTTTCAAAGGTGGTAATAATGATGAAAATGATATATATCAACATATAAAAAGAGGACACCAACATCCCAAGTTCATCATGTTTGCAAATAGGATAGAAACTGCAACATGGTAATCTCCTTCCAAAACAAGGATCCAATGACAACCAAATGAGATCATAGCATAGTTACAATTTAGAGGATGCTTCCCAAATATGGAAGGATTGCACTTCAATATCTAAGTGATATAGGATTATTATTATCATTATATAAGAGGACTCAAATATCCTACCTTATATAATTTATAACATATTACAATAATGATTATATGTAGGAAAGGAATAGACAACTCCCATGAGCACACCATCTTAGCTCCTCCAAAATAATGTAAGTCCCTAATGATGGTTTCATGCTAATCGACCAAATGGAATTTTACTTAGGTCCACCCCATTGTGCTAGCAAATAGTCATTTGGGCACAACCACACACACACTTAAATAAAAAAGGGTAGTATAAATATCACACACGATAAAAATATGAAAAACATTAAAATTACACACATGGAAAAATATGAGTAACCAAAAAATTACAAACCTACCAATAGGAAATATAGTCATCATAGTACAAGTATGCCTAAGGAGAGACATCATGAACACACGAGCATAAGATACAGTCCATGAAAAATAGCAATTAGATTCCAACAATAAAAATACAACATAGATGTGATCACAAATGCAATCAAGGTCTTATCTATAAGAGCTAAAGATAGCTCAATACCCAAGACCACTTGCAAAAGCAATGAAAACCTTGTACAAGAGATTATGCAAGAATATGAGCTTGCTTCATATTAAGACCTATCAAAATGATGAGGTATGAAGTATGATCTAGAATATATGAGATATCATGAGATGATTTACAAATGTACAAGCACCTTGTTTATATAGGAAAGGTGAGAGGAGGTAGGATAACTACCTTAGATGAAAACATTAAATACCTAATGCATAATTTTAAATGCATAAGTGAAATATTAAATTCCTAGATAATTATAAGCTAATTAATGAGACATGGCCCCATTATAACTAGTTTCTAGAAATGACAACTAAGAAACTTAACTCCTAAGTAAACTTATAATGATGTGAATAGGTCCTCACTAAGAACTTGTTAGGAAATAACCCCATTCACACTAACACCTCCCCATAAGTGCAACTTAGGGAGTGTATTTATTATACAAATGATGCAAATGCAATATGGGTCCTGGCAACAAGTTCATGTTAGGTACCCATGTACAACTAATCAATGCAACTAATCTATCACAAATGGAGTAAAGGAGAAAACCTCATGGGATTGGTACTTTGTTTGCATACCCCCTTACAAAATTCTCAAAATCCACTTGGGATTGGTAATTTCTTTGCATATCTCCCATTTTATCATCACTATGTAGGATTGCATTGAAATCACCTCCTAAAATATAACATTCAAGGGATACCTTGTTGCTAAAAATGTTAAGCGCCACCCACAATTCCCTCTTCTTGATGCAAATTGAGGGGCCATAAATATTGATTATTGTGAAGAGTCAATTTGATGATAGACTTCTCACTTTGTAGGCTAACCACCTATACTATTTCCCACTACCTTTTCTAGATAGACATCCTAGGGTCTCCAAAGCATTAGCAGACCCTCCAAGGCTCCCACAACTTTCACTTGCTCAAAATTAAAAATTTAGCATTTTTTCTTGAACATTTCTACTTAAGTATTTCTTAATTTTGTTTCCTAAATCATGAGGACATAAGCCTTTGATGTCTTCATGAAGCTCCTAAGAAGGCACTTTTTCTAAGGGTGTTTAAGACCCTAATGTTCCATGATATGATTTTCATTGCTCCTCGGGAAGGGTGTCACCCTTTCTTGATCTTATAATCATGGTGAGTTTCTTTTGGTCTTCTACACCACCATCCATAGTTCTCTATTTTTGGCAACCTACCTTTCCTCCTTCCTTCAATGAATTCTAGTGACTTCCTGGACTTGCTCCTTGATTTTAATCCCATTCTCCCTTGAGTCATCAGGGTGATAGAGGGATCTACGTATCATCCAGTAAAGAAGTCTTTCCCTCAAGTTCTCGTACCTTTCCTTCTTCTATAGGGTCACTATCTTTCAACACTTGACCCTTTATGCTACTTCCATATTCATCTCCTATATCTAAGATTGCTACTTCTTCCTCTACAAGAGCAACATAGCTCATCAATTCACATCCCACTTCCATAATTTCCTCCAAACCCACAACTTCCTCCCTAGCCCCCTCTTCTTCTTGTGGATATAGAGGCCATCCCAAAACCTTGTCAACATTCTTCATAGTAGCTAAGGCTTCTTCCTTTGCAATCTCATGCACTCCATTCTCCTAATGAACATCTTGTTTTGTCACTTGAATGTGGCTTTCCCTGTCGATTGGCGCTTCCCTGCTATTCACATTTCTGCTTCTTGATTCAGCTAAGTAACCTTGATTAGGTTCTGAGGCCCTATTCTTGGAATTTGAATTTAGAAAAGTTGGGACCTTGCTAGCTAAGAGATCCCATTCTATTTCCTAGAACAACTTGCCTTCCTCTGTGGTGATTTTTGATTCTTCCAAGTGTGAACTATTCGGGCTAATTTCTGCACAAATTCTCACCTGCAACTTCATTTCTCCATGAAGTAAGGCTTTATCCATCCCAATTGATTCCCTATCAATCTTAGGGCCACCTCAGCCCAATATTCTAAAGAAAGATTATGTAAATTACACATGATTTCATTCTATCCAATTCGTGTTTGTAAAGATTAAAATTTGGTTCCCACTCTTTAATGTAAAACCTTATTCCATCTATTTGAAAGATTTTTCCAAACATGAAGCTTTGCTTCAATTGTGACAATGGGCATATAATCAAGAGAAATTTTCAAGCCAAAAATTTGATACATACCTATTTGCCCCATTGTTCTCTCCACCAATCCACCATTTTCTTTGCAAGACAGCCACCTCCTTCCCACTTTGTGAAGAAAGTGTGAGACTTCAACATATCCATAGGGTTCCTTAGGGTTTTATTCGGGATGACCATCACCTTGCCATTTCTGTTAGGCTCTTTGATAACAATTCCTTTTCTAGAAACAACAAGATCTTCTTTGCATTAGCCACCTTCTTCCTTTCACTCTGCCTAATCTATCATCTCTAGATTTTGAACTTTGTTTTAGCTCTATTTTTGTTCACTTTCATAGCTGGGTGAAATATTTTCCTATCTCAACCACTGACCCCTAATTACTTCCCTACGTTTCATTTTTGAGGATTCCACTTCCAATAGTTAGGTTGAGCCATCGCATCCTTGGCATTGTTTTGCCCTAGCCACCTATTTTAGCCCCCATAGTAGGCTCCATGAATGGAGGCCTGGAATACTTCCTTAGCTGTCTAGGGGGAGGTCTTTGATCGTACCAATACTAGGATGGAAAATGTGCTCTCCTCTAAGCTATGATGGGATGATCATGAATCTTCCTGCAAAGATCAATTCCTAACTATGACCCCGATTATTGGGGTGAAACCAGGGTCTAGATCAAACCTTCTATTGGTTCTGATGGTTAGGGTCCCTTCTACCTAATGGAATTATATTAGCTCCAGTGGCATGGAAAAAAATTTAAAAGCCTCAATTCTATTGTCTTATCATGCTTATGCTTACACCCATGCTATTTTCCTCCAAGAGCTTCTTCTCCATGATGTTGACACTCCGACGTAGCTTCTCCATCAAGCATTCTTTCTCTACAACCACAACCCATGATCCTACACCACTTCCCATATTCATGTTGAGATGGTGTAATAGATAATTTTTCCTCTATCTTTGGTTTTTTTAACATGAATATTGTTGAATATCTAGAATACTGAGAGGGGGGTGAATCAGTATTCCATAAAAGCATTCAAATAAAATCCATCTAAACATTATCACAATTCTAACTGAATCAACAAGAGAGAACATAAAAACAAATCAATGCATCAACACACATGAACACAAGACTTTTACATGGAAAACCCAAAATGGGAAAAACAATGATGAGGATTACCTCACAATATATTATATTTGAATACAAGATATTAGAGGGCTCACTACCAGGACTCACTTTCCTTGAAAGGCTCACAGCCTGAATACAAAAGATGGCTAACCACCAAGATACAAATATTGTGGCTCACTACCAAATGTATGAACTAATAGAATACACATTATGTGTGCATGGTTCATTTCCAATGAAGCTCTGAATAAGAAGTACTACTTCTAACATCAATTGCTCAACAATTTTGTTCTAATCCTCAACTAATAAAGCATTTAAGCTCACATCTTCACCTATCCCTTGATCCTCTTCCTTCTCCTTCCATATTCACACCTTTCACTTCTTCACACACACCACACACACTCTCCTTTTTCTCTTCAAAGAATCATATATATACAAGTATAACTCATTCATCAATTAGGTTGGCCTAATTAGATGAAGAAAAATAATCAAAACACTCTTTTCGACACCATATATGATTTAAAACATTTTTGTCCATGTAGTGCATTATATCAAGTCAACTAACATCCATAAAGTCGTCTTAGTGAATGTCATACTTTAGGTCAGCCAAGACTAGGACTCAACCATAGAAACTCCAAACCTACATACAATCCTCGAATTAGACATCTTCTAGATCTAATATTACATCAATTTCTCATCATACTACCATCATAGAGACTACCATTAGAACCACAACATTAGAATGTTATCCTTAAAAAAATGTGGAGTCTCCCACACTGACATGTTGAGCAAAAAAATAATAGTAGAATACAAAGCTAAAATTTGCCAATGATAACTTTCTACTCACCACACAAAACTTCTTAAGATCCAGGATATAGTTGTCTGAATGAGACATAATAACATGGTTAAAAGATCATAGTCATATCTTTTTCTGCAGTGAATTTCAGACTCAAAAACCAACCCATTGGTTCATCAAAGAGGAACACTACGAGTAGAGAATAGATTTCGGTTAACTAAGTAAGCTTCTCGTATAGTTGTCACCATGTTGACATCAATGACAACACAAGAACAACCAACACAATCCATATACAATTCATGCTTATGTTGCAAGAATCCATAATTCTAACAAATATTTTATTAATTTTTAAATAATATAGAAGCTTGAGAATAATGATTATTTGATAAAAATGATCTCCTTTTAATTGGTAATATATAAAATGTATGAATTGCATTAGTAACTCATTAATAGAGACACTCATGTGCATGTGAGAAATGGTCATCTTTAAATAGTTCAAAGTAAACATAAAAAAAATCAATATTTTTGATGAATAATTGTTATCATTTTTATTAATTAGAGAATAAATGTATGAATATTCACCAAAAAAAGTGGGTGCATATGAAATCACACCCCTAGAGTCCATACAAGGCAAAGCCTAGATCAAAACAATTCATAAATAGAAAATTTGTTAGGTGACAAGAGGTGTTGCAAAAGGTGGAGGGGGTTATCTAGGGTGACATTAAGAGGGTCCCACCCCTCATCATCTTTGTCTTTATCTTCTTCACAATTTAGAGAAATAGCCAAGGATAGCCAAAAAAGTTGGAATCAAACCATTTGGAATTATCGAAGGATGACCACCCAAAAGCACCACCAAAAAGCTACCCAAAAGCACCCCCAGAAGGCCACCCAAGAGCAGAGCCTTAAGGTGGAGAGGTTGATCATTGTTGAATAGACCACAATGCACTCTTTGGACCCCAATCCCTCTAGTGAGATGAAGGAAAGGCTTGGGATTGATCAAATTTATTATCACAAATTGAGAAACTCTTGCCTCGTCAATGCCTACAAGAATGCAAATGACCCCAAAAAGAGGATGATGATAAAGGAACTTTGGCCACAACACAAAGGAAATTGGCCCAATTATCAAGTAATTCCTAGATTTGGGCCACCTCCAAGATAACCTTGTTGGCTTGCACCTAGATATATAACAACACATTAGAACTATAGTAGCTTTAGAAAAAGGTGAAACATTATGATCTACTTGTAGTGTAGAAAAATGTACACCTTTACATTTTCACACTATTTTTACATCCCCTTAATTAATTGGACTTAATTAATCTTCTAATTACCTAAATTATGAATTCCAAATCCTTATTATTCTTGTTTCATAAAAGGGAAACCTATATTAAATAATTTCCAATATTAATTCAAACACCTTGGAAATTGTGTGTCCTGGACTTAGGTCCTAGGACCCATTCACCCAAGGGTGAGTGGGTCCCATTTAAGTCCTAGGACGTAATTTTTAATATGCTTTTGGTAGTATTTTAATGATTCAAATTCAATTTTCAAATATCGGCTTGTGGAATCTAGTTTTCAAGAAATTAGATAAACACCTATAAATACAGTTATTTTATCAATTCAAATCTAAGAAACATAATCTAGCATGAAGGAAACTTTTACAAGAGAAAATATTACTATAAAGAGAATTGAAAGTAGATTTATCATTCATCTACAGTAGCAACAAGATCATATCATTATGTCAAAGTTAATGTGTGTTCGTCTCATGCTTTGGAGCTAACAATGTGATGTAGGTTTCAAGCATTCAAGCATCAAATCAAGAAATCAATCAAGTCGATTCATGCAAGATCCAAACCTTGGAAACATGAGTTAGACTTCATTCCTCTAAGGGAAGCCATTAAGGTTTTGGTGAGTTGTGACATAACATTGTTCATTCATCAATTCCCTATTATTTATCATCATTTCATGATCAAGATTTAATTGCCAACATGGGGTTTGAATAAGAAAAACCCCCATTCACCCAAAAACAAACATTTTTTCTTCTCTCTTTGTATGTGAAGATTTACAAGTGAAGAAGGACTGAAGATTGATCAAGAGAGCAATTTTGCAACTTAGTTGTCAAAGTTGTCAAAATTGTTGTCAAGCTATGAGAAATCATCCACATATTTTATTTCTGGACTTCCAACAATCAAACTTGGAGAAATCAAAAGATTAGATCTAGGATTTGAGGACTGAAAAATCATATTTTGGACCCCTACACTATGACCCATTTGACCTAGGGAAAACTAGTCTTGCTACAAATCTCATAACCTAATTTTTATGCCAGGTGCACACCATTCTATCCTTCTCATTTTTTCCTACAAATTATTGTTTTCATTTTCGTTATCATAATATTCTACATTTCAAGTATTAGATCATGCAATTTAGTTATTTAATGCATTTTAATTTATCTCCCAAAAGTTCCAATCAGTCTTTTTTTTCATAAGAAAACAACATATCCTTCCCAATAGGGTTGACTCACCTCATGGTTGACAGTCAATCCTATCCTTGGGAGGACTCTTTTTCTAATTAAATTAGGGAAAAGGTGTGTCTTAGTTGTTCCATTTTGGTGAACTCTAGGACCCCTTTTTTTCATCATTTCATTTTGGTGAGCCTAAAATTGTACATCATAAATTATGATTTGGAAGTCTTTAAAACCCTAGATCTAGGATTTGCATTAGTTAGTCTTGCATCTCATTTAGGGTTTCATAATTGCATCTTGTATCATTCCTAATTGCATTTTACATCATCTAAAATCTCAAAAATATTGCATACATATTGCATTTATTTTACATAGTAGTCTGCATATTAGTGTCTCAATCATTTACATAAAAAAAAAATAATCAAAAAAGTTGTCATTTTTCTTGTTGTTTTCCATCAAATTGCATTTGCATCTAATCATAAAATTATTGAATTCTATAACTAAAAGTATCTATCTACAACCTGAAACAGAGACCTTAAACATTAACTCAAAAACTTAGACTTTAACTTTTCAAAACCATGTGTAAAGACCCATTCACCCTAGGGTGAATATGTCCTTGTACAAGTCATTTTCCAATTTTCTAGGCATCGGTTTATCTCTGTCTACTTTACATATTGCTATTCATAGATCTCAATTTCAGTTTTTGAAATTGCAATTTTATGTAATTATTTGCATTCACATCAATTGGTCACAAAAGTGCATTATTCAAAATTTGCATTCAAAAGACATCATTTTTAGATTGTTCTATTCTAAAATCAGTAAATCTTTATATGTTAGATCTGAAAATTGTAACAGGTCTCTTTACATACTTGCATTGTGTTTCCTATTTTTGGGTGTTTGTTACATTTTTTTAGTGATTTTTATCTATTTTGGGAACACTTTTGGCTTGGTGAAACTTTAATGAGTATTATAATCTAGTTTCCTATTGCTAATTCTTTAGTGAGATGTAGTTCAAGACTCATGGCATCCTGTTCAGGTACATCCACTGTGGATCCTAGGCTTTCTAACTCTTTCACTCATAGTGTTGACACTAGCCAACCCATGTTGGAAGTCATACCTGAAATAACATGTCCCAACCTCCAATCCCACTAATGTTGAAAAAATTATTGTTCATGTTCCTCAATAGAACTTGCAAAAAATGGATAAAGCATTAGAAAAACTTCGTGAGTGCTAAATATATTGTCGGTACTATAGTTCCTGCCATAGATAGCATGAGGAGAATGCTTGATAATGAATTGGGAATATAAATAATGTGCAACCTATCTCATATTATTGATGAACTTTTTCTCACAATGGCTAGTTGTGCTCAAAATTTGCGATACACTCAAAGTCAAGGTAGAAATCAAATTTCTCCCCCTACATATACTCATTCAACTGTCACTATAATAAGACAACCAATTGGAAACATCATTCTAACTTTAGGTATGTCCACTGGGAATCCTTTTAGCTTTGTGAATTCAAACATCATATCTCCTAACCCATCACATCTCACAAATTTACAATTCACTTGTCCTCCCAACACATATACCACCTTATTCACCTCCATCTCAAAACACAACTAATGATTCTGTCCTCAACCAACTTTTGCAAAATGTTTCAACCCTCCAACAAAAAATTTCCACATTGAACAAAAATAAAAATGGCAAACCTTCACAATATGTCAAATGAAACCCATTATCATTGGAGATATTGAGAGTACAAATTCCATAAGGCATAGAGATTCCTAGATTTGAGAAATACAGTGGTAAAGGAGATCCTAGTAACCATGTATCAGCATATACAACCTTATGTAGTGACTTCATTTTCAAAGACAAGCTCTTGGCTAAGATTTTTCCTAGATCCTTGAAAGACATAGCCTTGGAATGTTTTTTTTCTTTACTGAATAATACAATTAGTTCATTCAATGAAATTTTTGATGCCTTCCTCAACCATTTCTAGGTGCATATTGGTCCCAAGATGTCCTTACTGGATTTAATGCAATGTAAACAAAACAAAGATGAAAAGGTCACTTATTTCATAGCACACTATCAATTTCTCTACTCATAAATCAACATTAAGATTCCCAATGCCGATCTTCAAAGAATGTTCATTGAAAACTTACAAACCAGTATTCAAGATAACCTTGAGGTGATGAAATTTCCATCTTTCACTCACTTGTGCATGACTCTACATGACTATCAGAATTTGGTTAGTCATCGTGAAGCGAAACCTTCCTCCAACTATCCTAAAAAATCCAAATTTGTGCCTCATAATAACTTCCAACCATTCAAGAAAAAAAAGGGTTTTATATAAATAAATCTACCTCAAAAAAAGAAACATGTGTGAGTCTCAAGTGGCTACTATAAAAACAACAAATCCATATGAAATCAGGGATAAGAAGAGAAAATTTACTCCATTACCTGATACACTTTACTCCATCATGTTGCAATTCTTGGGTAAGAACCTAATTACCTTACCTACCATTAGAACTCTTGATACAACTAAGCCTTTACCTTTGAACTACAATCCAAATTTCTTTTTCCATTATCACTGATAAAATGGACATAATACAAAACAATGTATGTGTCTTAAAAATATTGTGCAAGACCTCATTGATTCTAATCACATCCAGATTTGTGTGTTAATGATCAATGAAATAAGTCTATTGACCCACCCAACCAAAAATTGCAAATCTTTACCAATATGATGCCAAATCATAACATCTCATTTTTTAAAGCTAAGACACCAAGAATGATGTGATGAATGTTGACAATGTACAAGAAATGAATAATGATAACATGAGTGATAATGAGGATGAAATACAAACTATGTTCAACCTTGACATTCAACCTCATAAGGAATTATTTTTCAAATCTTACCAAAAGCTCAAGGCAAAGCACATAGTAGAATTATCAAGTTTAGTAATATTCTTAAATCCATGATTGAACCTCCTATCATTGATGAAACTATGATTGAACCAAAAGCTCTTCCAAGTAATTGTTGACATTTCATGCCCCCCTTTGATGACCCATAATTGATAATTGATTTGAGACATCCTACATGGGCCATCTTGCATGAATTCTCCTTGAAGGGTCCTAATATTGTCTAAGTCCTAGTGTTTTGGACCTGCGAGATGTTACTTGCTCACTTCCTTGCATCCCTCTTATATCGCCCTTAATCTCATTCTTCTTCTTCTCCCTTTCTTTCCATTTCTCTTCCTAGATTTTTGAGTTTCACCCATCGGCTTAACCCTTTCCCTCTACCCCCTATCCCTCCTAAAAATTGACTAAGTGTTGATCTTTTAGGGGTCAAACTTCAGCCTTTCCCTTACCTCTTACCTTTGTTAAGGTAAAAGGTAAGCCTACCCTCTGACCCTTGAGTCCCAATATGATTTTGGAAAATCAACCAAGTGTTTATTTTTTAGGCATCAAGGATCAGGTTTCCCCTTCCCTCCTTTCTTCCTCTCTTCACAAGTAGTAAACCCTCCACTCAAACCTCAACCCCTGATGACTTACTTTTGAGTGTCGAGGTTCACTCATCCCCTTTATCGTTTACCTTTTTATGGTAAGCAGTAAGCTATAAGGAATCCGCTCAATGCTTGACTCCTGAAAATCCCTCTTCCCTTCTACCTTCTTATCTAAGCCCCATTTTCTTCTCAAAGGTTTTAATCTTCTCTCTTAGGGTCCCCTTTCCTCTAGATCCATCTAAGTCCTTTGTTTGTACTTTCAGATGTCGGACTTTTGTCTTATCCCTTACTACTTTACCTTGTCTTTGGTAAGTGATAAGTGGTAAGCCTAACCCCTGATATCCAACGACCAATGAGTCCTTTCAAGATTTAGTGTTTTCCCTTTCCTCATGCTTTTCCTTGCTTAGTTGTAAGTGGTAAGCCTCATACCCGATCTCTGAAGCCCGACACGAGTTCCAATATAGTATGAGGTATGAAGGGTGCCCGAGGTCTGATGTTCGATAGGATGTTGCTTTTCGAGCCTATGAAACATGTAATGATGCAAAGGTTTCTTTTTAGGCCCGATGCCCTGACTTTTCCATGGATTTTAACATGTTTTTCTGGGTGACACCATTAATTCTCAAATCACTTTTTGAGTAGCTTGTTTTGATTCTAGGGCTTCAAGGATGACATTTATTCCTCCCCTGACTTTTGCAAATGGATTTTATGGGTGCCCATGCTTATTTATTTCCATTTTTTTCACTTTCTTGATGGATCCATGCCCTAATCATGATTTTCATAGGATTCCTTCATCCTTTCACGCACAAGCATGCATGAACTTCATTGCTAACCCTGGTTAGGGTTGTTGAACAGTATGAATAATTGAGAGGGGGATGAATCAGTTATCCCAAAATAATTTTCTTAACTTTAATTAATCTGAAGCAAACAAGATCAATCCGAAATTAATCAACTAACAAAAATGAACATGAAAGCACAAATCAACACTATGCACAATGAACACCAGAATTTACATGGAAATCCAAGAAGGGAAAAACCACAAAGAATGCTAATTATCAATTATAAAGCACCAGTTAAGGTGATTTTTACAAGGGCTCACTTCCAAGTTGCTCACTGTAGGGTGGCTCACTACTGATGGGCTCACTTCCCAAATACAAAATAATAGATTACAAATTAGTCTCATTGAAAAAAGTGAACTAATGAAGTTGCATCTACATATGCATGAGTTTAGTTCTGGTTAAGAGCATAATATCTGTCTGTAGCATATCTTATCAAAAAAAATTGCACTTCTTCGCACAAACTCTAAAAAATAGATTACTTCCTCCTTTGCACCTTTTATCCGCTTGAACAAATCATACTCCACTCTTCACAATATTTGGCTATTCAAATTCACATTCATCACTCACTTTTCATCGAACAAAAAACAACCTTTACTTATACCATTCCATGTCATCTCAATCTCCAAGGTCAGCCAAACATAATTTCTTCATAGTCTTTTGAGTCGACCGAATATAATTTGAATTAGATCACCACAAAACATGTCGACATGATGAAAAACCTTGAGATATTCAATAAGATATTGCATGCTAGCACCAAACCCAAAAGATAGGTCATGCACAAATATTTTCTTATCATGTTACCAAGGGACCCAAGATAGGCCATACATAAGATAGGTTAATTACATAACTTAATTATCAGAATATAGAAAACTTTGGATCACATGAAATATATTATAGAGCTGATGAGAATGTCACAATCAAGACCAAATCTTGATTATCATCAATTTCAGTTTCGAGCATAGAACCACAATTTTATATTCAAAAAATTGCAACATGCTACATAAATTTATGGATAGCAAGGTTACCAAGAGTAAACTTTGAGCATAGAATCCATCATCAAAAGATTAATTTTCATTATACTACATCAATTGAATTCAAAAAATGACCCAAGAATTAATGCCATATCTGAATCAAGGATAATATCCATACTACATAACACCATAACACTTGATGGGATAGATTAAGTTTGTACATCATTCAAAGCACAACGTTCTGGATCAAGGTTTTTACATCAATGACAACAATGCTAAATCATCTTCAACAACTTATCAACAATCTACCCCTTTGGCATTGATGTAAAAATAACAAAAACAAAAAAACACAAAAATCCAAAACTACAAACTTCAAAACTACAAACTCCAACACTGCAAACTCACCCTTTGACAAGTAATTCAATTCTTTTTGTTTTTTTTTTCTATTCATTTTTCTCCCCCTTTTTTCCATGAAAGGAAAAGGGAAAAAATTCAAACACTCTGGAACTCATGTAAAAATGACACTTTTCACATGAAATATTTTCTTGTACCTTTCTCTCACAATTGGAAGAATTATTTTTCAATCTAGTACTATAAAAACCATTCTTGCACTCATACTATCCAACATAGTCAACAACATAAATGAGGATGAATAGTCCTGAGATGGGAATTGTCATTCACAATCTTCTGCTTCAGAGAGTATCCCGGAGAGATGATCCAACCAAACCTCAACAATTTCCTTTACCAACCAGAAAGTTCTAATCAAGTCTTCCTGTCTCTGAACAATCAATAACTTTTCTTGCAACTCACCAATTCTTATCCTATGTTTTCCATCTTTGTCTTTGAAGAAATCAAAACTCTTTCCAATATTATTCATCTCAGATTCAATAGCATCAATTCTACTTTTGAAATTATCAACAGCAGCAGGCCATCAGAGACAATACTTGTAGATGTCAGATATCTCCTTGATGCATTCTCTTGTCTCATTGATGTGTTTGGATAACTTATGTTTAGCTTTGACACATATTCTCTCAATCATAGCTTCAAAATTATGTCCTTCAATTCCTTCCAACAACATCCTTTCTTCAAAAACTTCTAATAAATCATCCAGTAATGAGTCAGAAACATGTAAAACAATAATACTCTTTTGATCAGATATTCAACCAAAGCATCATTAATTTTAAGTCTTTTGATCGAAGAGCTGGCACACCACATTTCACCAACCTTCTTCATATCACCTTCTTCTAACACTGACCAAATATCATCTGGATTGACAAAATCATATCTAGGCAGAGACTCCTCTTTGTTCTCCTTTTCTTCTGAGATAGTGATGACATCTTTTGTATCAACTTTCCTCTTTTTAGGTTTTGAAGGGGAACCACCAATAAAAACTTTCAATTCCTTCTTACCAAAGGAGGAACCCTCCTCAAACTGACTGGATACTATCACACTAGAGCATAGATTCACCTGCAAGGATGAGAAATACATTTTTCATACACCTGCTTTATCTTCCATACATTCCAAATACCTGTAGACTTGCTTTCCAACAAGAATTTCAAACTTCCACTTAACATTCTCTTTTCTCGATAGAAAAATTAGAAGGTAAAATACCAAAAAAATGAGCAAAGACCCAAACTAAAAAGGGTAACTCTCAACCAAGGACATTCTCACATTCTCAATTAGGTTTTCCATCATTAGGCTACAAATCAAACTGCTTATTTTTCTTCACCATCATGTGTGCAAGATATATAGCAATAGCTGAAGTAGAACCTTCACAATTTCTAAAATAGATTTTATAGCAGATGTCATAAGCAACATACCTTATTGCAAGATTGATAAGGGTATTTATCAATAGAGCTCGGGGGTCTTTTTCAATACTAGTAAGTTCCTCCACGTCTCTGTATTTCACTATTTTCTTCCCAAGGAGGCCACCAATGCTAAATAGACCAATAATAGCTTTTATGGCTTCCTTTGTGATCGGATAGGGTTTTTCCAAAACAATGTTGCCATCCTTGAATCAACTCAATAGGAACAAGATAGATTCTTTGTTTGAAAACCAAGGAAACTATCCCCATAAATCATTACTCAAAGTATTTATGTTCTGCAATTCATCCATTTTCAACCTTAGTTCCATCTCCTTCATCTTTTGATGATCAAACTCATCCAACTTAACTCCCTTCAGCCTTAGCGAAATACTGCCACTCAACCCTTTGTTAACATATTCCATCATCACACTTAGCTTCCTCAAACTTTTTATCGCTCAACGAAACTTCTTCTTCTCCTCCTTTGCAAACTATGTCAAATGATTTTGAAAAACTCCCACCTTTTATTCTTAATTACTCATAATGATTTCATTACCAAAAGTGCACATTGATGATGCCAACAATTTTTCTTCACCTTTCAATCAACCAGACCAAGCTTCATCATCTATCATCAACCGGTTCAAACTTAATTATGTTGAAAATCATATCAATATTTCTTCAGAGAGGGGGAAGTGACAGAATATGTAATGCAAAACTCCCCCTGAGCCAAGGCAGATTGGCTTATATACCAGTAGGGAATATACAAGGATCTGGTACCATGGAAGTTTCCTCCACACTTGTTTCCTTCTTCCTCCAAAATGTGACCATCTTCATCTTAGATCCATCTGATTCTACAACCTTCTTATTGTTCTTAGGTTTTTCTGGAGCAACATATTTGCATGTGTTAGCATAATGTCTAAGTTGACCACACTTGAAACATTTTCATTCTAACTTGACTGAGTGAACCTAAGGTCTGCACTAATTAGCTTTGTGACCATAACCATGTCATGAATAGAAATTTCCATGAAATATATTATTCATTACATTCCTTCTTGTCATATTAGATATTTGACTTTTGCATTGACTTTATTTGTGATCAAACTTGTGATAGTTAAAGCATTGAATACTCAGTTCCATCTTGCTTCTGCATTCTATAGCCTTATGTCCAAAAATTTTTCATAGAAAACAATGACCATTGAATGATAAGTACCTTTGAGCATTTGGTTGCTTGATCGAAGGTCTTTTAGGTTTTCTAAAGTTCCAGACCTTGCTTGTTACACTAGATCTTGCTTCAACTTCAACAACTTTTTCTTCACCCTTAGTATCCTGATTTGAGTTATCACTAGTGAATCCAAGTCCTCCCTTACCCTTGTGACATTTCTATAGGGATATGAGTTGATCCAAAATTATGCTTCTTTCACACACTTTTTCTTGTGATTTCAACCTTCTTAACTCTTGATCTAACTTCTCATTTTCTTTTGATTTTTGTTTGATGGTATTTTTGAGATTTTCTTTAGTCTTCTTCCATTCTTCCATTTTCTAATTTAAATCTACAATTCTTTCTTTTAACTCCTTTAATTCTTGGCTAACCTCTTTGTGTCTTGCTTTAAATTTCTGAATTTTCTCCCTTAGCTTTGCAATACAATTGTTTTCCTCCTTGAGATTTTCTTTCAACTCTTCATTTTTAGATTCAATGCTTTCTATATCATCTAACATCATCTTCAATTCTTCCTCAACTTGATAAGCTCCTTCCATTTGTTCAAACTTCCAAGATCTCCCTCAAGTGGTTAAGCTCTATCTTCAAGGGACTAGGATCTAATACCAATTGTTGAATAGTCTGGATAACTGAGAGGGGGGTGAATCAATTATCCCAAAAGAAAAATATTAACTTTACTTCATCCAGAGAAAACAAGATCAATCAAAAATTAATCAACTAATAGAAATGAACATGAAAGCACAAATCAGCACTATGCATAATGAACACCATAATTTACGTAGAAACCCAAGAAGGGAAAAACCATAGAGAATGCTAATTCTGAATTATAAAGCACTGGTTAAGGTGACACCGATTAAGGTTTTTTTTTACAAGGGCTCACTACCAAGTTGCTCACTACAAGGTGGTTCACTACCGGTGGACTCACTACCCAAATACAAAATAATAGATTACAAATTAATCTCACTAACAAAATTTAACTGATGAAGTTGCATCTACATATGCATGAGTTCAGTTTCGGTCAAGAGCATAATATCTATCTACAACAGATTTGATCAAAAAAATTTGTACAAACTTTGCAAAACAAATTACTTCTTCCTTCACACCTTTTATCTACTCGCACACATCATACTCCACTCTTCACAATTTTTGGATATTCAAATTCGCATTCATCACTCACTTTTCATCAAACAAAAAACAACCTTTACTTATACCATTCCATGTCATCTCAATCTCCAAGGTCAACCAAACACAATGTCTTCATAGTCTTCCAAGTTAGTCAAATATAATTTGAATTAGATCACCACAAAACATGTCGGCATGAAGAACAACCTTGAGATATTCAATAATACCTTGCACACTAGCACTGAACCCAAAAGATAGGTTGTGCATAAATATTTTCTTATCACATTATCAAAGGACCAAAGATAGGTCATACATAAGATAGGTTCATTACATAACATAATTATTAGAAGATAGCAAACTTTGGATCACATGAAATATATTTTGGAGTCGATGAGAACACCACAATCAAGACCAAATCTTCATTATCATCAATTTTAGCGTCAACCAAAGAACCACAATTTGATATTCAAAAGCTTGCAACATGCTACATGAAGTTCCAGATAGCAAGGTCACTTGAATTAAGCTTTGAGTATAGCAACCATCATTAAAAGATTAATCTGCATTATATTGCATCAATTGAATTCAACAGATATCCCAAGAAGTAATTCCATATCTAAATCAAGGATAATATCCATACTACTTACCACCATAGCACTTGGTGGGATAGATAAAGTTTGTACATCATCTGGAGCACAACCTTCTAAATCAAGGTTTTGACATCAATGATAACAATGCTAAATCATCTTCAACAACTTCTCAACAAGGGTTAGGGCTCAACTTGTGGTTACAAGTTATGCCTAATCAATAAGGGAAAAAATGTATTCATTTCAAGGGTTCTTCCTCTAGCTCCTCCAAGGTTTTTCTTTGGTAGATTTATGCATTTTTGCAACTCTGCAATTGTAAAGATTTTTTTTTTCCTCTACATTAATGAAATTGAGTAAGCTTTCCTCTTTTCAACTTTTTTTATGTTTGTGTAAGTTCATTTCCTTTATATCTAAATGTTTGTTTATCTTTTCATGCATGCATGTTTGAGTTAAACTGTTTACAGTTGTTGTTTTGATAAACCTTCCTCTCCTTCTAGTAACTTGTCAAACCCTAACCTATGTGTTTTCCTTTAGAAATCGACCAATTAGAGATATGCGGGAGTCCCCTGATCCCTCTTCATCGATGTTGTTGAGAAGTCTACATAAGGAAGAAACAACTTTTCTATCTTGGTTTATCACCTTCATTTTCCCTTCATGTATTCCTTCTAACCTTTTCTCCTATGTGATATTAGAGTAGGGTAGTGGTAGGTTTTCATGTATTGGGTTGGACCAACACATTCCACTTGGATTGAAAGAGGAAGTCATTCTTCTCTAGAGATTAAACCTCATACAGTCCCGCACCTTGAGGTTGTTTCCATTGTGTCATTGGAATATTGAACGCCACGTTCAACAAGGTGCAATTTCACATGACAACAGTAACCAAGACAAATCAACCATTAAGTGCTCAAGTTTATAGATTTAAACTATGTGAGTTTTTTAAATCAACGTTTCATATCACACTCTATGATCCATCATCAGGATGATTTACATGCAACAAGAGAGAAGAGTAATTGAATGAGATAATAGACTTGGAAGGATAAATAGGTGAGGGGGAGAGTGGGCTAGAAGACAATAGACTTAGATTTAACCAATAAAGAAAAATAAAAATAAAGTAAAATAAAGTAAAGTAACTTACCCCTTAATCATAAAATAAAATAAGAACCAAGAAATTAATGAGAAGAGCTAAAGAAAAACAAAATAAGAGAACAAGGAAATCAAAAAACCAAAGTTAAAAGAATAATTAAAAACATAAAAGAATTATTAATATTTATATAACTATATATAAATTAAATATGTACAAATTAAAATGTAAAAAATTATTATATATAATTTTAAAAAATACAAAAATTAACTTCCTTCTAAATTTTTATATATAATTTAAAAGGAATATATACTTAACTTATTTTTAAATTATAATAATAGAGTAAAATACCATGAAGAGAATCAATCAAAATAGATACAAAATAACCAAAACATAAAAAGAGAAAAAATAAAAGAATGAAAAAAGAATACCTAACACTATGAAAAAATATTAAGTATAAGAAATAAACCATAAATTACACCATTATAAATATACAATAAAAAGGAAATAATTCAAATAAACACTCTTTTTTAAATTAAAATAAAATAAAATCCTAAAAGACAATGAAGAGAACAATTTCTAAAGAAAATAAAATAACTAAAACATAAAAAGAACTCAAAATACAAGATGGAAAAAGTTAAAGCAAGAAAACCAAGACTAAAAAAGAACAAAGGAAATTTATTAGGAAAAGAGAATTGGATAAAAATTATAAAAACACCAATTGATAAAATTAATAAAAGAAAAATAATTAACAACATGACCCTTATAAAAATAAGAAAATAAAAAAACAAAGGGAGAGACAAAAGGAAAGCAAGAAAAAGACAACTCTAAATTTACAATTTAAAATAAACAATACTTTGAAAAGAATTCAAAAATACTTATAATGAAAGTTATAAATTTATTAAAATAAAAAATAAGAGCAAAAAGACTAAAGAGAAGAACAAATAAAAGCATGAAAATATAAGAAAAACAAAAATAAAGCGAAACACATAAAATAAAACATGAAATGAAAATAAAATTTAAAAAGAACACACTTAAAGAAAAAACCAAAACCTACACTGAAAAAGAATACCGAGAATGAAATAGACAAGAATAATAAAAAGGAACAAGATCACGAGACACCAAAAAAATCCTTTTAAAAATAAATTAATTGAATGGAAGAAAAGAAAAAAAAGGAATCAAGGGATCGGAAGAGAAAGGAAGAACCACTGAGAAGGGGAGAAGAGCTAAAAGGAAAAAGGAAGAGGAAGAGGATGGATGAGATGGGGAAAGACAAAGACAAAGGAGGGGGAGAGAGAAAGAGACTAACAAGGAGAGGAAAGACTAGAGCTAACAACAAGGGGGATCTATAAGGCAGTTCAAAAGGGGTTTCCACGAGAAGCTTAGATTCCAACCTCCATCTCAGTTAAGGTTGGAGGGATGATTATTGATTTCAATAGCCTCTTTAATCTTTCTCTTGAAGTAGTTCTCTTCTTTAGAAATAATTTTGGTGTCTTCTAAGGCAATATGATGCTTGTACTTGGAAGAGTGCTATGCTAGCGTTGATTTTGCAACCAATCATGCCTAATGTTTGCACCATGCTCTTTGATTCTCGTGGTGATTGAGCGACCAGTTTCCCCAATGTAAGGTATGCCACAAGACCGTGTCACTTTGTAGACACCAAAGTTGAGAAAATAATCTAGTTGGTCCTTGGGCAAAGGTACACAGTTTCTTAAAGTGGAGAGGGGCTTGAAGGAGCAGGCTAAGCCCTTCTTGATGAGGATTTTAGCAATTTTTTTGGAGATTCCTTCCATATAGGGAAGGTTGGTGATAGGGTTGGAGCAAGAAAGAGAGGGCTTAGGTTGGAGAGTCATCCTAAATTTTGCTTGATTGATAGCTCAGTTGATTTGCTTTCTTTTATACCCATTTAAAGTGAAAACTCGAGTGAGGTGGTTTAATTCTTGGTTAATGTGCTTGTCATCACAAATTATGAAAGCTTTGAAGGCCAACGTTTTGAGAACTCCAACTTTCTAGCTAGGGTTATGGTGGGAAGATGAGTGAAGGTAAAGGTGAGTGTGAGTAGATTTTTGAAAGATAGTATGAGATAGAGACCCATCAACTTTTTTTATGAGAAGGACATCAAGGAAGGGGAGTTCGTTAACAGTTGGCTTCTCCTTTGTTTTTTCTCTCTATGTGTCATTCCTCCATTAAGTTTGTTTTTCTATGAAGTATTTAGGAAATGATGATGATTCCAAGCTCTGTTATATCACTATAGAAAAGACATGCATTGACCCCAAATCCGTAGATCCCTTGTGTTATCTTAGGATTGCATATGGGGGGTAACCTCCTTTCCATGGCATGGCTTCATTGGAAACATATGTTTTTCATAGGCCTTTCCAAATAAGATCTCATGTATTTGGCTTTATCATCTTATACTTTAAAGTAATTTCTCACAACATGGTGTTTAAAAATTTCTTTAAAGTGGGGGGCATTATGTCTCTTGCTCATTTCTTGCATAATGAAATGACCTTCATTCAAAGTGTGGTCTCCTTACTTCATATGATGTTTCTTCTTGGTGGTGACATTGGGTTTGATGTCCTTCAATAGTGCGACCTTTCTAGGAATATGTTATTCCTTTTTGTGGTAATGCTAAGGCTTGCATTCCCTAAGGTGTGAATATTTTATCCCTCAACTAGTCCTCTCATGGTGGTGATATCAATTTTTATGTTCCCTAAAGTGATACCTTTCATGAACTAAGAAAAACCCCTTTGACTATCCTAAAACTAATTCTTGGCCACTATGGAGCACTTTTTCCTTTGAACATTTTTGGTTTTCAACCCTTGCTTCCTTTCCACTTCGGGATGGATCTATGCTCGAAGGATGAAGACTGCTCTTGCATAAATACGTGCAATGTGCCATGTGGTGGTACACGGCTTTATATATATTGTTTTCCTTCCGGGTTTAAACAAGGACATGTGTCAGCTTGGTGGGGATTTTCTTCAAAAATGTTCTCATTAAATCTGAAAACGTTTGCTTACTTGACACATCATCTATTTCATTGGGCAACCTATATCTTTCATAGAAAGATCTTTTGGGTAGAGTTTGTCAAGGAGCATGACAAATGTCTTACTTTTGAGATGGAACCTGTGATTTGGTGTCATCATTATTCATAGCTGATCAATCAAAATTTATGAGGAAAGATTGTTGTGATCTAATCAAGATCTAGGATCAAATTTTGAGCTATCATATTTAGGCACTTGGCAGTTTCTTCTTTTGGATTGTTGTGTGGCAATGTCCTCTTCTTTTGGCTATAAATAAGGGTTGGCAATAGTGAAGAAATTTTTTTGGAGTTTTCTTCGAAAATCTTTTCAAACAATATAGATACTATTTAAGGGAGTTATATTTTCTGGGAATATAAAGGTTTTTACAGAATATTGTTTATTCTCTTTGGCATGTTTTATTTGCTCAAACTATCATTGGATTGGCATCCAACCTCTATTTTTAGTTAATACATTATAAGAATTTGATCTATTTGGGAGAAACCTTTGCGATTGTGCATTTCATGGCCTTTGTCAGATTTCTTTTTCATATTTCATTTATGTTGAGAATATTGTGCTAAAGCTAGCCATTGATATCCCAGATAATTACTTTATATGTTGTTAGCTTCTATGTTCTATGCTATCTTTAAGAAATTGGATCATGTCTATTTTACTCTTTCATTTTTTGTAAAATATATGTCATCTTTCATATTACGATGTAAAGGAGGAAGGATTATGTAAATTTTTGAGTGTTCCTGTTAATCTTGAGCGTTTCTTATTTCTATTGGATGTTAGTTGATGTTTCCTACAGGGAGGTTTGAAAGACTACATTGTGCTTTCTCTAGCATTTGTTGCTCGTTCTCGTCCCAAAAATGAAGGGTTTGTGGCATTTTGTGTTCATTTCATCAGTTATAAGAGACAGTTAAAGTTTGAAATGTTGTAAAAGCTTTGGTGCATTGCCATCTTTATGTTTTATTTGAATTTCTCTCTACCCCTTCCCCCAAACACAAAAAAGAGTCGACTTTCTTTAAAAATTCTAGAGGTCATTTAGTGAGGCACAAATTTGTCCCCCACTTGTTGAATTTCCCATAAAGTTGTTCAGAGAGGCACAATCATGTATGATCAACGGTTCGTTTTCTAGCATGCTCGGTGGACTTGAAGTTTTTCAAACATCTTATTAGGATTCAGAAATATTCCTTAAATTAAACCAAGATGAGAGATTGGCAATCTCATGCCCAAAGTTCAAACAAGAGAATCATAAAGAGGTCATTTCCACTACTCCCAATTACTTGCTTCGTCACCTAGGAGGAGGAGACTTACAGGTTTTGTATCACCTATAAGGAGCACCAGGGAAAGAAGTGTTAGCCCATAATCCTGAGCTTTATCTACTCTGCAAAGAGGTCGAACCTTCTAAATTAGAATACATGTATACCCTATCCATAGGAATCTATTTATGATGGCTTATATAGGTGCTCTTGCTCCTATAAATTTTGTAACCTAGGATAGTGGTAGCTTGCTACAACCACCCACACCCCTAGACACATGGCTTGACATACCCTCCAATGCTCTCAATGCAATCCTAAAGTTTTTTGGGGACGATTTTAAGATCCCTTTTGAGCATCTCCAAGATATAGCAGAGGTATGCAGAGTACATAATATCGTGGAAGAGAATGTATCCCTCAAGTTACTAGTTGTGTCTTTCAAAGGAAATGCCTAGGACTAGTACAAGTCCTTGGATTTTGATTCCATCCACTCTTGGGATCAACTCAGAGAGAAGTTGTTTGAATGCTTCTCAGAGAAAGGAGATTGTTCCTCCTTACTACAACAATTAATCACTATCAAGAGGGCCCCACAAGAGACCATAATCAACTTCAACAATAGGTTCCACAAAACCTAGTAAAGGATTCCTGTGATATCCAGGCCTCTGGAAGCTATGGCATTCATGTTATATTTAAAGGATTTCAATTCAAACATCATAGTCATCATACAATCTATGGGAGGAGATACCCTACCCAATGTATATGATCTAGTTGTGCATGCAAAAAACAATTTGATCGATGTTGGGAAGCTCCCGCCATGATCATTGATGCCCATGTTCATGAAAATCTCTGGTGGCCCCCAAGAAGAGGCAACTCCTAGTGCCCCCACTCCACAAAAAAACACGTCAATTGTACCACCATCCATGTATGTATACCCAAGTGCACAACCAAGCGTATCGGGCTCTTCTTCATTAGCAATAGATGTCAATGATATGAATAACCTCATGCAACCCTTTGTGAACAAGCTATTCCTCATCCGATGATAGAAAGCAACACCTTTGAAACCTTCCATGCAAACCTATCAAGGAGGAATGCCATCTTATCAACAAAACACATATCAAGGAGCTCCAAAAGGAGGAAATAAACAACCAACACCTGAAAATTAGATAGTCCTAGTCATCATGTCACTTCAGACTATTAGGAATAGTTCAAGCAAGGATTTGGTCCTAGGCTAGAACAACCTGGTGGAAGATGAGAATGTGTGGTGCTTCCCATGTAATGATAGCCATATGCCCCGAAATTGTCTAAGGGGAAATCTTCAATAGAAGATAGCGGAGCAAAGAGGCCAAGGCATGTTCTTAAACAAAGAAGAATTTCAATCTCCCAAAATTGAGAATTCCTGCTTCAGAGTGCAAACACAAGGGATGTCCTTAGAGCAAGGGCTGGATATTTCACTAGATCAAACACTTTTTTCTTGGATGGAGGAAGATGTAGTATTTGCAAATAATGTTCCAATGACTATTGCCTCACAAGTATAGTTAGACTACAACATAAGGTCCAAAAGAAGGATCACTAGAGAATACGTGCAACAAGCTCCACAACAACCACAACCACAAGTGGAGCAAGCCTCACACCACTCAACAATCACAAGCTCCATCATTTCCATAGAAAGAGGTGAACAAAGCATTGAGCCCATCCATATCAAATTGACACCTTTCAAAGACAAAAGAAATACCACTATTCAAACCTAAGGTCCCACCAGTTGGAACACTCAACATGGTAGATCAACTAAAGAAGGCACCCACTAATGTGTCTCTATGGGACTTATATCAATCCCATAACATAAGACATTTCTTTAGGAGGCATCGAAGAAAGAGGAACAAATTTTGTGGATGAATACAATCCCATTGCACAAACAAGATAAAGGAAAAGGTCCTGCATCGAACCCTCAACCTGTAGGAGCCATGACATACGTAAACATTGCAGACAATGCAAAAATAAAAGAGGTAAGCAAACCAAGTCCTACACCTTTGTTTTTAACAATTATTTTAGGAGATAAGCTTTTACACAATAACATGATTGATTTAGGAGCTAGTACCCTGGTCATGCCGAAGCAAGTGGTCGATGCCCTAAATCTTAAGTATGAGCCTCTTGAAAAAAGGATCATGCTATTAGACTGGAACAAAGTCTAAATCGTCAGTTACATCAAGGATCTATCTTTGAACCTCTTCTTGTGTCCAAGCCAAAACTTCACACAAGAAGTGGTTGTGATGGACATCCCCCCAGCTTTTGGGATGTGTCTTTCAAGGGACTTCATGAAAAAGCTTGGTGGATACTTGGTACTTGATTCATCTCATCTAATATTGTGGACAGAGCACGAGGAAAAAATGAAGATTCTATCAAAAACTTTGCACCCATAACATATAGAAAAAAATGCAGTCTTGTACTTTGAAGCAGCGCATACCTCTTCTCAAAAAGGGAGATATATTACGTAGAAATGTAAGATGAAGAGGAAACAATTGATTGAACTCTTGAAGAAGAGGTTTTTCTCAATCAATTTATTGATTTTGACCCATTCGGGAACTTCCATGTTATTGGATTGGGAACCTATGTGATCTTTGATGATGACCAAGTCTTCCCAAAATTGGTAAAGGAATAAGAAGAACCCAATGGATCAAGCGGAAATAGTTTGTGGACATTATATTTTGATGGGGTCAAATGCAAGATTGGGTATGGAGCATGCATCCAACTAATATCTCTAACTGGATCAGAGACCCTCAAAGCTTTTTGCTTCTAGTTCTCATGCTTGAATAATGATGCGGAGTATGAAACTTTGGTCCATGGTCTGACTCTCATAGAACGAATGGGCATGAAGAGAGTACAAGTATTCAAAGATTCAGAGTTGGTCGTAAGCCAAGTACGTGGATAGGTAGTCATGAAAAATGTAAGAATGAGGTCTTACAGACACATAATATGGGATCTAATTGAGAGATTTGAATCTATTAATATACAAGTTATGCCATGATCCTAGAATGTCGTCACAAATCGGATGGCTTCGATTGTCTCATAATTTGAGCCAACCCCTAAGTCAACAAAAAACCAGAATACAATGCATACCATATTTTGACCGTCAATACCCAATAATGATCAAAATTGGCAGGCTTTTGAGGACGATGTCAAGATTGTTGCTTTCCTACAAAAGTCAAGGAAATATTTTGATCATTCACAATCTAAAGCTAGTGAAGCTACGGAAGGAAAAGTGATCCAATTAAAAGGAAATAATCTCCTACGAGGCTTGATTTCTATTGAAAATCTTTTCAACTATGAAGATGCAAGAAATGGCAAACAAAGATTCAATACCAATGAAGGAGACTATGAAGATCTTGATGTCAAGAATGGTAGATATCTAAAGGTTAGAAGAAACATCTCACAAAAGAACAAGGAGATATTGAAAGAGCTATGTTCTAGATACGAGGGGATCGTAGCTTGGACTTAAGAAGATTTTAAAGGATATGATCCAGGAAATTTAGCACACTATTGACTTGGCCAAAGGCTTGAAGCCCATCTGACAGAAACAAAGGTCAGTTAATCAGAAGGTTGAGGCACTGATGGCATAAGATCATACCAAATTAATCAAACCAAGAATAATATACCCAATCAAACATTCCACCTAGGTATCCAAACTTGTACCCATGTAGAAGAATGGTGATATTTGGCTTTGCATGGATTTTAGGGATTTGAACAAGGCCTCATTAAAAGATCACTACTCTTTTCCCTCAATGGAGCAGATCTTGCATACTATGGCCAAATCAGAGATGTTCTCACTACTCGATGGTTTTTCAGGGTATAACCACGTCTATGTGAAGGAAGAAGACCAACACAAAACAATGTTCACCACTAAGTGGGGAACATTCACATACTCAAAAATTCCCTTCGGACTCTCCAGTGCTAGTGCCAGTTTTCAACGAGCAATGGATATCGCCTTCAAGGGGTTGATTAATCAAATCACCCTAATATACCTAGATGACCTGAATAATTTTTCAAAATATAAGGATGATCATTTCAATCATCTAGAAAAGGTCTTCTAGAAATGTCAACAGTCTGGGATTTCTCTAAATTCCAAGAAATGTGTCTTTAGAGTATCAAAAGGCAAGCTATTGGGTTTTGTGGTTTTGAAAGAAGGAATAGCCATAGACCTCGAAAGGGTGAAGGCTATAATAGAGCTACCATTTCTAGTAAACTAGAAGGGGCTACAATACTTTCTAGGAAAGATCAATTTCATCAATCGGTTCATCTCAGACTTCGCAGGCATCACGAGGCCTATCACGCTGATAATGAAGAAAAACTTAGTGTTTAAATGGACCCCCAAAGAAAAGCTTGATTTTGAACAAATAAAGGCAGCCATCTCTGTAGCCTCAATGTTAGCTAACTCAGACTTCTCTGAGGATTTATATCTCTACTTCTACAATGGCCAGCACAGCATTGCTTTGATGCTCACTCAGAAGGACAAAGAGGGAAGTGGAGAACACCCCATCACATTCCACTCTAAGACTCTCAAAGGATATGAAACTAGGTCCAATTTTTTGAGAAACAACCCTTTGCTATTATTAAAATCATCACAAAATTTTGATTCCAAAACCTGGTAGTGTCCAACAAAATCACCATCCTTGTTTCACATCCTAGTGTTCAGGAATACATCACCGAAGGAGAGATAATCAAAAAGAGAGACAACTGGATCACCAAGATCCTAGAATATGATGTAGACATTGATCAACCAAGCTGGTTCAAGGAAGAGGTCTATGTTAATACCTTGCACAAGAATAAGCTCCTAGGTAGAAGAAGAGATCCACTAGGTTTATACGAATCAGTTCAAGTTTGACGAGTTATGGGTGGTAGATCAGACATGATTTATGCAAAAGGAGCAATACCCAACCAATGTTCCACCTCACAAAATATGTTACTATTGACTGCAAGGCACCAGGTATGTACTAATTGAGGGATTTTATTTAAAATAAATTATGATGGTGTCTTGCTTCGTTGCTTGGATAAGCCACAAGTAGATAGAGTTTTAAATGAATTCCATAGTAGTCCTGAGGGCAGAAAATTCTCTACCAAAACCACTACCTTGAAGATAATTTGGGTAGGCTATTACTGACCTTCCATGTTCTTTGAAGCACATCACTTGGTGTGGAAGTGTACTAAGTGCCAATACTTCATTGGCAAGTGAAAGAACTCTGCCATGTCGCTAGGCTAGATTGTGACTCAGGAACCTATTGCACAATGGGGTTTATATTTTTTTAGGATGATTAATCCCATCTCCAGTGCAAGTCATAAATGGATACTTACAATGATCGATTATTTCACAAGATGGATGAAGGTCATTTCCCTAAAAATGCTACGAAAATAGAAATTGTTAATTTTATTGAGGAGCTAGTGGCAAGGTTTGATTCACCTAAGACCATTATATCCAATAATGCATGAGCCTTTGTAGGTTATTCGATGTCAAGATTCACTCTCAAACATGGGGTCTACCTCAAAACCTCGTCCAATTATTACCTGCAAGGAAATGGGTAAGCAGAGTCGATCAACAAAAAATTGATTAGGTGGTGTAGGGGCACCTAGTCTTAATGATGTAAAAGGGGGTTTAATGTTAGTTTTGTGATGTTGAGTTTCTTTTTGTTTGTATTAAGTTCTATTAATACCATGGTTCATGTTTTGGGTCATGTGGGGTCGGTCTTGTGAGAAGTTGTCAAGTTTTGCAAAATGTTGCAAAATTGCTCAAACAACTTTTGCATTTCTAGATTTTAAGGAAGTTGAACCATTGGAGATTCAAATGGTAGTTAGCCAACAATTGTTTTTGGTGGGAAATTTTTAAATGTTCCTTGTGAATATCAAAGAAAAATTTTGGTGTTGTTTTGGAGTTCAAACAATAGAATCATACTCTATTTTATGAGTTTCACATTGTGTTTTTGCTGCTACAAAAGATAGTAAGGTATTGTACGGCCTACAAATGATATAAATTGCATTGGAATTGATGTAGGGTTGAATCTACTATCATTTGGTTTTGACTTCATCTTTTTTCATAAGGTTGAAGTGAGTTAGAGCCTTTTTACTACAAACAGCCAAGAAACCCTAGGTTAAGAGGGTTTGATTGAAAAAATGAGTTTTTGAGCCATTCCACCGTGGAAAATTCTAATAATTGGTGGAATGGAGGTAGATAGGATGATTTTAAGGGTTTTGATGTTTTTAGAAGCATGGGATGGAGTTAGGGATGGATTTGATGCAACCCTAGCTTAATATCACCATGTATTAGGATTAGGTGATTAGGTAGACATAGGATTTTGTGGATAAATGATTTGGTGAGTGATCCAGTGGATGGAATTAGTATTTTACAAACCCCATGTGACATGATAAATTTTGTGGAGTGAAGAATAGAATTTTGGATATTGTAAACCCAAAAGTTGCTTTGCAAAACAAGCCTAATTAGGCCTTATTGGAGTGTAGCAGTCCAAATTTGAGGGTGATGTTACAAAACAACCATATCTACAAATTTGATATGTCTCTAAGTGGCATAAAGGGTATCCTGAATGGTGTTAAATTTCTCTAAAACTTATGATGAAAAACCTATGTTTGGAGTATTACTAGGGGATTTGAAGGAATTATGAGCAAACCACCAAGTTAGGGTTTCAAAGTTGCAAAGTTTGTTTAGTTTTGATTGTGTTGATAACCTCCACCCTAGTTTGCATCAAATTGGTATCAAAGCATAGGTTTTGGTCAATAAGTGGAAAAGGTTGAAGTTTGAAAGAAGCAAATATGCCTCCTAAAAGTATTCCAATGGCCAGAGAAGTGAAAGAGTTGCAAGAAAAGAATGCCAAGGAGTTGAGATAGGTAAAGGAGTCTCAAGAAACTATCCTAGCCAGACTTGAAGCACTTGAATCAAACCAAAGGAGAGGTGTGGTCACATGATACCAAAGTGACCAAGAGGAAGAGGAAGAGGAAGAGGAAGAGGAAGAGGAAGAGGAAGAGGAAGAGGAAGAGGAAGAGGAAGAGGAAGAGGAAGAGGAAGAGGAAGAGGAAGAGGGTGAGAATGAAAACCCTCAAAGAGGAGTCCAAGATGAGGAAGAGTTGGACCCTAATGAATTGAGAATGGTTAATATGTTGAAAGCTATCAAAGGAGACACTCCTAAGGTGAAGACGGAATTACCCATGTATGGTGGACAGTTGGATAGTGAAGAGGTGCTAGGTTGGATTGATGCACTTGATAACTATTTTGAGTATGAAGAGATAGCAGATGACCAAAGGGTGAAATTTTCCAAAAAAAAGTTGAAAAACCCTGCCTTAACTTGGTGGAATTGTGTGCAAGAAGAGAGGTTGAAGAAGGGAAAGTCAAAAATAAATTCTTGGGAAAAAATGGTGTATAAGATCAAGAGTCAATTTCTACTCAATGATTATGCAATTCAAACATTTAGAAGGCTACAAAACCTCAAACAAAAGAAGATGGATGTCATGGCTTACACTAAGTTTCAAAAGTTAAGTATAAGGGCAAGTCATGTTGAGGATGAGGTGGAGAAAGTAGCAAGGTACATAAATGGGTTGAGGTTCAATATACAAGATGAGTTGAGTCTTACCACCCCTAGAATGGTGGATGAATGCTTCCAATTGGTTGTTAGGGAAGAAGAAAAGTTTAAGAGAAGGCAAGAGAAATAAAGTAGGGGTAGAAGAAAAAGATTTAGAGGTCGAGGAACATTTGGAGGAAGAGGACAATCTTAAAAACCACAAGGAGAGACAAGTAGTCATCAAGAACATAGCTCAGAATCAAGAGGCAGTTTCATAGGTAGGAGATCAAATAGAAGGAGCATATTTGGAGGTCAAGGTAGAGGGTCAAATACATTCTCAAGAATATGCTATCAATGCAATAGCTTTGGGAACCAAGCTTGGAAATGTTCGGATAAGCAACCTTCAACTTCACATGGAGGAGAAATTAGAACTCAATTGGTGCAAGAAGAAGACAATGAGAGTGTCAACTCTTTGTTACAGCATGCTACTCCAAAAATTGGTGAATCCCTGATGGTAAGAACATTGATCAAAGTTCCTATAGTGAAAGATCCTCCACAAACAAAATCTTTGTTTAGAACCACCTACAAATCTCAAGGTAAGGTTTGTAAAGTTGTTGATTTGGGTTCCATAGATAATTTAGTTGCTCTAGAGATGGTAGAAAAGTTTAAAATGAAAAGAATCCCACATCCCACTCCTTACAAGGCCTCCTAGTTGAACAAGGGGTAGCAGGTCCTATTTAATCAGCAAACATGGGTCGAATTTAACATAGGAGGGTATAAAGACAAAATATTATGTGACATCATCCCAATGGATGTTTGGCATATGCTTTTAGGGAGACCCTGGTAGTATGATAGGAAGGCTAAATATGATGGGAAAAATAACACCTATGTGATAGAAAATGATGGGATTTCATTCACACTTACTCCATTGCAAGAGGAAGGTCTAGATACACAAGTTGGGTCTAGTTTAATTCTAGTAGAAGAAAAGGAGCTTTTGAAAACCATGAAAGAAGAGGGGGTAGAAGATTATTCCATTATAATCAAACCAAAATATTTCATGACAACAGAAAAGGTTGAGGATGTTCCTAAAGAGGTCCAAGGCTTGGTGAACAAGTAAAAATACATTGTGGTAGATGAACTTCCTAGCTCTTTTCCACCAATAAGAAATGTGAGCCACCATATAAATTTTATACCAGGGGAAAACCTAGCTAACAAAGCTGCATATAAAATGACTCCAAAACAGAATGAAGAGATTAGGAAACAAATTCAAGAGCTACTTGAAAAAGGCCTAATAAGAGAGAGTCTTAGCCCATGTGTTGTCCCGACCAAAGAAAGGGGGGGATTGGAGAATGTGCACCGACTCAAAGGAAATTGACAAGATTATCATAAGGTATAGGATCGCCATACCAAGAATGGAAGATTTGATGGATTGTTTAGGAGGGCATTGTTATTTTTCTAAGATTGACCTCAAAAGTGGCTACCACCAAATTAGAATTAGAGAGAAGGATGACTAGAAAACTGCCTTCAAAACAAATGAGGGGTTGTATGAATGGCTTTTCATGCCATTTGGGCTTTCAAATGCACCAAGAACTTTTATGAGATTACTGAATGAAGTTATAAAACCCTTCATAGGTAAGTTTGTGGTTGTCTATTTGGATAATATTCTTATTTTTAGTAAGACTAAATAGGAACACTTGCAGCATTTAGACTTGGTTTTGAAAAGGCTGAATTAAGAAAAGTTGATGATAAATTTGAAGAAGTGTGAATTCATGAAGGAGGAATTGTTTTATCTTGGCTTTGTGATCTCAAAAGTCTCTTTGAAGATGGACCCTAGAAAGGTGGAAGAAGTTCTCAACTAGCCTACTCCAACATCAGTCAATGAGGTAAGAAGTTTCCACAGACTAGCTAGCTTTTACAGAATATTTGTGAATAATTTCAATCATATATGCTCTCCAATCATTGACACAATCAAAGGGGATAAAAGGAAAAGTTTTGTGTGGTTTGATGAGGTAGAAACAAGTTTTCAATATTTGAAACAAAGGGTAGCACAACAACCTATCCTAGCATTTCTTGAATTTAACAAAGTTTGCACAATTGAATGTGATGCAAGTGGGTATGCAATTGGGGTAGTATTGAGCCAAGATGGTAGCATGTTTCTTTCTTCAGTGAGAAGCTCAATGAGGAAAAGAAAAATTATTCTTCTTATGACTTGGAGTTATATGCTATGGTACAATCATTGAAGAAGTGGATACACTATCTCCTACCTAAAGAATTTATTATTTTTATTGACAATCACGCTTATTGTTGGAGTTAAAATGACACTGAGAGGGGGAGGTGAATCAGTGTCTTATCAAATTTGACCAATTTTCATCAAATTCAAAAATCAAAGCTTATATTTAATCTCAATATACTCTGATTAATGCATTCATGAGTTGAATGTAATCATTCATAAACTGAATTGAGAAAGATAATAACCAGACAGTGAACTGAAATAATCAACAACACAGTAAAGCAAAGGGAACTTAGAAGAACAAGAAAACTCAAGATTTTACCGAGTGGAAAACCCTCCTGGGGTATAAAAACAACTCCCTAAATGCCTTCCAGGCTTAATCTTTTAAACAAAAGTTCACAATGCCTTATAGGCTGATTTTTGAGCACCCACTCAAGGAGCACCAACCCCTCATTTTGAGACACCCATCTCAAGGAGTATCAACCCCTCAAAATGTTTTGAACAATAATAAAGACTCAGAGGATTTCTCTATTTTCAGTTAAGCACATATCTTTTTGCAGAGTTCATTCATACATTTCCATACAGACAAGGAATGATACTCTCAGAATTACAAAATCAACAACATTTTCAGTTTTCAACACAGGTATTTAATTACATTTCAAGTATGTTGGTTGTGAAGAAATCTTCAAAACTTTTTTCACCAGATCTTCATATTCTCTTGCTGATTTTTTGAATATAAAGCTAAATACTAACAGACTTAGATGATGATTAAAAATCAATAGTAACACTTATCCAGAGAGCTGCAAATCATCCTATTAAAACACAAATGCAACTGCTCAAAGAGGAAACTCAATGAATATGTTCTCATGTAACGGTTCTGAGATTCGATGCAAATCCATGATGTTAGCCTGCAACTATATTTTGAAGTTTCCATAAACAGCAACAGAGTTTGAGTCTTCGTAACAATTCACTGAGACAAGCAGATAGTTCTGTCCAAAGAAATTTATAATGCAGTCAGTCATCCCCATAGATATCGCTAAGACTCTATGAAGTCAGTGAGACATCTCACAAACTATAAACTGTTATATCGAAATGTTTATCTTTACGAGCTTTCGCTGAGACCCAAGGATATCTCTCAATGATGTTCTTTTGTTTCGTTCACTTTCACCATGGCTTATCACTCTCGAGGAGACCTCTCGTAGAGCACACTAAGACACACCGAAAGCCCTTTTTACTCTTGAGAGTACTGTAACCTTCAACTTTCAGAAAGACGTTTCATAGAATACATTAAGTTTCATCAAAATAATTTATCCACTCTGAATCGTTAAGACTTTACCATCCTTTTGCTGAAATCCTTTCATTTACAATCATTGTGACCAAGTGATATCGCATAGACCTCTTGTAGACTTCAAAAGGTTTTTCCGAGAGTCACTTTTCACCCCATGTCACTAAGACAATATGAAGTCGGGAGATGCTATATAGAATTCCCCTTGTTTTTCCAAAACATCCCAAGCTCACCCTAGTTCACCAAGATAGTATCAATCTCACACCGATGAGCCTTTGATAGAAACCCCTTGTGTGATGTCGCTATAACCTTCTGCCATCGGTGAGATGTCACATAGATTTGATTATGTTTTGCCGATATACACATCCTTCAGCCATCAATCGGTGAGACAAAAGTGAACTCACACCGAAAGACACCATTCATTAAACATCGTCAGTAAGACCCGACCTTTTCGCTATGACCTCTTGCCGTAAATCATAACTTATGCCGAAGGGATCCCAAAGTGCACCCGTCCCCGAGACATCTTGAATTCAACAAGATGTTAGCCTGACCATCTAACTCACGCCGACGAACTGTTCCATGTGCACAAGTCGGGGAGACATACAGAACTTGGTGAGACACCACCCTAATAGCCACAACCTTTGTCAATACGATCATCCTTAGTCACTAAAACCACATGAATGTCTCACTGATAGATGTCCATATGCACTAGTCAAGGAAACAATATGTCTTTGCTAAGACCTCAGCCTGATGGTATAACATATGCCGAAAGAGAACACATTCTATCACCTAAACCAAAGAGAAGTCTTGCCGACAACAGCCTGTAAGATAAATTTAATCGCCATGACATCTGAAATGTCTTGCCAATAGGCAACTCAGACATTTCAAAGTGGATCTGGGGGACTCTGCCATTTTCACATGATATGAATAAGCATGAAAGAGAAAAATCCAATACCTGTGATGTGCAAGGAGAACCATCCTAAGACAGATTATCAATGAGAACAAACTGAAAGATATTTTGTCATCAAGGACAAACTGTAAACACAACTGAGATTCAACAAACTCCCACTTTGTCCTTGATGGAAAAACACCAAAGACTCTCCCCCTTTTTTCCTCAAGGCAAAGAATAGAAGAACACATCTGAAAAGCTAATCAAAATTTCATGAGAAATAGCTGCAAAAAAAATAACAAAGTGTAGCAACTAAGATTGTAGGAGAGTTGTAAGTGAATCAAAACATATAACATGCTCCCCCTAAGCCAATGCATGGAAAATTAGAGAAGTAAAGATTGAGAGATAACTCCCAATCGAAGTCTCAACCGTTCAAATAACTCTTTAGCTGAGGGCTTAGTAAAAATATCAGCCACCTGATCTTGAGAGCCAACAAACTGTAAACAGACTTCATTAGCCAAAACCTTTTCTCGAATGGTGCAGGAGCACCCAATATTCTTAAGGAATATTTGAGAGTTCAAGAGGTTGCAGGGGTTAGCAAGACCTATCAATCCTATCATAGCATCAATTATGGTATCTTGGAGCCTATAATGGCATTTGGAATGAATAAAGGTAATGTGACTATGAAAAGTCCTAAGGGTCCTGAAAGGACCATAGGACCAAAAAAACCTTGTAAGTGGACCAATAGTGTCCAAGGGGTGTAGGTAGGTCTATAATGTTTTAATTAGATCAATTATGGTTAAATATTAAAGTTTAGATAGTTTTTAGTCAATACAAATCAATAAAATGTAGGTTTGGAAATTCAAATATTTGAATTCCAATTTGGGCGGGTAACTAGTCTTTAGGATTTTTAACAACTTTTGTGTAATCTAATCAACCCCAAATGGTTTGAGAAGTTGGGGAAGGGGTATACAAAGTAAAAATAATCATTTGTACGGAGGTTGGGCGTTTGGAGCAAGTATTGTACGGACTGTTCTTAGAAAACTCAATAAAATTTATGTTTCTTGCATTTTTTCTGTGTTTTCTTGATGAATTACTGATTCCTATTGAAGGTATAAGCAGTTGGATGTTTTAACACCATTGAATGCTCTGAAGACAATAATAATCAATTTCTTTGCATTCTACAACTGACTGTCCTCAAGGTGGTGTGGATTTTCATTGGTTTTGAGAGGTTTTATGGATGATTGATCCATTTCATGGAGTATTATGACTAAAAACCTATGAAATGGATCACATTTAACATGTACCATAATAAACTAACAAAGTAATGTGCAGGGAATAGGAAAACTAATGTGTGCACAGTGATTTAGCAAACCAAAAAGCACGAAGATGGACCCTAGGGTATAGCAGTGGAGGATCTGCCTTAACAAGTGATATATTTTTGAGTTTTAATAGTTGAGAAATTTTCAATTAATGGTGAAAAGTCTAAAATTAGGATCTGGAAGTGTTTGGAAGGCCTAGAACCAAGAAGCCCTAGTTTTGAGGCAATTTAAGGAGGGTTTTGTGTTTGAGTGTGTTAGATGTGTCATAGAAGCCTAAAAACTAGGAAACCTTGGTTTGAGAATATTTTAAGAGACTGTTGAAAGTTTCATGGTCAGGGGTTGAGTTTAGAGAGGGGTTGCTTTGAAAAAGAGGGCTAATTAGGCCTAGTTTTTTAGGAAACAACAGGTTTTGGAAGGGATTGTTTGAAGCAAGTGATATCAGGGTTTGGATATGTTGTTTGTCATCACAAACCACATCTAAAACAATCATTATATTGGAGGTTCATTTGTAAATTTTGAGAGCAAAGTCAAAAATCCTTCACTAGAGGCCTAATTGGGCTAGAAGGCTACTTAAAAAGCAAAGGTGAGTTTTGGTCTAAGACAGAGGGTTAGGGCTTGAAAACCATTAAATTTAGGTTAGGTTGAGCCCTTTGAGATCACTCCAATGGTTTGGAACCATAAGCGAAGTAAATAAGTCATGAATGCAAAGTTGAGGCCTTATCTCCATGCTGGCGCCTAGATGAAAGGTTGAGAGTGAATCATTGGTAGTCTTGTAACTTGGTGTTTCTTTCAAAGTCCCTGGCCCTTTGCATCATCAAAGAAAGTGAAACTTGATAGCAATATGTTTAGTGCGAGAGTGAAAAACATGATTTTTGGAGACACTTATCGCACTTGTGTTGTCACAGAGAATAGAAACAGGTTTAGGAACTTCAATACGCATATCAGATAGAGTTTGACTCATCCAAAGAACTTGAGTACAGCATGAAGTGACAGTAATGTATTCTTCTTCTATAGTTGAGAGAGAAACAAATTCTTGTTTTTTTGTTGTGCCATGCCACTAAATGATCACCAAGAAAGAATGCAGCACCACTGGTGCTTTTCCTATCATCCAAACAACCAACCCAGTCAACATCAGTATATGCAATCAATGAAAAATCAGTGCTTCTAGGATACCAAAGGCCATAATTAAGAGTGCCCTAAATATATTTAAAAATCCTTTTAACAGCAGTGACATGGGACTCTTTAGGTGATGCCTGAAACCATGCAACAGTGCAAACTACCTGCATAATGTCAGGTCTAGAAGCAGTTAAATATAACAGACTGCCAATCATTGATCTATATTCAGTTTGATTTGTATCAAGGGAATCATCAACCTTAGTAAGTTTGCATCCAGTAATCATTGGAGTGCTAACTAGATGGCATTCATCCATCTGAAATTTCTTAAGCATCTCTCTAGCATACTTGGATTGATAAAGAAATATTCCATTTTCATGTTGAGAGATTTGAAGACCCAAGAAGAAATTTAATTCTCCTAATAATGATATTTTAAATTCAGATTCCATTAGCTGAGATAATTTTTTACTCAATGTAACATTGTTGCAGCCAAAGATATTGTCATCAACGTAAATTTCAACAACTAGAATATCAGAACCTTCAATTTGAACATAAAGATTGCTATCTGCACCAACTCTAACAAAACCATTTGAAAGCAAATGATTGTCAAGTCTAGAGTACCAAGCTCTAGGTGCTTGTTTTAAACCATAGAGGGCCTTTTTCAATTTGTAAACATGATCAGGCATATCTTTGCACATAAATCCCTCAGGTTGTTCAACATAGACCTCTTCATCTAAATAGACATTTAAAAAAGCAATTTTGACATCCATTTGATAAACAGTAAAGTATTTATAAATAGAATAAGCTAAGAAAATTCTGATAGATTCTAATCTAGCAATGGGTGCAAAGGTTTCACCAAAATCAATACCTTCTTGTTGAGCATAGCCTTTGCAGAAAAAATCTTGCTTTGTTGTGAATGACATTACCATTTTCATCAAGTTTGTTTCTGTATATCCATTTGCCTCCAATGACATTCTTGTCATTTGGTCTTGGGACTAACTCCCAAGTCTAATTTTTCTCAATTTGATCAATTTCTTCCTGCATAGCATTAAGCCAACATGAGTCTGTGAGTGCTTCATTAAAGTTTTTAGGCTCAAACTGAGTAACTAGACAGAAAGCTATTTGTGCCTTTTCATCAAATTCAGCAGCCTTTCTTCTAGTTTGAACTCCTGCATTTTTATCCCCAATAATCTGATCTTTGGGGTGATATTTAGTTAGAGCTTTTGATGCAACCTTTTTAGGACTTGCTATTTCAATTCTAGGGCTTGATAACTCAGTTTCTTTTGAAATAATTTATAGTTCAAGTTCTTCTTCCTCATTATCCTGCAAAGATTCAACATACAAATGTGATCTCTCATCAAATTTTACATTAACAACTTCAACTATCTTATTAAGCCTTTTGTTAAGGAATTTATAAGCTTTGCTGTGAGTTGAGTATCCCAAAAAGATACCCTCATCACTCTTTGATTGAAAAATCCCAAGGTTATCATCATCCTTTTTGATAAAACACTTACTTCCAAAAAATTTAAAGTATTTGACAGAAGCAGATCTTCCATACCACAATTCATAAGGAGTGTGTTTAGATTTCACTCTAATCTGCACTCTATTCAAAATGTATATAGTTGTATGAACAACTTCTTTCTAGTACATAATAGGAAACTTAGCTTCATCTAACATTGTTCTAGCCATTTCTTTTACAGTTTTGTTTTTACATTCAACTACCCCGTTTTGTTGAGGTTTTTTTGTTGTAGCATACTGTCTTTTAATGTCGTGTTGTTCATAGTAATCAATAAACTCTTGAGAAGTGAACTCACCTCCTTTTTCATATTGCAGAAATTTAAGTTTTAAATCAGATTCCTTCTCAACCAATTTACGAAAGATTTTAAACCTTTCAAATGTTTCTGATTTGTGCTTAAGAAATGTGACCCAAACCATTCTAGTATAATCATCCACAAATAGCATAAAGTACCTTTCACCATTAATAGACCTTGCTCTGGTTGGTCCACATAAATCAGTGTGCACAAGTTGTAAAGGTTTTGAAGAAGAATGTTCTTTTGTTTTGAAACTAATTTTAGTTTGTTTATCACTTAGACATTCTTTGCACACAAAATTTTCTAGCTTGTTCAGTATTGGTAAACCTCTAACATTCTGACTCTTACTTATTCTAACCATATTTTCAAAGATTATGTGTCCTAATCTTTTATGCCATAACCAACTTTCTTCAATTTGGCTCATAAACACATACCTTGATTATTGTCATTGCTTGATGTGTCAAGAAGATTGTATACATTTCCTTTTGTCCTCCTTCCAGCTGCAATAGCCTTTCCAAGCTTGTTTTTAATCTCACATCCCTGCGAAGTAAAAAGAACATGATAACCACTGTCACAAATTTGACTAACACTTAGAAGATTGTGCTTGAGACCTTCCACATAGTACACATTATAGATAGGAGTGTCTTCATTTAGAAGAAGTGAACCTCTACCTTTAATTTGAATACCAGAGTTATCACCAAATTTAACATATCCACCTACATAATCTTCAAGATTTACAAACTTATCCTTGTCGCCAGTCATATGGTTAGAACATCCACTGTCCAGGACCCATAAGTCCTTTTTCTTGGAATGAAAAGCTATTTGAACCAACATAGTTTGCTCAATGTTGTTGATAGTCTTAGGTTTCCAAACCTTTTTAAATTTTTGTTGTTTAGATTTCAGATCAGTTCTACACTATTTGATAGAATGTCCCAAAGCATTGCATTTAAAACATCTGATTTTTCTAACAAAACCATAGTGTTGCCTAAGACCAAACCTGGGTATTCTAGGATTCATAAGTCTACAAGTGCTCACCTTATGGCCAAATTTTTTGCAAAAAAAACAATAACCATAGAAGAAAGGATTGACTCTGTATGAAGATCTATTACTTCTTAAAGACTGAACATGATCCTTACCAAAATCTGAGTGATTTGAACCAGAACCTTTTACTTCAGAAGAGGGGTTTTGTTTTGCATGGTCGAATGAGAATTCACCCTTTTCAAAACCAACACCAGTTTTATCTTTTTACATCTTCTGCTTGCTAAGCATCTCATTTAGTTTTAGAGTGCTTTCATATTTTTCAATTTCCTTCCTAAGACAGACTGCTTCTTGTTCCAGTTTTTGAATTTCTTGATCTTTGCAGCTTACAGTCTCTCGAAGACAGTCTTCAATTCTTTTAGCTTCTTCAAGCTGAGTTTTTAGATAGATCATTTCTTGATCTGGTTTGTGTTCTTGAGCAAGGACTTGTTTTTTGAGTTTTCTGACCTCTTGTAAAGCACATTTCAGCTCACTTTCAAGATCTACCACACCTTCTTTAGCGTCAAAGGTGTTAGAATCATTTTGCTGAATAGTTTCAGCCATGATCAGAGTTTCATCTTCTTCAACTGATGAATCTTCAAATTCATCCTTACTAAATAGACTTTTCTTCTTTTTGAAATTGAAGTTTCGTTTAGGTTTGAAGGCCTTCTTCATAGGCTATTTTTCAGTTGAATCGTTGTCACAGATTTGATCATCATAGGGACACTTTGCAGCAAAGTGGCCTATTTTTCCACAATTAAAACATTTAAAGGGAAGTTTTCCCTTATATTTTCCTGATCCCTTTTTAAATCTTCTAACAAAATGGGATTCTTTAGACTCGGACAACTCTGACTCACTAACTTTGACTTTTTCTTTCTTTTCAATGTTAAAGGCAGTTTCTTTACTTGTAGAATTGTTTTTGCTAGTTCTCATTTCATAGGCAGTAAGTATTCCTTGTAGGCTGTCTAAGGTAAGCTTGTCAAAGTGTTTCTTTTCTTCTAGGGCTGAAACCTTAGATTCAAATTTGGATGGTAAGGTTCTAACAACCTTTGTGACCACATCAAATTCATTAACCTCTTGACCTAGACCTTTCATTGAATTGACAACTTCATCTACTCTTAGGAAATATTCAACCACTTTTTCATCATCCTTCATTTTCAACTCCTCAAATTGATGTTTGAGTGTAATGATTTTTGATAGTTTGACTTTCTCATTCCCTTGATATATAGTTTCAAGTTTTTCCCAGATTCCATGAGCAGATTTGTAATGCATGACTTTAATGAACACATCTTTAGTTAACCCACACAAGAGGGCATGCTTAGCTCTGGCATTTGTTTCATACTTCTTCTTTTCAGCAGCATCAGTGGGAATAGTGGCTGGTACATTGTAATCTTCTAAAACAATGCACCAAACATCAACATCAAAAGAAACAAGAAAAGCTTCCATTCTAATTTTCCAGAACACATAATCAGTTCCATCAAATAATGGAGCTCTGGATACAGAGGCACCGTCTTGAGAATGTGCCATAAAAAAAAAACAAACTCCAAGACCAAGATCAATCCAAGGTGAATAAAACCTATCAGAGGACCCTATGCTTTGATGCCAATTGTTGGAGTTAAAATGAAACTAAGAGGGGGGGGTGAATCAGTTTCTTATCAGATTTGACCAATTTTCATCAAATTCAAAAATCATAGCTCAGATTTAATCTCAATATAGTCTGATTAATGCATTCATGAGTTGAATGTAATCATTCATAAACTAAATTGAGAAAGATAATAACTAGACAGTGAACTGAAATAATCAACAACACAGTAAAGCAAAGGGAACTCAGAAGAACAAGAAGACTCAAGATTTTACTGAGTGGAAAACCCTCCTGGGGTATAAAAACCACTCCCTAAATGCCTTCCAGGCTTAATCTTTTAAACAAAAGTTCACAATGCCTTATAGGCTGATTTTTGAGCACCCACTCAAGGAGCACCAGCCCCTCATTTTGAGACACCCATCTCAAGGAGTATCAACCCCTCAAAATGTTTTGAACAATAATAAAGACTCAGAGGATTTCTCTGTTTTCAGTTAAGCACGTATCTTTCTGCAGAGTTCATTCATACATTTCCATACAGATAAGGAATGATACTCTCAGAATTACAAATTCAACAACATTTTCAGTTTTCAACACGGGTATTTAATTACATTTCAAGTATGTCGGTTGTGAAGAAATCTTCAAAACGTTTTTCACCAGATCTTCAAATTCTCTTGTTGATTTTTTGAATATAAAGTTGAATACTGACAGATGTAGATGATGATTAAAAATCAATAGTAACACTTATCCAGATAGCTGCAAATCATCCTATTAAAACAAAAATGCAACTGCTCAAAGAGGAAACTCAATGAATATGTTGTCATATAATGGTTCTGAGATTCGATGTAAATCCATGATGTCAGTCTGCAACTATATTTTGAAGTTTCCATAAACGGCCACAGAGTTTGAGTCTTCGTAACAATTCACTGAGACAAGAAGATAGTTCTGTCGAAAGCAATTTATAATGCAGTCAGTCATCCCCATAGATATTGCTAAGACTTTGTGAAGTCAGTGAGACATCTCACAGACTATAAACTGTTATATCAAATTTTTTATCTTTACGAGCTTTTGTTGAGACCCAAGGATATCTCTCAATGATGTTCTTTTGTTTCGTTCACAGTTGCCATGGCTTATCACTCTCAGGGAGACCTCTCGTAGAGCACACTAAGACACACCGAAAGCCGTTTTTACTCTTGAGAGCCACTGTAACCTTCAAATTTAAAGAAGACGTTTCATAGAATACATTAAGTTTCATCGAAATACTTTATCCACTCTGAGTCACTAAGACTTTACCATCCTTTTTCCGAAAGCCTTTCATTTACAATCGCTGTGACCAAGCGATATTGCAGAGACCTCTTGTAGACTTCAAAAAATTTTGCCGAGAGTCACTTTTCACCCCCATGTCGCTGAGACAATACAAAGTCGGGGAGACGCTATAAAGACTACCCCTTGTTTTTTTGAAACATCCCGAGCTCACCCTAGTTCGTCAAGATAGTATCAATCTCACACTGATGAGAATTTGATAGAAACCCCTTGTGTGATGTCGCTATAACCTTCTGTCGTTGGTGAGATGTCACATAGATTTGATTATTTTTTGTCGATATACACATCCTTCAGCCATCAATTAGTGAGACAAAAGTGAACTCACGTTGAAAGACACCATTCATTAAACACCATCAGTAAGACCCGACCTTTTTGCTATGACCTCTTGCCGCAGATCATAACTTACGCCGAAGGGATCCCAAAGTGCACCCATCACCGAGACATCTTGAATTCGGCAAGACGTTAGCCTGACCATCTGACTCATGCCGACGAACTGTTCCATGTGTACAAGTCGGGGAGACATACAAAACTCGGTGAGACACCACCCCGACAGCCACAACCTTTGCTGATACGATCATCCTTAGTCGCCGAAACCACGTTAATGTCTCGCCGATAGATGTCCACATGCACTAGTCAGGGAAACAATATGTCTTCGCTAAGACCTCAGCCCAATGGTATAACATATGCTGAAAGAGAACACATTATGTCGCTGAGACCAAAGAGAAGTCTTGCCGACAGTAGCCTGTAAGATAAATTTAATTGCCATGACATTTGAAATGTCTTGCTGATAGGAAACTTAGACATTTGAAAGTTGATTTGGGGGACTCTGTCATTTTCACACGATATGAATAAGCTTGAAAGAGAAACATCCAAGACCTATGATGTGCAAGGAGAACCATCCTGAGACAAATTATCAATGAGAACAAACTGAAAGAGATTTTGTCATCAAGGACAAATTGTAAACACAACTAAGATTCAACATGTAGATCTTAAACAACCAAGAAAAACTCAACCGCATGCCTATGAAGTGGGTGGAGTACCTACAAAGCTTCACCTTTACCATCAAACACAAAAAGTGGAAGTCAAACAAGGTGGCAGATGCTTTGAGCATAAGGGCATTGTTGGTTCAATAGGTTCAGTTGCAGAGTGTTGGAATTGATGCTTTGAAAGGTATGTATGTAGAGGATGATGATTTCAAATAGATTTATGCTTCTTGTAGTCAGTTTAATGACACTTTTCATGAAGACAATTCTAATTTATTGATTCAAGAAGGTTTACTCTTTAAAAGGGCTTAGCTTTGCATTCCCAAATGCTCTAAGAGGGATAATTTGATTAAGGAGAACCACGGTCATAGCTTAGTAGGTCACTTAGTGTGGAAAAGACTTTGGAATAGGTAAGAATGTATTATTATTGGCCCAATATGCAAAGTGATGTTAGAAAATTTGTAGAAAAGTGTGTTGTTTGTCAAAATGCCAAGGGTTGTAGTACAAGTGTAGGTCTTTATCAACCATTTCCAATCCCAAATAGGCCATGGGAGTCCATCAACATGGATTTTGTGTTAGGGTTTCCCAAAACTTAGAGAGGATTTGATTTAGAATTTGTTGTAGTGGACCAGTTTAGCAAAATGGCACACTTTATACCATGTAAAAGTACAAATAATGCCTCATACATTGCAGGGTTTTTTTTCAAGGAGGTGGTCAAGGTCCATGGATTACCATTAACCATTGTTTCAGATAGGGATAATAATTTTTTTGGTCACTTTTGGAGAACCGTTTGGAATAAGTTAGGAAAAAATTTGACCTTTAACCTATCATCCCTAAACAAATGGGCAGACTGAAGTTGTCAATAGAAGCCTTGGAAATATCCTTAGATGCTTGGAAAAAGAATACTCAACATAATGGGATATGATCCTACCCCAAGTTCAATTTGCATATAATGACTCTATGACTTGAAGTGTTGAGAAAAGCCCATTTGAGATTGTGTATGGATTGCAGCCTAGGGGAGTATTTGAACTCAGATATTTGAGTGGCATGGAGAGGAGTGTTGAAGGAGAAGAGTTTGCAGTGCCAATGAAAGAAATACATTATCAAGTTAGAGAAAACCTTCAAAAGAGTGTTGATAAATATAAACATGTAGATTTGAAAAGGAGAGAGGTTCATTTCAAATTGGGGGACTTGGTCTTAGCTCATTTGAGGAAGGAAAGGCTACCTAAAGGGAATTATTCAAAGTTGCAAATGAAGAAGATAGGTCCATGTAGGGTGGTCCATAAATTTGGAGCAAATTCATATGAGATAGAACTCCCTCCTAGAGTTGCTATATATCCTACTTTTAATGTTCCTAACCTATACCCTTTTAAAGGGGTTGTGATTGCAAGTACAGGTGTAGGTACATCAGAGGTTCTAGATGAAGATTGGATCAAAGATTTTCCTCTGAGTCAACCACTAAAGCTAGAGTGCATCTTGGATACCAAAGAAGCCAAAAGAACATGGAACAAGGTGTACTATGAGTACTTGGTGAAGTGGAAAGGCCTTCCTATGGAGGATTCCACTTGGATGATAGAGGAAGACATCAAAAAGCATGGTGCAATAGTTCAAGATCTGCTCTCAAGTGGAACTTGATATTTTGTTCTCCCAGGGAATATGGTGCAGGGGCACCTAGTCTTAATGATGTAAAAGGCGGGTTAATGTTAGTTTTGTGATTTTGAGTCACATTTTGTTTGTAATAAGGTATAATAAGACCATGGTTAATTTTTTTGGTCATGTGGAGTCATTCTTGTGAGAATTTGTCAAGTTTTACAAAAAGTTGCAAAGTTGCTCAAGCAACTTTTGCATTTTTGGCTTTTGTGGAAGTTGAACCGTTGGAGATTCAAATGGTAGTTATCCAATGGTTGTTTTTGGTGGGAAATTTTTAAATATTCCTTGTGAAGCTCAAGGAAAACTTTTGGTGTTTTTTTGGAGATCAAACAATAGAATCATACTCTATTTTTTGTGTTTTACATTGTGTTTTTCCTGCTACAAAAGATAGTATGGCCCTGTAAGACCTAAAAATCATATAAATTGCATTGGAATTGATGTAGGGTTGAATCTACTGTCATTTGGTTTTTATTTCATCTATTTTCATTAAGGTTGAAGTGAATTAGAGCCTTTTATTGCAAACAACCAAGAAAGCCTAGGTTAAGAGGGTTTGATTGAAAAAATGAGTTTTTGAGCCATTCCACTGGTGGAAAATTCTGATAATTGGTGCAATGGAGATAGATAGGATGATTTTAAGGGTTTTATGTTTGCAAAAGCAGGGGATGGAGTTAGGACTAAGTTTAATGTAGCCCTAGCCTAATATCACCATGTTAGGCTTAGGTGATTAGGTAGACATAGGATTTTGTGGATAAATGATTTGGTGAGTGTTCCACTAGATGGGAATTATATTTATAGATCCCATGTGACATAATAAAGGCTATGGAGTGATGAATATAAGTTTGGAGATTGTAAACCCCAAAGTTGCTTTGTAAAACAAGCCTAATTAGGCCTTATTGGAGCATAGCAGTCCAAATGTGAGGGTGTTGTTACAAAACAACCATATTTAAAAATTTGATATGTCTCTAAGTGGAATAAAGGGTTTCCTGAATGGTGTTCAATTTCTGGTTTTGTGGTCTTCTCTGAAACTTATGATGAAAAACCTTTGTTTGGAGTACTATTAGGAGATTTGAAGGAATTGTGAGCAAACCACCAAGTTAAGGTTTCAAAATTGTAAAGTTTGGTTAGTTGTGATTGTGTTGATAACCTCCACCCTAAAATCCATCATTAGGTTAATAAAGCACATCGGGTTAGAACACTAGAAGGAATGGCACAAGCATTTGCAAGCTACTTTATGGCCTGACAAAATTACACCTAAGCAGATTCTAAAAGCATCCCCTTATGAATTAGTGTATGGAAAGGAGGTTGTTTTACCCATTTCCATAGAAATTATGGCATTACAACTGTTGAAAGCCTTGGAAGTTGAGGAAAGCAGCAAAATGGAAGTAAGATTGGTAGAGCTTTTGAATCTTGACGAAAAAGGAGAAAATGTGTATGATGCCATGATCGAATGTTAGTAGATAGTCAAGCGATGGTTTGATAAAAATAATTCTAGCCTAGAGTTCAAAGAGGGAATCCTTGTGCTAAAGTATGGCGAACATGTTGCAAAGCTAGGGCAACATGCAAAATTTCCCTAACTATGGAGGGGCCCCTTTTGAATCCATGCATGCAAGGAAGGAAACATGTACGAGCTGGAGGATATGGATGGAAATGTTTTGGATATACCGATAAATGGTATTCATCTAAAATTGTTCCATTAAAGTATGCAAGTTATTTTAAATTTTAGAGTTATGTACCATATGTAAAATTTTGTAAAATATGATATTTTTACAAATAAGCCATGAGAACATGCACAGGAATAGAAAAAATTATTATATTTTTGTATTCATTGAAAATATTTACAATATAATACACATATCGATCCTGAGGCTCTAAGAGAAGTTTGAAGTCTTCTCATGCAAACCCAAAAAAGGATACATTTCAAAAGAGAAAAAAAGGGAGGTGACACAGAAATGGCAGTGAAATTAAAGCCCCCATCCATCACGAATAGTCAAAATTGTTGCTTCTTCAGGTTTTTCTTCAATAGGGCAGTAAGGGGTTAACAACATGACACATTCAGGCATGGCATGACATGGACCTCAATCCTTGGCACCACGGCTATACACCAAGAACTCAAAATGATTTTTCCAGTCGAGCCCAGGAATGTGCTCCACTTTATACTCCCTCAACAAGTAGGAGGTTGTGGGTTAAGACATTGCACGATGCCTCTCCAATTCCATAGTGTGAAAGTCCATGAGGAAGGGCACCCAGAGCACTACTTCCCTAAAGTTGACATGCCTGCAGATATTCATGGCGGTTAGAATGTTGACACCAAGGATAGCTACTTGTATAATCTTTCTAAGTTCATCTAAGTATGTCAAATCAAACATAGCATGACACAATTCAATAATCCAGGTCTTGGAGATGTTTAAATCCAACAGGGAAGCCATGAATCTAGAGATGATGTTGGAGTTGCACTGCAACTGGTTTTCATCCTTCACATAATCTTTCCCAAGCACCCATTTGATTTCCATGATGATAAGATGGTCATTTTTCCTTACTAGGTGTTTAATTATATCACTACTAACTTCTCCCAATAAGGAATTTTGTAGCTTTCAACTTAGGAGCTGAATTGGGGTACCTAGGCGAGACATGATAGTAGTGAGCAAGCTAAAGCTAGTGGAATGGAAAAAGCAACAGGAGAAGCTTACTAATTCGAATGCTAATTTAGTGAGTTTTTGCTAAGTTGATATTGCTATTTATAGAAAAAGTGCACCGATGAGCTCGACAAATGAAAAATCTATTTCTCGTCAGATGATAATGGAAAAAATATGCAGGTGATAGGAGGCAAGGGATGAATTGTACATAAGATCTAGAATCCAACCTTGACAAATTAATTTGGGTATTGGGAGTAAATGCTCGCGTGTACCAATTTTTGCCATGTGTCCATTTCCATCACCAACGCCAGCCTACTTGCTCATGCAAAAAGACATGTCTTAAAGTGCTAAATTCTGTCAAATTAAATGTAAATGTCTTTTTGAAGTACCTTTAAATTGTTCAAAGTACACTTTCCATTGCTCAAAGCACGCTTCCCATCGCATAAGGCCTATTTGTAAAAAGGGCGGCGAAAGGAATGTACTAATTACATTCTCGCGGTAGAATTGACATTCTTGAGGGATACGGATCCCACTCCACACATATCACCTCACTAGCAACATTTAGTGAGCTAGCAATAACAACAAATCCCTATTCCATATGTGTAATAAAATTAAATGCACCCCAAAAAGAAAATTTTCGTTGTATCAAAAATCACAAGCAACTGTTGCTCTAAAGAATCTTTCTACAAATCCTTCACACAACAATGGTGGAGGCATCATCTTCTAGTTGACAAGTAGGAATCTTGTCTACTAGACTAGGCTACACCAGAATTTTTGGAAATGATTCATATGCTAGCACCCCATGTTTGTATGTCATGACTGATCATGCTATACTGTACACTCTTCATGTATCCTTGCTAAGGTAGAATTTTTTTCCCATTTTTTACTTCATCACCACAAAAGAAAAAACTGACTTTGTAGAATCCTAATTCTGGAAGATTCTAAAAATCTTGTTATAACCGGTTGGGAGTTGTAGTAGGGCATTATTCACATGATTTTAATATGTTTTGCATTGGATAATAAAATTATTAGATGGTTATGGTTTTGTGGATGTAGCCCATATTGGGCGAACCATGTTAAATTCTCTGTGTTGTCTTGTTTCTGCTATAATTTTTTGTGTGTTTTATTTCTCTATTTTATTGATCAAATCTGCATTTAACTGTTAGATATCTTCCTTCTAACCCTAAAAATTGGTATCAAATTAGGTTGTGTTCAGTTATCCTATGCAGGAAGATCTCACGGTTGAGTGGGAGTCTCACAGTTGAGTGGGAGCAATGGCAAAAGAGGGTAAGTTGAAGGTTGAGAAGTTCAATGGGCAGAACTATTAGTTATGGAAGATGCAGATGGAGAACTACCTCTATTAGAATGGAAGACTACCTCTATTAGAAGGATTTATGGCAGCCATTGGAAGGGGAAACCAAGAAACCCTCAGCAATGTCTGATGAGGACTGGGATATTTTGGACAGAAAAGCACTTGGTAGTATTCATTTATGCCTGGCACAATTGGTGGCATTCAATATTACAATACTAAAGACAACTCAAGAGTTGATGCAAACCTTGGAAAATTTATATGAAAATCCTTCTACTTCGAATAAGGTATTTCTTATGAAGCATTTATTTAATATGAAAATGGTAGAAGGTGGATTACTTACTGATCATTTAAATGAGTTTAATACGATTACCAGTCAATTAAATTATGTAAATGTAAACTTTGATGAAGAATTTAGGGATATTTTGATTTTGTGTTCTTTGCCTAAAAACTAGAATAGCTTGGTAATGGTTGTTAGCAATTATATTTCTGGTTCGAATACATTAAAATTTGATGATGTTGTTGGTGTTATTTTGAGCGAGGAAATTTGTAGGAAAATCCCAGGTGGAAAATCCACATCAGGCAGTGTTTTGAATGCTGAAAGTAGGGGAAGAAAAAAGAGAGAAGAACAATTCTGGAAGTTGTGGGAAGTCACAAAGAAAATCAAAGGATATAAGGTCCCAATCCAGAGAAAAGAAGGATTGCTAGTATTGGGGTAAGTCGGGTCATTTAAAGAAAGATTGTTGGTCTCAGAAAAATAAAGGAGACAAAAAGGAAGGAAGTAAAGAGGAAAATGTGGTAAGTAATAAATTTAATTAGGATGCTTTGATTCTTTCCCTTGATAATTCTTGTGATTCTTAGGTGTTAGATTCAATGGCTTCATTTCATGCTATGCCCCATAGAAGTTATTTTCTTGACTATGTCCAAGGGGATTTTGGGCTGGTTTATTTGGGAGATAACAAACCCTATTAGATTGTTGGAAAGGGAAGAATCAAGATTAATTTGTAGGATGGGAATCATTAGCTACTACATGAGGTAAGGCACATTCCAAATTTAAGCAAAAATTTAATTTCAATAGGGCAACTAGATGATGAAGGTTGTGTTGTTACATTTAGTGATAAAAATTGGAAGGTTACAAAAGGTGTCTTAGTGGTAGAAAAAGGTGTGAAAGTAGGCACCTTATATCTTTGTATAGGTCATACTTCTCCTTCTACTTTAGCTATTGCAGATAAAAATCAATGTTCAAGAACAGTTGTTGTAGTTCAGTAGGAATAAAATCAAACAGTTCTTATGGATTATGAATTAGTATTGCCGCATAATAGACTTGGACATATGAGTGCAAAAGGTATGAAAGTACTTCATTCAAAGAATTATTTACCAGGTCTAAAATGTGTTAATATGGATTTTTGTGAAAGTTGTGTGTATGGAAAACAAAAGAGAGTTAGTTTTCTCGAGGATGGGAAGCAAAAGAAAGATGAGAAATTGGAGCTTGTGCATACAAATATATGGGGACTAGCTCAAGTATCTTTTCTCAGTGGCTCTCGGTAATATGTCACTTTTATTGATGATTCAACATAGAAGGTATGGATTTATTTCCTTAGGCATAAATCTGATGTATTTGAAACTTTTAAAAAATGGAGAAGCTTGGTTGAGAATGAGATGGGTAAAAAGTTAAAATATTTCAAATTTGATAATGGTGGAGAGTATTGCAGAAAATAGTTTGTCGATTTTTGTTCCCCTAATGGATTCATAGGAAAGAAATGGTTCCATGGACTCCATAGGAAAATGGAGTGGTTGAACACATGAACAAAACAATAATGGAGTGTGCACAGATTATGAGATTGCATGTTGGGCTACCTTTAAACATGTGAGTAGAGGTTGTAAACACTGTTGTTTATTTAATCAATAGAGGTCCCTCTAATCCTTTAGGTTGTGGTATTCCAGAGGAAGCATGGATAGATAAGAAGGTGAGTTATTCTTTTCTCAAGACCTTCGGTTGTGAAGCATTTTCACATGTAGATTCTGAAAATAGAACCAAGGTTGATGCAAAATTAAAGTGTATATTTGTTGGATATGGCATTGATGAATTTGGTTATAGGCTTTGGAATTTATAAAATTAGAAAATTGTGATAAGTAGGGATGTCATATTCAATGAGAAAGTGTTGTACAAAGATTAGTTGCAGTAGCATGAGAAGAAAGAAAATGATTATGTAGTGTTGGATGATACACAGAACGACAATGTTCTAGTAGTTCCTCGTACTCCGCAACAAAAACAACAACATATACCACAAACTCCAGTGAATGTTAGATGATCTTCAAGGATAAGTAGACCCTCAAAAAAATATTATCCCTCTTTGTATTCTATTTTATTAACTAATGTTGGTGAACCAGAATGTTATGATGAAGTTATGCAAGTGGATACCAATATTCAATGGGAGCATGGAATAGAAGAAGAGATAGAATCCTTGCTAAAAAATTAGACTTTGGAATTATGCAAGTTGCTTGTAGCTAAAAATGATTTACCAAAAAAATGGGTTTATAGGTTGAAAGAGGAGGATGGAGGTAAGAAAATATTTAAATTTAGGTTAGTTGTAAAGGGATTTGCACAGAAAAAGGGTATTGATTTTGATGATATTTTTTCTCTGGTTGTTAAAATGACTTCTATATGCATTGTTTTAAGTATTGTGGCTACTGAAGATTTTCATTTGGAATGGATAGATGTTAAAACAACCTTTCTCCATGGTGATTTGGAAGAGGAAATATATATGGAATAGCCACAAGGATTTGAGGTCAAAAGTAAGGAGAAACTTGTGTGCAGATTGAAGAAAAGATTATATGGCTTGAAGCAAGCACCTTGACAATGATATATTAAATTTGATAGATTTATGGTTGAGCATGGCTACAATCGGTGTAATTCATAACATTGTGTTTATTTTAAGAGGTTAGATGATGATGGCTACATTATTTTATGTTTATATGTTGATGATATGCTTGTAGCAAGGTCTAACATAAATCACATAATGGAGTTAAAATAGCAGTTCTCAAATTCATTTGTTATGAAGGGTTTGGGGGAAGCAAAGCAAATCCTTGCTATGAAGATTACAAGAGATAGGAAAAATAGAAAATTGTTTTTTATCTCGGGCTGATTAAGTTGAAAAGGTGTTGCAAAGATTTCATATGGAGAATGCAAAAGTTCTCAACACATCTTTTCCTAGTCATGTTAAATTGACAAAGGATATTTGTCCAAAGACACAAGAGGATGAATAAAAAATGTCAAAGGTACCATATGCTTTAGCTATAGGCAGTTTAATGTATGCCATGGTATGCACAAGACTGGATATTGCACATGTTGTAGGAGTTGTTAGCGGGTATATAAGTCATCCCAGAGTTGAGCATTGGAATGCAATAAAATGGATTCTTAGGTATTTGAGAGTCACATCCAATAAATATTTATGTTTTGGGGGCTCTAATACTGATTTAAAAGACTATGTTGACTCAAATTTGGTAGGGGGTGTAGATTCTAGGAAAAGTACCATAGGTTATGTATTTACAGTCGGTGGGACAACAGTGAGTTGGATTTATCAATTGCAAGAGGTGACCTACTTTATCCACCATAGAGGTATAGTATGTTACTACAATAGAGGTGACAAATAAGATGATATGGCTGCAACTTTTCATGGAAGAGTTGGGAAAACAATAGGCTAAAAATCACTTGTTTACTGATAGCTAGAATGTTATACATCTTGCAAAGAATTATGACTTGCACTCTAAAACCAAACACATACAATTGAGATATCATTTCATTTGGTCAGTGTTGGAGGATGGACAGGTAAAGCTAGAAAGGATACATACAGATGTCAATCCAGTGGATATGTTTACAAAGGTAGTGATATGAGAGAAGTTGAGCTCCACTTCAACTTCAGTTGGTCTTCAAGGTTAAATTCAAGTATAACAAAGCATCAGGGTCCAAGGTGCTTATTTCTAGTGGGAGTTGTAAGTGTAGCGGTGTCGTCCAAGATCAGTCTCCAAGTGGGAGATTGTTTGGTGTGGAGTTTGATCAGTCTCCAAGTGGGATATTGTTGGTATGTGGCAACTGATCATGCTATACTGTACACTCTTCATGTATCCTCGCAAGGGTAGAAATTTTTTTTCCCATTTTTCACTTCATCACCAACAAAGGAAAAAACTAAATTTGTAGAACCCTAATTTTGGAAGCTTCTACAAAGCTTGTTATAAGCAGTTGGGAGTTGTAGTAGGGAATTATTTGCATGATTGTAATATATTTTTCACTGGATAATAAAATCATTGAATGGTTGCAGTTTTGTGGATGTATCCCATATTGGGTGAACCACGTTAAATTCTCTTTGTTGTCTTGTTTCTGCTATAATTTTATGTGTTTTATTTCTCTATTTTATTGATCAAATATGCATTTAACTGTTAGATATCTATCTTCTAACCCTAACACCCCAATGCTAGAAGATTGGAGTTTTTCTCATACTAAAACTATATAGGCAAGTAACCCCATTAAGTAGGAAGTGGTGAAGGATTTCACAAATAATATTTTTGACCCAAAGTTGCATATAAACCCTAAAAACCTTAGGGAAGGAGCAATGTAGAGAATGATCACCCATAAGGAAACTGAAGGATTTGTGTCACAACTCACTAGTAGAATTTGGCAAATAAATGACTACGTGACTAAAAGTTTTAGGCACATGAATAAAACTTTTAGTCACGTGACTAACACTAGTAGTATCTTGAAAATAAATGACTAATTTGGTCATTTATAAGTGACTAATTTGGTCATTGGGTAAAATCACAACTAAATGACTAATATTAGACAAATATAAATGACTAATATCAGACAAATAAAAATGACTAAATATATGGTTAAATTAATGACTAAATAAATGACTATTACTCCTCTATTATTTTTTCTTTTGAATTTGATCATAATCCATAGAGCTAATTAAGCCCTCCTCATGGGACCCCTATCTAAGTAGGCCATTTGGCCGCCTAGGTTGCTTGGTGCACCAAAAATACCTATTGTGTGGAAGGCATTGCCTCTCGGTGCGGTCTTAAGGCCTTCGCATATTTTATAAAAAATTATAAACATTTACATTCTTTAACTTTTATTACTCATTATGTTAATGAATCGTTAATTTTTTTAACTATGATTTGAAGCCAATTTAATTTTCCTATTGTGTTAGCATGTCAAATGTATCAAAGAGAAATTGTGGTCAATTTCACTAATAAAATATGATTTAAAAATAGAATTATTTTATAATCTATGAAATCAATTGTGTGTGGATCATTTTTATAGATGTTATTTTTTATACAAGTTTGAACTCTAGTAATTTTAGGAGCACATCATGCTTATCTTAATTTTCACAACCTATATTAAAATGACAATGTAGATAGATTAATTTATTTCCCCTAAAAATGAAGATTAATTTTTGTATGCCTTTCACACAATAGTTTTTTTTGGTGCATTTTAGCAATAGGTATTTTTGGTAGACAAAAAAAAAATGAAGGGTATTTTTGGTGCCTTGGTCAATCAAGTCGTGTATACATTTGGGGGGATTCTTAGGCAGTTCGATTTTTTTCATAAAACATTGTGATTTCACATTGGAGGGAAGTTTCGAAGTTTAATCAACAATTTGGTATTTCAGCTCCCACTTGTGTTTGAAGGTTTTCCAATTGCAAGTCTGACGAAGGAAACAACCATTGAATGCAAAGAGTGGTGGTTTCCATTTTTGTAATGCCAGAGCTTGTTGAGCAGCATTTTCTAAGTTGCAACACGAATATCATTCAAGAAAGGGTAGGACATTAAATAAGGTTACAATCTAAAGGTAGGTGGAAATCTTGAATCTTGAAACCTCATGTTGATCTTCATCCTTTATGACAGTGATCCTGATGTTGCATTTACTGTTTTTTCTTTCCACTGCTTCATTGTTATTACAATCTTGTGCTTTCACTGATATAATGATAATGCTCTTTGACATTGAATGAATCTTGTATACATCTAAAAATGGTCACATCACAATAGTCTGGTAATTAATTAAATATTTTTAATATTTAATTAAATCTTTGAATTCAATCTGCTTATAAATAAATCTAAATAATTTATTTATATTGTTCATTCTTTCATTTCGATTAAATAAATAAGTTTATTTAATCACTTTTCTTATCCATTTCTTAATTAATTAAATAAACATTATGATTTATTTATATTAATTATCATATAATCTTGGCTTGAATATTTTATTCAAATAAAGATTAAATATTCTTCTCTTCTAAAATTCTTCTAAATTCCATTCACAATTCAATATTCCAAATATTTAAATAATTCTTCTAAAGTCTATTCACAATTAAATATTCCAAAATATTTAATTAAATCTTCTAATGTTCATTCACATCAAATATTTCAAAAATGTTTTAATCCTCAAACTCACAAAAAATTAAATAAATTTATTTATTTAATTTGGATTATCTCCAACAACCATGAAACAAACTTCAAAACAAAAAATTAATAAATTTCTCTGTTTCTGAGCAAAGTTGTTCCTGTGGGTTGAAGAAAAACCTCCATTCTTCTCTCCAACCTCTCAACATCTTCCATCTTCCTCTCAACCTCTCCATCTCTCACCATTCAAAATTACCAGACAATCTCATAGCCATTGATCTTTGTCAGCCAGGCTCTTGCCTACAAAGAGCTATAAAAAGGACTGTTGGGTCTTTGAAAAATATAGAAGCTTTTGTATGGGAAAACTATAGTCAATCAGCCTTCCAGCATCCATAGTCTCTAGAATCATAGCATAGCATAGCATAGCTTAGCATATTAGCAATCCATATCATGGCCTATCATCCTCATAGCATAGTTTTGATAGCATCCATAATCCACAGCCCCTGTGCATATCTGTATACCAACATTTTACTCCACCAGCATATAGGATAGAGAAGTACTCTCCTTTTGCATACTCGTTCTGCAGGTTGCCATTCTGAGAAGTTTTGCTTACACAATCTGAGAGTAGTAGCTTCAAGAAAATCACTGGAGATAGAGGACAATGGAACGATTCTGAAGAAGCTCTGTTTGATTTCTTTGATTTCATTTTATTTAGCTTTCTTTAGTTTAATGTTGCATTGGTGTGTTTTTATTATCTTATTTTGATACTAACATTTCCCACACACAAATATCATTGACTTTGACCCCTTTTCATTTTGTTCCATGGTCTTTTACATCTTCTTTATGCATGATATCAGGTCACATGGCATTCATAGCAATTGCTATTATCTCCTTCATTTTGCTATGATCCTCTAACACTCATATGCTTTGATATAGCAGTGATCATTTGCAACTATTTTCCCTCTATATATTGTCTTTCATTCCTATCCCTTGCATGCCTTGGACTATTGTTATCATGCATTGAAAATTGGAACTCTTTATTCATTGTATTGATAACTCATTGGCACTGTCATTGTTTGTATTCACTGTTATCTTATGATCATTGTTCTTCATAGTCAATCATTAAAATCATTGTTCTGATAAAAACATAATTTTTCTCTTTTGTTTTTACATTATGATCTCATTTCTTTGAACCTTTTGCTTTATGATTATCACATCTTTGTTACAATCTCTTCAAGGTCTGACTTTGTTTCTTTGTTGACTACAAGAAACCCCTTTGATCTTACAATCCCAAGCCTCTTAAAGAAAACTAGGAATCAATTGGCAACAGTGAACAAAAAACCATCATAGTTAATTTCATTTCTTTTCCAAGAGCATTAAATGAAAATATAATGGAAAACACACATCACTCTATGGGGTAGAGTTTATTTGATTTGAAACCCTACCTTCAACGTCCAAGTCAAAAAGTTAGCCTAACAAGTCTGTGTCGAGTCCTCCAAGTCTTAAGTCAAAAATCAGCCTGCCAAGATTGTTTTACATCCAAGTCTTGTATCTATGATACAAGCATGATAAATTTTTTAAAATATTGTACACAACTGTATGAATTAGAAATGAGTTATAAAAAAATCTTCAAACTACAACTCACAAAAATTAGAAATGAGTTATAAAAAAACTTATTGTCAAGTACAATTTGCTCCAAATAAAAATTGCATTATCCAATTTACATAATTTTTTGTTTAACTGATTTTTGTGGGAAAAAACACTTAGTGTACAAAGTAAAGCAAGAGTTTCTTTCCAGGATTTCAAAGGCCTGTTGTTCACAAGTCCAATAAGATTATTATTGACCATAGCAGAAACCACCTACACTAATAGTGTTAAGTCAGAAAATATTCGACAAAAAGAAATATATTTTAGATAAACAGAGCTAGTTAGCCTTCTAAAATATAGATAGTTGAATACAAGAAGGATGGTAAAATATAAAACATTAAAATACTTTAAGACATTGAAAATTCCATGCAATTAGCATAGAAGCATAACATTAAGATAGGAACAATTCATTTTTCTTAAATATTCATCATGAGTTTTATCCCATAAGGAACTCCCCCCGACATGAGCAATGAGAAGTGCATCTACCATCTTGTTTGCTAATAGGAATTGTATGACTACTCCCTTATAATCACCAACAACTAAAGAAATTTGAATGGCTTCATCACATTCTTAGTATTCAATCAAATCTTTAGTAGCTTCATGTTGCACCTCTTCTCCATTTCCTAGGGTATCCTTCCCAACAACAAAATCATTTTCAGTGAGAGGAAGTGAGGAATCTTCTTCGGTCTATGCAAATTATCACAAAACTCCTCGCCATTGTCTTTGGAGGATGTAACATCTTGTCCACCTTTTGACTAAACTAATGGATCTAATTGTGTTGTATCATCAAGAGTGGCATTGTTGATTATTTCACTACTAATATCATGAATGTTAGCAGATTGAGCTTCCTGTAAGTCTTGATTCTCTGTTGATTACACTTGAAATCCAATGTGCTCAAGTAGCTTTGTCCTAGCATTTCCTTCATCTTCAAACATGACTCTTAGGAAACTCCATGTCTCCCTCTCTTCTTCCAAACTAAATCAATGCAAAAACCAAAAATTTTCAAGTGAGACAATACAAATGAATGTAAATTGTTATTAATCCCATTCAAAAAGTGTCCACAAATAAGTAACCAAGAATCTTGAGACTTCTTATCACACAAATATTGTAATGATTATTTTTCACCATCTACTATTGCAGCTTCAAACTCTGTTGAACAAAGCACCAGACTATCCTCGATAACGGGATTGTGTATATATACCTATGAAAATAGTAGAAAAATAAGACCATATATCATCTTAATGACATGTACCAAAGAATAAATTGTACTCTACCTCAGAAGAGCCAACAACACTTTGTGATGTTGTACTAAGCAAAAATGAAGCAAGCTTTCCTCCAAATCCAAAATTGACACTAACTGGTGATCTCTTCAACCACTTAGGAGCTTTCAAGAGTGGACCTGAAAAGGGAAAAATGAAAAGATAGACATCATGTGTTTGCATATAGGATCCCAATTCATTGAGAAAATGTTATAAGTGAGATTCTCATTTCTTAACTAAGTCATGATTGGTTATCACATAAAGAAACACTTACCACCCACTTTATGTTTGAAAGCAATTAAATCACTATACTTAGGTTATTCATAGAGAGTCATTAGTCAAGTACTGTAGGAAACAAATCATGGGCATATCAAACTAGTAGAGCATAGATAGCAATAGTGATCATGCATAAATCTCATGAACAGATTTGCATCATTAAGGTAGATGTATTTCGACAATGAAAAAAATCTAGATGAAATAGACCTACCTTCCTAACGCTTTCACTTCTACTTGTGACTTTCATTAACACCAAAGGTATATGTATATTGGGCAGGTACCGTTGGGCTCTAAATTCCCCTTATTGTGTGATTAAACAATACAGACAATTGGGGAAATGTCATTATATGTAATGACATGAGTTGAGATTGAAGGTATTGTTTGATGCCAATTCAAACAATGGAGGCTCTTGTTGAAATCTACGTCTACCTTCTCATCATGGCAAGGAAAGTGAGATGTAGTTAAAACATGGAAGTCATGCCTATATTTTGATGAAAAATCCTAGGCCATCATCACTAGTGTTAGGTCTCAAAGTGCAAGTTTTAAACCATAAGGGGGTGCCAATCCCTTAATACACCTTTGGCCCATGAACAAGGCAAGTAGGACCGATTACCTTCTACTCTTCAGGCTCTTCCAAACCTAGGCAAGTATACCTGAACAATAAGTAAAATTTGTAGATAGATATGGTTCCTAGATTGAGCAATCTACTTACTATGGCACATGAGATGAAGCAAATGCAGAGTTTTAATGTCTAAATACTAGTGAGAGTAATTGAGAGTTCAAGTTTGTGACTTGTATTTTGTATGTAATATCTAATTATTATTAGTGCCTACTTCTATTGGGTGGATGAAGTGGAGGGATGAATGATGATTTTGGAGATAGGGTTCTGTAAGATAGGTAGATTCACTCTTCAACTTAATTTGAATAGTTGGGCACTTTGAATGTTTGCACCTTATGAAAATGTGCAAGTATATCAGTTATTTGGACTCTTCTTAGTAATCCTAGTGATATCCCCTTATGCTACTATGAAGTTAAAGGATTTAATTCAAATGTGAAAGGAAACCAATTAAGACAATCTATTCAAAAGGACTTTAATCCAAACGGGAACCTATCAAATTTGATTTCTTAAAAGGAATTTTAATTCTTCTACACACTGAAACTAGTCAACAACATCACACAACTACAAAAAATGTGTATTGACAAATTAAATTTATTTCCACACACTCAATTTGAATAACATAAATAGCCATTTCAGAGACATCCAAATAACATATAAGCATATAAATCTACACAACAGTTGAACACTTGAAAGAGAATTAACAATTATGCATAACCTTCTCCATTATATTTATCTTTGAATAATATGCATTATAACAGTAGTTTCTAATATGAGATGGATGATCTATTTGGGTCTTGGTCTCTCTTATATATGTGAGAGGAAACAAGCTACAAACCTGTTACAAAAATTCATGTTGTTTGATAACTAAACATAATTAAGAAAATGAAATATTGCAGCAACTAAATGCATCGATCCATTAATCTCCAAGCAGAAGCTCGTGACCACCTAAGATCTATTCAAAGCTTCTACTCCATGATATGGTGCTCATTTTTTTGGGTGACTCCTTTCATCCTAATGGTTTCCCTATTGTCTGGTGTATCCATAGTTTGGTTGAGGAACAAATTGAATGCAGAGAGGTGATGGATGTATTCTTGTTCAACACAAGTATCTGCATTAGAGATCACCTCTCTCATATCATACTCCCTATACATCATCTTCTCGAGTTGTTTGTGAGTATTTTGTAAATCATATCCTCATCATTGATCTCTTGTAATGCATTGGTCAAAATTGCATTAAAATATTCCTTCCAATCATCATATTCTCGAGGATTTCCCATATTATCATAGAGTGTTGGAGTCGAATTGAAGCACTCAAAATCCTCTATGAGCCTCTTATGATATCCATTGTGTGCTTCTACCAATTTGTTATGTGTCTGCATTGTCTATCCTTTTAGGATTTGCTTGTCTTGAAGCTCTTGTCTCTTTTTGATTATTCTCCCCTGTAATCGTTCATTCTCTAATGCTAAGAGTACCTATTTAAATTGCCTCCAATATTCATCTACACATTTCATCATCTTATTGAATCTTCCCTTGATCATTTTGGATGCAGTCTTATACTTGATGGTTTTGACTTTCTTCTCCAACTCTTTACATTTTTCTTGAGATTTTAGGCGACACTGCTTCTAATAAGTTGTATCAACCATTGCATCCAATACTCTCTTATCTTTCTCAAGCCATGGGGAATATAATTATAGTGTGGAAGAGGAAGATGATATTTCTCTTTGATGTGCTAATTCCTTCTTCAACCTATCATTTTCTTTAACCAACTTATCAATTTGTGCCTTGGTGAACTCTGCCACATTGGCATTCAACTCTATTGTGTCCATGGGGTTGGTATCCCCTACTCTTTGAACCAAGAGATATCTAAACATTTGGTTTCGATTATCAATCACAGTTGGTCTTTTTTCATGGGGGTACAGTGACCAAATAAGCAAGGTGGCCTCATTTGGATTGTATCCAGATCCTGAATCTTGTCACTTGCTTCGTCTGTTAAATTCATTATTTTATCTCCTCTCTTTCTGAAACTATCAAACATAATTGTAGAGCTTATATCCCATCTAAGAAAAAGCAATACTCCATCTTCTTGGAGTAACTCTCTCCCTCTCTCAAGAGTGATGAACTCCATCTCTTTTTCTATTTCTTTTTACAATTATTTCAAAATGACAGCTTCTCATTTAGGAGTGACATCTTGCATCTTTTGTCTCATTTTCTTGCCTTTATATTCATAAACAAATGATTTAAACTCAAGAGACTTAATAAAATCTCCATAAGAAATGAACCCATGTCCAGCCTTGACCCTAACATCATCTGATAATTCATTTGATGCTTCAAATCTTACAACATTGTGTTCTTGAGGAGGCTCATATCGTACAATTATAGGAGCACTTATTTTTTGTACTTTCTCTTCCTCCTCATCACTTTCCTCATCACTCTCCTCTTCTTCATTCATATCAGTATCTATAGAAAAACTCACATCAGGAGTTGGTTGTGAAGGGATATAATCTATGGGCTCTATATCTTCATCGTGCTCTCTTGAATAGGTTGCATGAGGGGAATCAAAGACAAATGAAGGAACATTATTTACCACTTCATCCATATGAGCAATGAGTTGCTCAATCCTTGCTAGAAGATGTTGTATTTCACCAAATTCCTTCGAATAACATGGGACATTTCTTCTTTTCCATTCCTATGAAAGCATAACCCTATTATATGCAGTCATTCTTTTAGTGGTAGAGGCTTCATCATGCCTTCTAATTAAATCTTCAACTGAGAATAAATGCTCATATCCTGATAACACCTGTGATAACCTTGCTTTGTGAATAAATCCTTTTGCATCAAAATCTTTCCTTTTCTTCCCTAGAGGGAGGTTATATTGTGCTAATTTAGCTTCAATTTCCTCATATCCCTCATTTTCAATCACTGTAAAGTCTCCAAAACATAAGGTATTGGGCATGATCAATTGTTTGTTGTGTCCTTTGAGGTTTTTGGAATCAGATTTTTCCAATTTCCTCACAATTTCTAAGTAGGCAATTCTATCAGGAACTGCTCGTGGCAACAAGTGTGGAGTTCCTTCAAACTCATAAACCCTAATCACTATGCAGTTAGGAAAAACATACCAGTCTCCCAGTTATGATCCACCTTTTTCCTTGGGTCATCTTCCTTTGGTCTTAGAAACTTTTTCACTTCTAGGGATAAGTTATAATCACGTGAATATCCTAGCCACTCCATTAATGGTTTCACAAAAAACCTCTCAAAATAGAGATAATGAGATCTACCAAATCGACTATCCCACAGTGAAGTCCATATCTGTATAGGTTTGAGGTTCCCATTTTCATCTGTATCTTTCATTCTTAATTCTTGACTCCAGACCCTTCTAACATGTCCCTCATGGATGATAAAATGCATGAACAAAGAATAATGTTTGAAATGAATATATTCACTGTTGTTTTTAATCTTTTCAAGCTCCCAGTTTAGGTCATTGGCCAAGTATCTAGCATAATTGAATGACCTGGCATCATTTCTTTGTATTTCTATAGCTAATACTGTTGGGGAAATAGACATGAGGGGTGGGACCTCTACCCCCAAGACCTGACCAGCTAAATATTAAGTGTATCTACAATATTCTTCAAACAAGTCCTCATGAAAAGGAGGGTTTTCATTACTTGAAAACCTCCTGAATTGGCCTACTTCATTCTTAGGCCTATGCGAGGGTAGTTTCCAATGTTTGTATCCAGTATCCATATGGTGACACTCTATCAAGAGATCTCTAATTGTGAATGGCAAGTTCATAGGACACTCCAACTGAAACACATTAGAAATTAAATCCTTAGAAATAACAAGCATGTTAGCCCCATTATGTGCTCGGATAATTCTCCTCTTGGGGTCATATCTGCTAGCCAAAGCTTTAATTAATTCTACATTTATGAACACATTGGGCACCATGAGTCTTCCCAAGTTCAACCTCCACAGCTTGCAGACTGGCTAAAACCTAAATTGTTTCCTGTAATGATACATGAAAAGCTCATACCCACGTCGTGGTGTCCAAATATCCCCCAAGCCTTTATGTTTATCTAATAATGTATCCATTGAAGGATTCATTTGAGTAACCCTCTTGGGTCTTGGCCCCGACCTAGGGCATTGATCTATCAGGTCTTGATTCAAGAGTCTCTTCTTAGTTTTTTGTTTCTTAGCTTTGGGTTTTTTTGCATTTTCCTCCATTGTTCAAATTCTTAATCCTTTGAAAAATACAACTTCTCAATTGGGATTGGTGTACTTACTTGTGTCTCGCCTCCACTAGTTTATTCTACATGAGAATTCTTATCTTTTCCTTTCTGCTTCTATCCTTAGTGAAATCTTCCAGATTGTGCAACAATTATGCGATCAACTTGTGATATAATTCACTTCAACTCAAGCCCATAAATACACCACCTATTTTAGTCTTGTCATCAAGGGGAAGCATTTATTTTTAAATATTTGGACGATGCCTTGAGATGTCACATTAGTTAGCAATAAATCATCATTGTATCGGCAAGATTGCAATCCTTATTCCATCGATAGCCACCCTCTCCACTGATAAACAATTTTCCTTTGGTCTATTGGCGGAACGCCAAAATACATTACCCCAATGCACATTAGTTCCCCTAATATATAATAATTTTTGATAATTTATGATCATATTGGGCCATCAGGGTAATGTAGACATTTGTTCCACTAATGTTCATGTGTTATAACGATGTGCTTACTTTTGTTGACTCTATTGGTCTATCAGGGGAATGCCTTAAGAGTTAGCTCGATAGGGTGTTGTTACACCGATACTAGGTTATGAATTATTTTCATTGGGCCATCGGTGAGGCTATGATGGGGGTTTCACTGACGATGCATTGTTAGGACAATAGTGCTAATTTTTATTTAGGAAAAATCATGGAGTCTCAAATTTATTTATGGGTGTGACAATTTGGCAATGAGGGCTACAAAATGGATCTTGTCACACAAATTTCAACAATTTTTGTTTATCATAAAATTAAAATTTGATGAATTTATGTGGAATGTGGAGGATTGGTGGGTGGAGGCTAGTGAAAAATGTGAAAATTTTCAGTTCTAAAAACTAGCACAATGAAAAATAGCATGCATAGATCATACAAAAAAATAAGAGAGAATAAGAATCAGTAATGGATAACTAAATAAAGCTTGTTGTCTCCAAGAAGACAAATACCACATATATATGGTGTTCATTACCTAGCTTGACCAAATCAATGTTAATCCTTTAATTTATAATATTCTTTATAGTATCCCCATGTTACTACAGTTCTGCCAAAGAATTATGACAAGATGAATGCTAGTTCTTCAATAATGAAGATACCATTTCAAGCTAGTTGCAAATTTGCAATGGTTGAAAAAACTCTTTGTTAGAGAGACAAATGAATCTCCTAACATTTCCCATGATTGAATAGGCTCTGCTACACTTGAAACTACTAATACATGCCTATCTAGTTAGTCAAATTGTCCAAAGTTCTTTTGTAGGAACCAACTCAGTTGTTTTTTGGATAACATATACATCACATTCACTGAGCACACCTCCCACACCCTCCTATAACCATAGTTTTCAGGGGATTTCTCATGGTAATTTGGAAGTAAATTTTGGAGACACTCTTATAAAGAAAGCATGACTTCTTCATAGAGTTGTGTAAACATTTAAAATCCTTATCCCCAAGCCACTCTACCAAATAGAATAAAATTATAGAAAATAAGGATATATTTTCCAATTAAAGAATTACTCCAAAATATTACCTAATGAGCCTCCACCAAACATAGCCTCTCTGGAATCCATTTGACTGCAGGCCTGAAATGGATGCACATCAAAAGAGACAAACCCACATTAATTATAAAGATGTTCCTTATGAACAAAAAGGAACACAACTAACTCACCAAGGAAAAAATATAGTAGCATCTAGCATGTAATTCTAAGTTAGGTGAACCTAGAGATAAGCTTGTCAAGAAATACTTGCAGCATGTTGAAATACTTGTAGAAGATATATATCATGTACTTCTAAGAGATGATTTTGAACACAAACACTTGTGATCCAAAATCAATTATGAGTGTATGGCTATGTTAAGTTTGTCCTCTTTGACAATCAAACAAAATACTCTTGGCCTTCAACTCACTTATATATAATAAATCCTTATGTCACATTTACATTAACTGATTAACACCATATGACTGTTACTGGTATATTTAAATATTTTGTATCACCTCCACTCATTCATGACCCACAATGAACATTACATTCTAGCACTTGCCATAATGTTATCTATGGATCAATCCACTTTCAAGGCTCAATCATGTTTTGGCTTTAAGTATCTGGAATTTGCAAGATCCACATCAATCTAGATAAACATCTGGACTTATATATTAAGACTCAAAAGTCAAATATCACAAAAACAAGTAAACAACTAAAGACTCAAATCTTATCAGTAGGGGCACTTTCAAGTTTTACTTTCATAACACAACCAATGCAGAAGACAGAAATATAGAAAGCAACTCAAAGGGATATGAAAGTACAAGTTACATGAGTAACAACCATGAAAACAAACTGAAAAAAATAGTTGTATTAGTTGAACTCAAAAATAAATTATAAGTCAAAGATGACAAACCTTTAAATGCTATTTATCTAGTGGTTTACATAAGTTATCTATATTTATAAGTCAGACAACTTGTAAAATGTATAATTGTTGGCATGGGAATGAAATTGGATTGTTGTTGACATTTGTTATTCTCATGGACAGGTATTGAAGCACTTGCATGGTTGATAAATCTTGTTTGGATAGAACTTGGAGACTTTTGAAAAGGAAGGCAAGGGATTTAGAGTTTAAAGCAACGAATTTGAAGTCAGTGAGGCCCTCTATAGCGAATTCAGAGGTAATTCGAAACCCTCATTGTCGAAAGTAAGCTAATAGGAAACATAGGCATATTCCATTCTTAGTAGGTAAACTTCAAATGAATGTAAGATAGATCTTAGAACAATGACTCATTATATCCTCTTCTTTTTGTTATGGTCTATACTAAAAGTGACTACTTTCAACAATGTTTTGGCATCTCTGTTTTCATATTTATGTTTTTTTCTTTAAATTAGAAACTAAATTAATATGGGAATGCACAATATTATAGATGGATGAGCATCAAAGGTTGACTACGGATCAATATCATGCATGTGATGAGAGAGTAGCTGATGAGAGGGACATTGACAAATATCCATGTCCATGCAAAAATTGTCTTGGTGGAAAGGTGAAAAAAAGAAATATGATTTATCGACATATGATAAGATATGGGCATAGTGGTATAAGCCCTTGGGCTTACAATTATTATAAAGATATGATAGAATGTCAAATTGTGAGAGATGAAGAGGAAACAAACATAGATGAAGTGGCACCAAACATAGATGAAGAGGCAAAAATGTTTGACAAAGGGTTTGAAGTTGATAGAATGTTGAATGAGGGTCTAAACAATGATTGGGCCAAGTCAATGGACGATGCTTTAAAGCCTATGTATGCTAATTGCAAGTTAAGTCATTTGACAACAATCCTTCAAATTCTTAACTTGCAAGTGGTGCATGGTTGGACAAATGAGAGTGTAGATCAGTTATTGGCATTATTAAGTTCATTGTTACTAGTTGACTCCACATTGCCAACAAAATGAAGTCAATGTAAAAAGAAAATTAGTAAGCTCGGCTTGGGGTATGAAAAAATCCACACATGTATGAATGGTTGTGTATTATGTTGCAAAAATCTTGCAAATGAGAGTGAATGTCTAAAATGTCATGAACTGAGGTATAGACAAGGGTTGAAATCAGTTGTGGTTCCTAGAAAGGTTCTTCACCACTTTCCGATAATCCCACGATTACTCTGAATGTATAGGTGCAGAGACATTGTTGAATATCTTGTTAAGCATGCCCAAAATAAAACGATGGAAGCAATATGTGCACGATTCCCTAAGATGTGGATGGAATTTGATAATAGATGGCCTAATTTTTCTCAAGATCCTCATAATATAAGGTTGGGTTGGCTCTAGATGGGGTGAACCCATTCTCAAATCAAAGTACTAAATGGTCAACTTGGCCAGTGTTTCTAATAAATTATAACTTGCCTCCATGGTTAGCAACTAAACCATTTTCTTAATGTTATCATTGATTATACTAGGAAAGAAAAGTGTGACTTCGGATACAATTGATGCTTATCTAGAGACAGTATATGATGAGCTAATGGAATTATGGAAAAGAATTGAAGCAATTCAATATTTAAGGGATGGTCATTTAATCAAATTCACTTTAAGAGCTTCCTTATTGTTTACTGTTCATGATCTTCCTGCATATGGCACATTATTTGGTCTCAGTGTTCATGGATACCATGGATGTCCTGCTTGCAACTTTAAAGATTTTATGAGGCATTCAAGAAGTTTTTGTAAGTGTATTTGTTGTGGACATTTTTCTTACCTTAAAATGGATCATCCATATCGTCAATTGATAAAAAAACATGGTTCAATGGTCAAGAAGAGAATCATGAAGCACCATTTCTAATAACAGGTGATTACATTTTTGAGAATGGACAAAATTTCATTGTGAAAATGGTGGGATTGTTGGCATTAGATATGATTCATGTAATATGAAAGCGATTAAAATGATTGTGCATATTGTATAGGATTGTCATACTTTAAGGATATAGCCATTAGGCATCTTTGGTGACTTTATGCATACTGAGAAAAATATAGCTTATGCTATTATAGAAAATCTTTTTGGTGCTCTTGATACTATTTCATCATGTGAAGACTTTCGAGAAATAAATATTCGTCGAAATCTTTGGGTTGAAAAATATGATAATGAAAAATATAGAAAACCTAGTGCTCCTTATGTCTGGACAAAGGAACAATGTGCACAATTCTTACAGTTGATGTCTCAGACTCACTTTCCCATTGGATATGTAAGTAGCAACATCAAAAGCCAAACTGACATTAATAGCTTAAGAGGCCTGAAGACCCATGACTATCATGTCATAATCAAGAATATTTTACCTATTGTAGTAAATATATCAAGTTTGGCAAAGAGGCCAAGATTGGAAATTATAAGGTTGGGCCTAATATTAAAGAGAATGAGTTTACATGTATTAGATCAACTGAAGCGATGGTTTGAAGGAGGGATGTTGAAGTCCTTTGTCTAATGGGCGACAATTTCAACAATCTTTAACATTTCTATGCATCTTTTAATACATCTAGAATATGAACAAGAGCATTGTGAAGCTGATTAAGAGCGATATGGATTAGAAAAAAATTGTTCATACTAGGGAAAAATCAAAAGGTAACATCTTTGAGGGATATTCAATGCAAGAGGCCATGGGATTTTTCACATAATATATGAAGGATTTTAAAAATTTCAATCGATGTGTATGGGATGATGATGAAGATGAGAGTTGCAGGTGAAGTATTAGAAGGAAATGGATGTCACTTCAAGCTATCATATCAAGAAAGAAGTGCAATACATTCCTTTATTCTTCAAAACACATCTTTGTTTGATAAGTGGCATCAATAAAAAATATTACACAATAATTTATTTACTCAATTGCATTTACACATTTATATTATTAATCTTACTATTTGTACGTCATTATTCTATGTAGAAAATATGAAGAAGAGAATCAAACTTGGATGCAACATTGACCTCAAAGGCACAAACATCATGATTTGATTGGAGCTGATTCTTTTCCAAAATTTGAAGAATGGATTGCTAATGCAATCAGTGATGCAAAAGAAGAAGGTCAAGATATAACAACAGAGGAAAGTGAGCTTTCATGACCTCCACATTTATGGGCTATGCATTTTAGTGGAATGTGGGCCTATGGTAGTCATTTAAGAGTGGAAGAAAAAGACAAAGGAAAGACAAATTGTGATTGTGTTGTTAGTGTTGAATTTCTTCATGAAATTGAGAAGAAATTTTATGTTGGATTCATCCAAGAAATTATTCAAGTGGATTTTGGTGAAAATAGTCCTATATTATTAAAATGTAAGTGGATCCGACCATCCGCAGTACAATTTGATAAGTATGGATTTGTACATGCAAATACACGACAATTTTTAGAAGAGATAGATGAGCCATATGTTTCCCCTCTTCAAATTAACCAATCATTTCTAATTGATGATGTAAGAAGCCAAGGTTGGTCATATGTCATTCAAAAAGAGTCTCGTTTGAGATGAAAATTCATGGAAGTTGTTGATGTAATGCCTGATGGGAAATATTTTAATTTACAAGAAACATTCGAAGAAGTGGATGAAGACAATGAGGGACTATTTGAAGAAGAGATTTTGATTACCAATGAAGAAATTGGGAGAGATAATGTATTGCATGTCACAAATGAGGATGAGGAATAAAATCAAGTAGATGTAGACATGAGTGAATAGGATTCTGATCTTGTTGGAAATGCAGATGATTATTGATGAGCCCCATTTTATGACCTTTTATGTAAGACTTTTATGTTGTTTTAAGACTGTTTTATGTTTTAAGGACACAAAACTTTAGACTAATACCTATTTCAAAGCTTTAATGTTGAAAAAAGTTGCTATATGAATGCAATATGAATATGTTTTCATATAAAAATGAGGATGCAATATGAATATGTTTTCATATATGAATGCAATATGAATATGTTTTCATATATGAATGTGATATGAATATGTTTTCATATATAAATGTTGTATGCAATATGAATATGTATACCATCATTGCTTTACTTTGATAATCATCTTTTCTTGACAACTCCTCTGGACTATTTACTACTTTTATATATGTTCTTCATCATTGTCATTGTTCTAGCATCCTTTATAAAATCCATCATTTAAGCATTGTTAAACATTGTTTCTATTTTTTCTTTTACACTTTTTTACTAAAATAGCATTGTCTTCCCTACATATGGCATTATCTTTAGCCCTATTTTGTAATATTATTGTATACCATTGCCTTGTGAATTGCTTTGGCATTGACTGGTCACTGCCATGAAAGTATTTCTCATTATTGTCTTCATTTCTTGGATTTTTCACCCACTATGTCACTTGTTTCCTCACTGATATGGTCTTTTGTTCTCTATTCCTTCACTGTTTATAGCGATAGTATACAATCCTTGATGATTGATCACTATTTTTTGTCAATGTTCAAGGCATCATTACAGTGATTCCTCATTGCACTAGAAGCATTTCCTCATTATATCCCCACTATTTTGGCATTACATGCTACTCACATCCCTTGTTGTCTTCACATTCTTTTTAATAGTGATATCACTATCTCATATGTATCTTTATATACTATAAGGTCATTGCTTTTTTTTGCTTTGATCAAATGTTCTTCACTGTTTTGCATATATCTTGAAGTTCACCATTGTTTGACTACTTAGTCCGAAAATCATGGTGTTCCTTGCTTGTAACTCATTGTCCACTCCAACATATATGTTCTTTTTCATGAAATCTACCCCTTCATGGATGTATCTAGATGTAAAGAACAAATTATTACGTAACATAACAACAAAAGTAAGAATCACCAAATACCATAGACATTTCTTAGTGATGGTGCTATCACCTAAGAAAAGCATTGGTTTAGTTGTACAAAATGGTTGCCATGCTACAAGTTCATGTCCAGTTAAAATTTGGTAATACAGATTTTTTTATTGAACCATGAATGAAAACATTATTGCTAAAGATTTGATGGATTGATTCAAATGCATTGCTAAGTTTTTTATGCAACTGGAATTTCTGCAGGGCACCATTATTTAATATCCATTGACTGAAATACCCACAACATCTAATGACTATTGTTGTTTGCAGTGCTTTAGACTTCGTACATGTTTTAATGACTTTCATTAAAACTGAAACCTTACAAACTTGTATTTATGCAATTTCTATTACAGTTAATTATCTCTGTATCAAGTTGCTAATTTATACATTATTGTTTTTGTGGACATCAGGAAATGAATAAAAATAATTTAAGGCTCAAATTAGATGATAGTGATCACAATGTTGAAATTCCAATGATAGATTATGAGCACTTTCGTGAAGAACATGTGGCCAAGAATAATGAATATTTATCACGTCTTGGTTTGACATCAAACAACCAAGTTGTAAATCCACTAAGTAGTAAATTATTTGTTTAATACTGTTTAATGAAATTTTATAGGCAAGATCTTTATGTATATAAGACATGATATGATTTTTATTTTTTTTGTTTTACAGGCAAGAAAAAGAGAGCAGAGAAAATGCAAAGAAAAAACAAAAATAAAGTAAAGATACAATGCTGCCAACTCATAGAAGCCAACACTTTTGTGATTCAACAAATGAAGTTGGTGAAAAAAATAGTTGTGATGAAGTGAAATTTGTAGAGACCACTACTAATCTACCTACTCATTCCACATGTGATGTGGCCAAGGAGCATGAAGCTCTGGTTAATCAAAGTCATGAAGAGATTTCGTTTGCATCTCATGTACCTGGTGAGAGTACACTTGTCGCATCTACAACTTTTGAAGGAATTAGTAAATCAACCAAAAATATTTGTAGTGGTGAAACAAAAGATGTGCTTGCTTATGTTAAAATACAAATATTGAGTCAAGATTTATACAGATCTATAGAGAGGAATGCAAAATAAAGAATATTAGAAGGGAAGAAGCCATTCTTGGTTGAGGTATCAAGAGATGGTGAACCCATTGGGAAAAATGCTGCAAGGCAGGCCTCCAAGTTGGGCGTAAGAAGTAGGGCCCATTTGGGTATCTACAAATCAAATTTTGCAAAGCAAGATCCATGAAATGTGGAATATGTTATACAAAAAATCAAAAATTCCTTTGACACTATTGGTTGAAAAATATCTAGAAAATATTACAAGCACAAGATGAGACTTCTAATGAGAAGTTTTAGATACAATTGCAAAAAAACAATCATGGAGGGAAAAGAGATGTTAGACTCCATTCTATCTCCCAAATAGTGGGAGGCATTGAAAGAAAGTATGCATTCTGAAGAATATTTGACAAAGAGTAACAAAGGCAAGAAAGTAATAGATAATGTGAGGACTGAATATACATTTGGCCAAGGCGGGTTGCAGGCCAAAATGGACAAATGTGGAGTAAGTGTATGAATTTTTGGTTCAATTTACATTGTGTTATTTATTTCAATTTTTCATTGAACTGACTATATGTTGAAATTGACATTGTATTTTAGGTGGAAAACAATAATAGAGAAGGAAGTGTAGAAGATGTTGTCAATTATATGGAAGCACTAGATCATACTAAATCTAATACTAGTATCAAGAGGAGATCTAGTTCGTCAACATAGATTTCACAACCATCTATTGAACGCCCAGTAAGAGCCTCTCCAAATCATGTCAACTCAAATGAATACTACCAATATATAATGAGTTTCTTAAACTATCTCACTAAGAAAATTTCACAGTTAGCTACCTCTATTAAGCCTATAATTTATGCATGGAATGACCATAACTCCACGAGCTCAAATCAGGTAAGAGGTTATCCCTCAATATTTTGATTCTCAACTATATCATCTTTATTTTGTATTCTAAAGATGTCTACAAATTTCATAATTGTTTTCCACAACATGCCTTTATAAAATTACTCTCATGATCTCCAGGAAAAGTATTACGATCATATATAGAATAGTGAATCTATGAAATTTTTCCTTTTGTTTCATTGAATCCATTGTGACTGTCCTAAATGTTGTGACTGAGTTTTATGAAAAAATAATTATGAGATCAATGAATGATCTATTAGGTCTCAGAAGTGCAAGTTTTTAAACCATAAGGGGGTGCCAATCCCTTAATACACCTTTGGCCCATGAACAAGGTAAACAAGACTGATTCCCCCGATATTTATTAATTCCTGATAATCCATGGTTATATCAGGCCATTGGGGGAATGCAAACATTCATTCCACCAATGTTCATGTGTTACAATGATGTGCTTGCTTTTTTTGACTCTATTGGTCTATCAGGGAGGACGCCTTAGGAGTCAGCCCAATAGGGTATTGTTACACCCATGCTAGGTTATTAACTACTTTCATCAAGGGAATGCAAACATTCGTTATATCGGGCCATCGAGGGAATGCAAACATTCATTCCACCGATGTTCATTTGTTACAATGATGTGCTTTCTTTTGTTGACTCTATTGGTCTATCAAGGAGGATGCCTTAGGAGTCAGCCGGATAGGGTATTGTTACACTGATACTTGGTTGTACTTTCATGGGGCCATCAGTAGAGGGGCTATGATAGGGGATTACTGCTTGGATGAGGCCATTGTTGGTAGGGCGAAAGGGAAAGAATTATGGAGTTCAAATAAATTTATGGGTGTGACAATTTGGCAATGAGGCAGGAAATCTATAAAAAATGTTGATTAAATGTGATTTTTTAAAATTTCTGAGAACTTTGTAAGCTCAGCGTTCAAGCACATGTTTTAGAGTGTTTGCCAGCAGCAATGTTTTGGGTATTTTATAGCGTAGTGTTGTTGCTGTGAGTGAACTCTTGACTCAAGTGGTCTGTAGCGATCAGTGTTGCGATTTCTCAATCTGTCTATGGCCAATAGCGATTTTGGCTCCGCGCTTGTTTGGCTTGTTTTGGAGTTTAGCCATGACAGTGTATTTATTAGATGCGGTAGACGTATGAAAAATGTGGTAACATAGACAAGGCTGGAGTGGCTTGTTTGAGAAAAATGCTACTCAAAAGTAATGGTCTCATAGAATGCCATGACAAGCAAATGCAATTGGCAGGTTGCTCCTAGTTATTAGTTATACAATGTGATAATTGCACTCCTTGGAGTTGACTTTGTAAAAACTATATTGTAATTGAAATTTTCTCATCCCTATCAACATCTAGTTATTAGTTATGCAATGTGAAGTAATTCTTTGAGTTTGAAAGATGTGCAATGCAATGTAATCAGCGATATGAATATAAACTACAAAATCTATTTTTTACAATTCATTAGTTAGACTCTTTATTTTATTTTCTCTCTATATCTCTATGCTATGGAAATGCCTTTCAACTTCAAAAAAATAGTTTTTATCTCTTGTTCTACAATTTTTTCCTTTTTTTTAAATCCTATTTTTTCCTGATTTTTTCCAAACTTTCCATATTATTTTTCAAAAGAAATCTTATACTTTTAGTTTACCCGATTTTTCTAAAATATTTTTTCTGCTATGGATCATAAAGCAATAATAAAACTCTTGAAATTTTGTTCTTTTCTTAGAAATTTCTGATTATTTGCAATTCCAAGCTTCTGTACTTGCCCGTACAGGGTTTCCTTGTTTTCTTTTGCATTGAATTAGGTGGTTGGGTGAGTTAACTTCAATTTTTTTCTGATTTGGTGGATTCTTGAAGAGTTTTGTGCATTTTGTAGTCAAATTGTTGAAACGGGTCTGTAAAGATAGAGGTGAGGGTTTGTCAGTCTACAAAAATGGATTTTCCCCCATTCCACTTATTTTGACTTTTATGCTTGGAAAGGCTCTATTGACTATTTTTTACATGAATTACTCATCTAGATATATTTTTTTGCTTGATGGTTAAACTACATGTAGAGCAATTTTATCAAAGCAGCACGAAAACAAGAATGCATTGATGTCCATCATAATTGTGTTGAAGTTGAGGTAATATAATAGTTTGTGTGGACAAAAATTTATAGCTTTTGCATTCTTTACTTGAATTATATTAACTTTGCATGATGATTATAAAACATGCAGGGCAATTATATGAAAGAAGAACAAAAAGGAAAAGACCTTGTCAATAGAGCTCTCTACAAAGCTACAAAACTTCAGGACAATGTTGATAGTGATTATGTTGAATTCAAGGAGTATATGCATGATATTGATAGTGCTACTAGTGTTGAACTTGAGGTGAGTGCTATGAAACGTTACTTTTCCTTGATTCTGAAACCCTTCATGTATTAATCACCGTTATGATCCCAAATAGTGAACAAGCTTATAGAATAGTGAATTTAGACAACTAAAACATTGAATGTAACCCATAGAACAATCATTGTACCTACTTTCTCACTTTTCGGTGGGGATTGTTGGCACTTCAATACTTTATGATGCTTGACTATGTTTTAGGCCATTGTAATTGACCTTGTCAACATCTTGAACTTAGCGTGTTGCTTCTTTCATTGGATGATACGTGTTGTTCTTTCCTTCATGGATCTATTGTTAACTCTTCATTATGGTTTTTATTAAAAAAAAAAAATCTTTTGATATTCTTGTTGCTTTCTCTTAATGTCTTCTTGTTGTTTAGAAATGATATTTGTTGCTTGGTCCATCAAACTCATTGTTACAGCCATAAAAATTGCTACCCTTGCACTAAACTCACTGCTACTACTACTTGTTAATTGGACATCATTCCTAACTTCTTTTTGCATACTCTTGCACTATTTTCTAGTAGTGAAAGGCTCTTTCTCTATTATTTATGTGACCTCTACATCCAACCTTATTTGTTACTCCTTTACTGTTGCTATGAAAGCCATAGAGAAAGATTGCATTGTTTCCTCAATGACTGCTCTTAATGGTTGTCACATGTTGCCTTGATACATTTTGTTCTTTGCTCTTCTTTTATATGTCATCATTGACAGGGTTATGTTGATTGCCTGGGGTTATGTTTCAGAGCTTCAATGCCACTATTTTTGTACATCCCAATGTATTTCACCTCCACCTTACAATAGTAGTACTAATGCTCTCATAATGCATTCTTTGTTTTTGTGCATTAGCTACCTTTTTTATGTGTAATAGTATTGTCATAACCTTATGTGTCTGGTATGCATGCATGGTAATACAGTGTTTATACTTGTGGCCTTTGTATCTGATTAGCATGAATCTAATAGTAACATTGTAAGCACTCCTATGAGTGTTGGTTTTTTAATAAATTAGATCGTTGCAATTATTTTTGAAATTTTCCTTTTGCAATTATTTTAACACACATGCAAATACTATTTAAGTAAGTAATGGTTGTTTTATTATGCAAACAAGGGTAATCATTACCTATCTAATATAATGTGTTTTTTTTTCTTTTTGAAAACATGTATTTATGATAAACTCAAAGAAGGGGATAAAGTTATGGTGTTGGATCCATTTGATGGTGATGTTGTGGGCATCGGGTGGATTCACTCCCTATCTATTGTACATGGATTCAACTTGAAAGGAATGAGAGATGCAAATGTAAACATTTTAAAGATCACAAGTAACATACCCCTTGTTTATGAAGACAAAATAGATGGATTTGTTCATCTAAAAGAGAAAGAGGGAACCTTCACACAGTGGCCACTAAAATATTTGTAAAAAATGACAATTGAACATGTTTATCATGTACTAGTTAATGTTAGACATCTTGGCTCCCTACTTTATGTAGTATTTTGAATGTGTTGTTCAAGGATCTTAATTATCATGGTGTATTTGAAAGAGTTGGAAACTCTTAGACAAATTTGGCATTTCTCATTATATTTACATATATACTCTTAGACAACTTTGGCATATTGTAACTTCATATATATATATATATATATATATTCATTAAAAAAAATTATTGCAGATTACCTTTATTTATCATGATGTTGAATCAATCTTTTAATTCTAGCATGTTGTAGCTTGTTCGTATATGTAATATTTTTATTTTCTTTTATATTTTAGTTCAAGTTTAATATTATGTTAGTTTTGCATTATAAAATTTATGGTATTTAATAAATTATTCATTTCATGACTATATTTACTACCAATTAATGTAAACCAGTAAATAAAAATGACTAAATTAATGACTAAAGCAAAGACTAAATTAATTACTAAATATATGACTAAATTAATGACTAATATATGACTAAATTAATGACTAAATATATAACTAAAGTAATGACTAAATAAATCACTACCATGACTAAATTAATGACTAAAAATTGCATATAAATGACTAAATCAATGACCAAATCAATGACCAAATCAATGATAAATAAATTACTAAGGTGTTTGAGTGATAAGGAGATTTGAGTGGTACATTATAAATGTTCTATTTAAAACCACTAATAGTCCATTGACTAAGTTGGTCATTTATGCAGTCACAGTTGTTTATTTAGTCATATATTGTTGTTTGTGTACTAGTATTGTAGTCTCATGAAGAACCCAATGGAATCGATCATTGAAGGAGTTGGTTGGTTCGTTGACCTCCCTGCAAACTGACATGAATTGTTGATATAGCTTTGAAGGGTTGATTGTAATCTTGTGTCTCCATAAGAATGCATTCTTCAAGAGATCCCAAGTAGTGATGGACCCCATTGGCAAGTTGATGTACCAATAGAAGGCCTCTTCCCCCAAGGAATAAGGGAAGAGTCAGAAAGCCACATCCTCATGATCGATTTGCATATCCTTCAATGTTTTTTAGAATATTTTAATGTGTTCTTCTGCTATCCTTTGTGGATATCAAGGACGGAACTTCATGTAAAAAGCTTTTGGATTCTTTGGAATGTTCTGGTAATCGTTGAAGGACAGTGGAGAAGGGTTGTTACCCAGTCAATCCATAGGGGGAGGAAGGGGTTGTATTTGATGTTGGACAGGAACTTGGGGCTGCACAAGGGTAGGAGTAGTTGGGACTACACCTTGGACTTCGAGAGTAGGGATAGGGGCAGTGCCCTGGCTATGGGAAGTGGGTGGTTGGAAGGCAATTTGGGATGGCTGAATAGAGGAAGTAAATGCAGAAAAGGAAGGATGAGTGTGGTGCGAAGGAATGGAAGAAGGAGGTGAGGATGGAGGCAAAGTGGATGGAGTGGATGAGGAAGATGAAGTGGCTTCCCCTCTCTTAGCTCTCTTAGCCTTCGTAGGGGGTTGCAGCTCTTGGAATTCCCCTTTATTTGGAGTAGATATTAAGACTCTATGAAATCTTTCAAAGGATAACGAACCAATTTGATCCAGCTTAGCTCAATGGTGCCCTCCTTCTAGCTCCAATTCTATTTATGGGTTTTTTTTCACTTCTCAACATAGGCAATGCATAAGTGAATCACCTCTCTAAAAGGAAATCTCCTACAAACAAGTTGTAGAAAATTATCCTAAGGTCTCTCGGGTGTCAAGTCATGACTTGTTTGGAATGTCTTAGTGGTTTGATGTGATCTTGTTGGTAATCACAAAGAAGCCTTACATAAGTTAAGTTTGAGGGGAATCGGTTCTTCAGATAGAGTTCTTAAGGTATTGGAGTTGATGTGCAATTACTGCAAGTTCAAAAAAGTAGTCTAGAACTCTATTTTTTATCATCAAATTTGGCTTTACAATTATGTTTGAACTTTGTCTAAGTTACCATTAAAATAAAAGTTAAAAGGATTGTGAAAGAGGGAAGTTCCTAGACCTGAAACTACCGATGCATAGTGACAATGGAGGATGTTGTAGTGGAAAGAAATTCCTAAAACTAAGTTCCACTTAACCAAATCAACTAACAGTCTCGTGAAACTAATGCAATATTCTAAGGTCTGTAGATTTTCAACCATTCATTCACCATAAAGCATGAATAAAAGATAGAATTTAAGTGCAACATTCAACTAATTTTTAGACTAGCTTTACACTACTATATATCATCAATAAACAACAAAAAGCATGAACAAGGAAGGGCATGAGCACAGTAGAATTCTTCAATATCAATGAAAAACACTAAATAATCTACTAATGCATTCTAAATACATAGAACAACAAAATAAATCTACCCAAATCTATTAAATATGAGGAGAAGAATCATGAAACATGAAATGTAACTCACGAATCCACCCAAAAACAATGAATTTCTATTAGAATTTTAGCGGCATGTATTTACAACAACTCAGCTCTCTCTTGAAAATGAGAGGAGACCCCATATTTATAGTGTCCAAAAAGAAAAATGAATGGCAAAGATTCAATCTCATTGTGTGGCCAAGATTCACTACAAATTAGGGTTTCACCTACCCCTTAATATTTTATAATTTAAAATACATCTTTTTCTTTTAGCCTAATGTGTCTTCTAGTGCTTGGTGTTGTAGCATTTTGTCTTTTAGTTGATTTTCCTTTTTTGTAGCTATACTGTGAGAAATTCATCATCAATAACTAGATTTCCTTCATGCTTCTTCACAGTAGCATACTCTATGAACTTTCCAATCAACACCTGAAGCTTGTTCCACTCCATTATGTTGGATGGGAGCACTTGGAAATTTAACTTTTTTGATAGATACTAGTGATCAAGTCCGAATCCTTGTTGCATTTTGGTGTATTCTTGATCACCTGCTCTAATTGAGTGAATGCTTGAACAACCAAATCCATAAAATTTGGTGTGAGTGCATCCCTGGCCTCGTTGTCCATCTTATTATGAAAGTACAGCCTTATCTTCTCAGAATCTAGCTTGACAGTGGGCATTCATAGTCTGTCATGAGCTTTAGATATTCCTCACAAGTTATCTGAAGTTCCTTGGCCCAATCTATGTTGAGCTCCACTTAATGGAGCACCCATTCCAATATTTCCCTCCTGTGATCCAAGCCTAATTTCCACGTTTCCATGAGTCAATGATCATCTTTTACCAGCACCAGCTCCTTTTCCCATGTTCTCTTGGGTATCTTGAGGATATCCTCGAGTTTAGGATACATAATTCTATACAACTCTAGGAAGTCAGTACATAATTTCCTTGTGCCTTCGAGTTGCTTTTACACCTCCTAAAACTTATTGGTTGTCTGAGTAGTGTGGCTGATACCCATATCTCCATTGTAGACCACCCGTCGGAACTATTCTTTTGTGGCCTTGGCCCAATTTTTCCTCCCTTCAAGCTTGCTGATATGATCCTTTGAGTGTAGCAAATGAGTGGTTGATGATGTTGTGGGTAACTCTTTGGTGGAAGAAAAATTTTGTACATGTAGGTCATTAAATCTACCACTTGTGCTTTTAACTCCTCCTTGGTGGATTGATCTTTATTCATTTGATGCACAATGGTGGCGATGAAGCCCTAGAGATGATCAATTTTTCTACTCCCTCGTGGCTATCCCCAAATCAATATTAGATATATTATAGCTAACTCCCTCTCCCTCCACCACTGGGGTAGCTATTTGCATGGTCCTTGATCCCAATGCATCCATTGTTATATGGGATCTAACCCTTGGTTTCTTCTCCTTCTTTGTCACTATTTTTGCTTGAGCCAAGATGGCTTCTACCTCTCCTTAGGATCCATAAGGATGGGAGCCTTCTTCTCCAATTGCTTCTCTGGCCATTCAAACATTTTGGATCCTCCTTTTGGTGATCCATGATCACCTTCCTCTTTTTGAGTATGTTGGATCTCCATTTCTTCATGGCCTAGAGCCTCTAGTTCTTTCTTTTCTTCCTCTTCTTCATCTGAATCTCGAATGAATATAGCCTTTTCTTCTAATGATTCAGTAGTGGCTATGTTTTCCTTGGGGCTATCTTCCCCTTTAGGTGCCTTCTTTTCTTCTTCCTACCCAATCTCTTCATGACATTCTATTTCTAGGCTTTTCTTTGTTTTAGCATCTTCTTCAAGCTTATCTTCTTCTTTCTCTTACTCTTTCTTTTCTTCTTCTTCCCTTGTGGGAGGCACCTCCTCATCATGGTCGGGGCTCTTATTTTGTTCCCTCAGAGGAGGCTCTATATTTACCTCCATTTATTCATCTATCTCTTTCTTTTCATTAGAGGGATTCCTTTCAACTTCCTCCCCAACATCTTTGAGTTGTTGGGCCAAATCTTCCTCAAGTTCTTGATCAGAAGTTTCTACAATGTATTTTTTGTCGAGATCTTCAACATCTTCCTCAGAGGATTGTGTTTCCTCTTCTTCGTGCACCACTTCATCAATAACTAAGTGTTGGTGCTCTAGATTTTCGTGGTAGTCATCAGCTTCCTCATCCATTTATTTAGCTATCTCCCTTTCTTATATTTCTAATTCCTCAAAAATCTACATTGTTGCCTCCATCTTAGGTGGTTTAGTCAAAGGAGGGTAGACAAGGAGGCCAGTG
>VDFB02000015.1:106627064-107049483 GCA_007258455.2 Sequoia sempervirens | reverse complement strand
CAACCTAGTCAAGGCTGACAAAGAACAAGAATAAGAAATAATCCAATCAAGGGATATGAGGGCCCGTTCAAGGTTAACCTGGATGAGATCTTCACCCACACGCCAATTAGACCAAGTGAATGAAGACCATTTGAGATCCAAATCAATATGAGTATTGTCATTAATGAGATTCACGAGATCATGTCTACTGTCATCCACAATCTATGATCCTCCCAACTTATCAACATAATGCAAGGGTATATTAAAATCTTCCATAGCCAACCAATTGGAAATGGGATGCAAAGATTTAAAGGAACTAAGATTATCCCCAAAAAAAAATTGGCACTCTTACTATTAGGAGCATAAATATTAGAAAGGGTCCAAGAGAAACTATCATGAACATTGATGAAAGAAGTAGCTACATGATTATAATCCTCAACCACTACCACCCCTTGAATTAACTTCAGATTCCAAAAAGTAATAATGCCACCAGAAGCACTAGCTACCTCAGAATAATGCATACCACAATCCTTGAAAATATTATGTTTAAGTTTAGATAACCTATCCATTCCCATTTTAGTTTCTTGAATCAAAACAATGTCAGGCCTATGATACCTTACTAGGTTAGCAAGGAGATCATGCTTGTGAGGATGATTTAACCCTCCGATGTTCTAGGAAATGATCTTCATGAGAGCTTATGGGAGGTTCTCTTGAAGAACATCTCCAACAAAGTTCTTTGATTCCCATCAACAATATCCATTTGACTCTCCTTGTCCCTAATAACATTCGAAGGAGGACTCCTACCTCTCAGCTCATACCCATAGTATGATCTTTGCCTATTTCTGGTTAAAAACCCTAGAGGAGGAGATTGTTTCTTTCTATTTCTACCTTTCACCATAATATAAGGAGGATTTTTAGGATCACCCATATCACTAGAATCCTTCAATTCAGGCTTTGAGCAAACCTTTGACCCATCAATCTTAGAAAAATCATGTTGTGGTGACTTCAAAACCCCAATAATGTGAAACTTCAAAGGTGGGGAGCCCAAACCATCAACCTTAGGCTCCAGGTCTTCAACCAGAGCCATAAAACTAAGACCTTCACAAGGCTCCTCATTATTGAGATGGGGAGAAATCACCTCAACCACACCTCTTGGCTCATCAACCACATGAAGCTTTTCAGTTTCCACTTAGCCCTCAAGGAGAACAATATTCTCGCTCGTTACCAAGTCCATTCCCATAGGTATCTCACTTGTAGGAAAAACCCCATCTTTCTCTGCAGGAGCATTCCCAACTTTCTCCACAAGATCCGAAGATACCACCTCAAGAACCTTTTCCTTTTCTTTCCACTGCTTAAACACCAACTTCTACACTTTTAGAGGGCATTTTTTAGCCCAGTGGCCCGCTTTCTTGCAATGGAAACAAGCAAAAAGAATTGATTCAAATTTCACCACTTGATCCCAAACACCAAACTTAGAGTTAATCTTCACCAGAGAGGGAAGATCTGTTGACTATTCCACATTAACATAAAATATAGCATATAAACAAGACGCTTTCTGGAAGTTGTCATATGGTCAATCGATAGTAAGCACCCAAAAGTACTCACAATCCCTTTGAAGACTTCTTCATCCCATAATTCAAGACAAAGACCTAGAAGTATTACCCAGATATGGGTCACCAAGAAAGAGCATGAGTTAGGGTTAAAACCTGGTTCTGACCTTTTCAACATCAAAGAAAATTTCCCAATAAACTAGGGACCACCTATAAGAACCAACAAGAGATCATCTTCACAGTTGAAATTAAAGGAAAATAATCCTTTAGCTATTGTAGCCACATCCACTTTTCCCTTAGGATGCCACTAGTTTAAAGAAAACTTATGAACTAGCTTGATATGAGGACAAGGCCCCACAAATTTTCCCAGAAGAGTCATATCCATATTTGATACACTTTTTTCAACAATGCAACCTAGGACAGAGATTGAATATTTTCCAATCTTTGCATTAGAAACAAAGGCCACAAGAGGAGAAGAGATTTTACCTTTTGGATTCACACCAAAGAGATTAGACCATTTGAGGGAAGAATCCAGGAAGAGAGCACCCCCTATCTTATCAACCCCAGGAACTGAGCCAGAAAAAGTCGCACCCAAACCATCAGCTGACAGACCGAAGCCAAACTTTTCAGCAAGTCAAGATTCCCCCTTTCAAAGAAGGACATCAAAGAATGCGAAGGAAAAGAAACCTTAGATGATCCTTTCCCACCATAATATTCATTTTCTGCAATAGGGGACCCACACCGCTTACCATCAGCCAAGGACCCACCTGACATCACCTTACCATCAACAAGTTGTCCACCATTAACACTTGTTGCACCTCCAAAGTTTCTCACCTTTTTGAATTTTGAAATTGCTCCACCACCATCGCCACCACCTGAAGAGAGCTCCATTCCTTAGAAGAATTTTGAAAATGAAAATGTTAATAACATTGAAAATGAAAATATTGTAATTGATATTGAAGATGTTGAAATTGGTATGGAAAATGAAAATGCCAATAACATTGAAAATGAAAATGTTAATTATATTGAAAATGTTGAAATTAAAAATGAAAATGTTGGAATTGTTATTGAAAATGAAAATGTTGCAATTTTTAATGAAAATTTTGAATTGTTATCATTGAGGAGGGACACTTGATTCAAAAATGTGCAAGTTATTTTGGTTGGTTGAGGAGGGCACAATGAGAGACAAATTGGAATGTCAAACAATTAGAGAATCTTAAAAGATGCATTAATTTTGAAGCTCATATGCGGGTGCATGGACCATATGGACACGAGAGTTGGCTTGTTTTTGTCAGAATTGTATTCAATATGATTGGGATTAATTTGATTCAAGTGAGTGGGTAGATACATGGATTCCACAATACCTAACACCTTTATTTGTAGCACAATACTCTTTAGAAGATGAAACAAAAAATTCACTTGACTACGACCATCTTTCAAATCATGTATAGCCAGGACATGTCTATGCAATTGTAACACTATAGGGGAATGAAGAGGGATTAGACTATTGGTTGACACGATGTGTACAGTGAAATAAGAATCTAACACAACCGATGATAAATGATGAGGGGTTAATGTATCCTATATGTTCAGTTGTTTTTGGAACTTGGTTGCATTACCATTTCATCATCATTTAGGTTGTTTGGAATAATATATATTTGTTATTCTAAGCATCTTTTCTAGTTTTTGATAAAATAATAATGATCCTATTGGTTCAGTTGTCTCTTTTGGAACTTGGTTGCGAACATATATGATTAGAAAGAATGGCATACATGCATTTGAAGACTATGAGAAACACAAAACCATTCTCATATATTTTCACCTTGTTATAGCAACAAATGTTAAGTTATTGAGACATCATGCTAGACCAAAAACAAAGGAACTATGGAAAATTAGTAGTGTTGATTTGAGAGTAAGAGATGACCCTTTAGGAACACTTGAGTAGCAGATCATTTGTTGTATGGGATAGGTATGGTATTTTTCATCTTATTTTGATTAATGTTCATAATAATTAAATTGCTTGATCTCGACAGGTATGATATTGTTCTTCATATTTAGGTTGTTTAGAATAATATAGATTTTTTATTCTAAGCATCTTTTCTAATTTTCATTACCACTTCATTATCACAATATAGATTTTTAATTCTAAGCATCTTTTCTAGCTTGCATTACCACTTCATTATCATTTAGGTTGTTTAGAATAATATATATTTGTCATTCTAGGTATATTGCGATGTTTGTGGCATGATGGACCATGGAGTTTCTACAACAATATCCAACTCTAATCCTTTGGCAAAGGTATGTGATAGATTAGTAAATTTTACATTATATTTTCTCTTATATGGTCTATTATTGAAAATTTTCATGATGCTTGTATGTAGTTTAATCTCTATCTTGATGGTTGCTACAGGTGCTTGTAACTCCAGAACGTCAATGTGCTACTGTTGTGGAAGAGCATGATGATTATTTGTTTGTGATTATTTTGTTATATGCCATTTCACAATTTTTATTTTTTATATATTAATGTATATATTTCTTATTCTATTAGTTGCATCTCTAGATGAGTGAAAAGAGGAGGACTAGTGGGCACATTTGAAAGTCAAAAGAATCAACAGAAACTCCATCTAGCTGACTTTGAAGACAGTGTGTGATCTATTTCCTTCCCTAGTGGGAAATGACTATGTATTAGGGCCATTTTTTGTATGCCTATGTGACATTTTGTAAATCCTATATTTGATAGTAATTCTTGAATGATGAAATCATGCATATTGTGTAAATTGTATCTTGAATTTTGTAGGCATGGGTGTTGATCATGACTTGTGACTTATGATTTATGTGTATTCAAGTGTATACTTTACAACTTACGTCTATACTTTGTGACTTATAAGTATTCCAATGTATACTTTGTGACTTATAAGTATTCCAATGTATACTTTGTGACTTACATGTTTTCATGCGTATACTTTTTATTCATGTGTGTACTTCATGAATTACATGTATTTGAGTAACTGATTCACTTATTAACTGATTCCTAGCATAAACTAACCAATCTAGACATTTTTGAACTGTCAACTTGGTCGCATGAGGATCAAAATGAAAGTTACACCCCTTTGCACCTTTACACTAAATCCATCTAACCCTTTTTCCACCAATTGAAAATTTGACACCATAGGAAAATGCCTTAGAGATATCAAAAAGAGAGAGGTTATTGTAGAGGGGCCATATGTGATCCTGTAGCCTCAGATGAATTCTTTCTAAGTGATATGGTTTCTTAGTAACAACTCATCAAAGATTGTTTCCTTTTAGCACTTTGGACTTTTAGGGATGTTGTCGGTCCAATGTAGCTCAGACTGTTTTGGAAAGTTTTGGTTTGAAAAAGGACCATTCCTAGCCTAAACCCACCAATCTGAACATGTTGGAACTATTGGTTTGGTCACACGAGGAGAAGAATGAAAGTTACAACCCTTTGCAACTTTACACTACATGCATCTGGCCCTTCTTCCATCAACTAAAAACTCAACACCACTGGAAAACACCTTAGAGATATCAAAAACTTAGAGAGGTTATTGTAGAGGGTCCCTACATGATCTTGTAGCCTTAGATGGATTGTTTCTAGGTGACATAGTTTCCAAGTAACAACTCATAAAAGATTGTTTCTTTTTAGCACTTTGGACTCTTAAGGGATATTGTCAGTTCAATGTAGCTCAGACTGTTTCAGTGTGTTTGAGTGTGAAATAGGAACAATATTCCTAGCATAAACCCATCCATCTAGATGTTTTGGAACTATCAGTTTAGTTGCATGAGGAGAAAAATGAAAGTTACACCCCTTTGCAACTTTACATTACATGCATGTGACCCTTTATCCATCAATTGAAAACTCGACACCACAAGAAAATTCCTTAGAGATATAAAAAACCAAGAGAGTTTATTGTAGAGGGGCCCTATGTGATCTCGTAGCCTCAACCAAATTGTTTCTAGGTGACATGGTTTCTGAGTAACAACTCATCAAAGATTATTTCCTTTAGCACTTTGGACTCTTAAGGGATATCGTCAGTCCAATGTAGCTCAGACTATTTCGGTGTGTTTGGGTGTGAAACATGACTATGCCTAGAATAAAACCACCAATCCAAACATGTTGGAACTATCAGTTTTGTCACATGAGGAGCAGAATGAAAGTTACACCCCTTTGAAACTTTACACTGCATGTATTTGACCCTTTTTTCATCGATTAAAAACTTGACACCACAGGAAAACACCTTAGATATATCAAAAAAAGAGAGTGGTTATTATACAAGGGTCATACATGATCCCATAGCCTCAAAAAAATTATTTCTAAGTGACACAGTTTATGAGTAACATCTCTTCAAATATTGCTACCTTTTTGCACTTTAGACTCTTAAGGGATATTGTCAATACAATGTAGCTCAAACTATTTTGGTGTGTTTGGGTGTGAAACAGGAGCAGGCCTAGCATAAACCCACCAATCCGGATGTTTTGGAACTATCGATTTGGTTCCATGAGGAGTAGAATGGAAGTTACATCCCTTTGCAACCTTACATTACATGCATTTGACCCTTTTTTAATCAACTGAAACCTCGACACCGCGGTCAAATGCCTTAGAGCTATAAAAAACTGAGAGAATTTATTGTAGAGATTCCCTACGTGTCCCGTAGCCTCAAAAAAATTATTTCTAGGTGACACAATTTTTGAGTAATAGATCATCAAAGATTGTTTCCTTTTTGCACTTTGGACTCTTAAGAGATATTGTCAGTCTAATGTAGCTCAAACTGTTTTGACATGTTTGGGTTCAAAATAGGACCATGCCTAGCCTAAAAATACCCATCTAGAAACATTGGAACTATTTTTAGAGTAGACTAACCTCCTTTTCATTAATGATAAAATCTTCTTCTTATGTTTTCATTCCTTTTCTAAGTGGTCAATTTTAGTCTTCAATTGTTTTGCTTCAATTTCAATACTTAGGACAACAACATCCCTTTGTTTGATAAAGTTTTCAATGCTTAGGACAACAACTTCATTTTTTCAAATCCACCTATAGCATCATCTCTAACTTTCTTTTCTTTCACAAATTATTTTCAAATACAAAACCTCAATTGCATTAGGTTGAATGACATCTATGACAACAATTTTGATATAGAAAGTTTGGTGCAGGTCAAGGTTGATTGACATATATGACAATAGCATATGAGTGTTATTGCTTTTGTGTGAAGTGTGCATTATGACTAATTTGCATCAAGCCCATATGGCATGTCTAGTTTTCTTATTCATGCATTATGGTTAGTAACATTTATTGTTGTGCATTACAATAATACAAATTGCATGTGGAAGATCAAATAACATGCATTTCATGGAGTTGTATTTGGTTTGTTTAATGGTTGTACCACACTCATATGGCATGCATATATATTATTTGATCATGCATCATGGTTGAGTGATGCCTTAATTGTTGATCATGATTATTGTATAGATTTTACATGAACAATCCAATGAACATGTATCTTGTTCAGTTGTAAGGACTTTGTTTGAAGGTTGCATCAAACCCTTATTGTGTACATAATGTTCTTATTTATGTATCATGGTTGAATGATAGTGATTCTTATTCATGATGATTTTATGCCTTTTACATGTTATTAAACTTGAAGCTTTTAATGGAATGAATGTTGAATTAAGTTGTAATGGTTTTTTTTAATGGTTGCATCACTCATATGGTTTGTATAGAGTGTTTAGCACCACTGAGTGACATTGATTTTTATCAAGATGATTATATTACTTTTGAATGAACACTGTAATGACATATATTTCATTAAGTTGTATGGGATTTTTTTGAAGTTTTTAATCAATCAAAAGGATTAATGTCATAAAACTGTCATAAGTTGCTCTTTTAATATTTTTTGCCTTATCTATGAGACCAAAATTCTTTGAGGCATATTTTCAAACAATTCTTCTCAAAAAATATTATACAGTGCTTCTCATACCATTTTTCATTAATTTTAATTTATTTTGGAAAAAAATCAGCTGCCCACTTCATTACAGGAGTTCAAAAAACAAAATAATTTCAAATGTAAATTCATTCAAGAGAGCTTAAAATCATGTGTATTCTCAAATTGAGTGTTTGATAAAAATTATTTGGTAGACATGTATGAAGAATGTGGTACAATAGAAAAGGCGATGAATTGTTTGAAAAAAATCCTCAAAGAAATGTGATCTCATGGAATGTAATGCATGTGAACCTTAGTACGAATGAACTCTAAAATAAATGGATTACCAAATGTAATTCATAAGTTCGATTAAAATGAAATTTCGTTAATCTATAACATGTTATTGATCATAACTTTAAGCCATTCTAAAATAATTATACATTCCATTTTGAAGATTCAAAGAAGAAAGACATGCACATGAGGAACAAATTAGATCAAATATCAATTATTATATATCAAAATGTAGAATAATTGTGTTTGTGCATATACAAATTTGGCATATATGCCTACTCAGAACAAGTTTTAGAAATTATGGCATATATGCCATCTTAAGATCTATCAAATCCTAATCATATATTGGAACCTCAAAATCAAGCCTCCTCAAAGAACTTAGTGGCTCTGAAGTTTCCTGCACAATAACAATTAAAACCATAAATTAGATTAATTATGTGAATGGTTGAGAAGATAGACTAGTAAATAGAAACTTATATATTATAATTTATAATTGTCAATTTAACATCAAAATCACTATATTGAACTATATTATATCAAAAATGAAATTCTTGTTTACCTCAAGTCTTGCTCTCTTTTTTGTAAGATGTTTTGCATATGATTGTCCCTTAGGACAACCAAGAGTCATATAAAGAAATGGTACCACACTCATGGGCAAGGGACTATAGTAGGTAAAATAAAAATGATATGAATTAACATATAATTGTTGGAAAATAATCATATTTACTAAACATATATCCACTCCTATCTAAATGTAAATATTTGCAATATAAAATAAACACATACGTGTTGTGATGCTTCTACACTAGAGAGGATCATGATGGATGAAGCAGTTAATATGGTTTCCCATATAAAAAATGACAAGAATGTAACACAATTTAAATATAGATGCACATATAATCATAATGTCAAGAATATAAAAAAAACATATACCTATTGTGTAGCTTCTTCCAATGGGTCAGGCTCAGTCAACATGGTTGTAAAAGCACCGGGTTGCTACATAAAAAGACAAGATTACATTATACTATCAATCTATGTACATGTATTTAAACATAATTGATTTCAAAAATTAACATCTAAATAACAATTTAAATGATAGTATATACTGAGTCCCTAGGCCAAATGAAATGGCCAATTGTGTAGCCTCTTGCACTTGGGAAATCTAGTCCTCTGTCAGCAACTATTAAAGTTTATGGCACATAATCATACATTAGTACAAATATCTCTTATAGAATATGAAAGAATTTAGATAAAACACACTATGAAACTACTTTGTCTTACTAGTGCTCGCACATCATCTTTGGCACCCGATGTATCTCCTAGAAATGGTCCACTTCATGCTCTATCAACTCCTACATCTGATATATCATGGACCTCATAGTTGGATGTGTCTATGGGAGCCTCAATGGACTGTCAAAGAGGACCCAAACATATATTGTGGCACATGATGCAGTAATGGGACAAATATGTGTCAAAGAGGAGGGTGTACCAGTCGGAACTGATGCAATAGGTGCATCACCATCATGTTGGGATGTATAAGGTGCATGACCATGATGATGGGATGCACCATCATATGGCTGCAGAACATGATGGCTCTGTGTGATCAAATGATCACTCAATGCATGTATGGAAAAAATGCTTTTACTCCCTGCATCTAAAGTAATCTTAGGGTAAGGTACTGGAGTCAGGGAAGCAATTGGTAGAGTAGGAGGAACAGGGGTGACTCAGTGTGCTCTAGGTCTATCTTGTGGTATCCCTTTACCCACACCCTAGAAATATTGCATGTCAAAGTAATTGAAATGCCTCCCTAAGAAAAACTCAGCATATAATTTTTAGAGAAAATATTGAGGGACGTCAAGATTGTTGTTGGGTGGTTTATCAAAAACAATCTACCAATGTTTTTAGAAACTATCTAATATGCCTCTATGTGTGCACCATTTAATTGAAAATTTTGGCTTCCACACATTTACAGGTTGTCCTATTTTGGGATTGATGAATACCTATTCTAATTGGGCTTTGTCAATATCAAGTTCCCTCACTTCATCATATGATAACCCATTGGCATAAAATTTCTTTTGGGATGCTCTCTACTGTGCAAACCTATTGTGTCGGTTTACCAAATTTTCAACATTTGAAATGATTCTTTCTAAAGTGATTTTCATATCTAATAGCTTACGGAGTGTATCATAAATTCAACATATGTTTCTCAATCGATCTAAATTTCTATGAATAAATTCATGTATTGTTTGCACGTTTTGGTTTGGAAACATCAATTGTACAGAAGGAGGATTTGCAAAGTTTTCATCTTGAGTGGGATTAGGGTTTTCATCTTGAGCGGGGTTGGGATAAGCTATTCTTAAGCGTGTTTATTGATGAAATTTTTAAAAATTAACAATTATTTTAATGTAATTAAAAACCTATTTTGACTAAAATTTACAAAAAAATAATGTAAAACTAATATAAATTTGAAGAAACATTAAAATTTATAAATACCTATGAAATTTGATTGATTTGAGTAAAAAAAACCACTCCCAAATGGATATCCAAGTTACTTAATAGAAAACCCATGTGCACTAAAGAGAGGTAGACTGTAGAAATAAGCTCTCGGTTTTCTTTTTTTGATTTTATGTAACAGGAAACAGATATATGTTTCCTTTATGTTGTTCTTTTAATAATTGGTTGGGTTCGGGCCCTAACCACCATATTTTATGTGCGAGCATTGTTTGTATAATATATAATATATTATATAATAATATAATATATTGTATTACAACAATGTATTATTTTATAATATAATATATATTATATTATATTATAATATAAAATGATATTATATTATATTATATTATATTATATTATATTATATTATATTATATTAGTATATTATAATATATTATAATATTATATTATATAAAATGTGGCTCTGCTAGGGTTTTCTTGTGTTTGCGGTCTTTCTTGGCCCCTCTTGCATCATACTACGCTCTTTGTGTAGGATTTTTCTCTTTTTTTGTGCACACGACTGTATTTACTGTGGTTTTTTATTTTAATATGCCTTCAACCGGCTCTAACCTAGCAGTTCATGTTGGTGTTGGTAGTTCGACGGCTCTGCTCAATGGCTCCTCCTCTGAATAAATGACCCTAAAAATTTGTTCTGAAAGTGTTTCACGAGGTAAGTCTTTTGACTCCCCAGCTGATGTGGTTTAAACTTTGTCTGATTTTGATTCTGCTTATCAATGGATTGAACAACATACCCTTGTTGGGTATTTTTTGGTAGGACTTCCCCTAAAAGTTTGCTTAAAGAATGGGTCAACAAGCCCTAGGTCCCTCATGGGGTCCACCTTGATATGGTCCAAAATTTAACCAAAGGTTTTTTTTTGTTCAATTTTGTGGATGTTGGTCATGTTCAGGAAATCTTGGACCATGGTCCCTAGTATGCCAGGTCTTCTCTATTGGTTTTCCAAGCATGGACCTAGGACTTCATTGTCTCAGATGACACCAAGTTGTGGGTCCTGGTCTAGATTGAGTTTCCAAGTTTACCTTTTCCTTGTGTTCCTTTTTCTGAATCATATTGCATCCTCTCTGGGGAGGGTTATTTGTATTGAGCCAGATAAGTTTTTTGAGGCCCGACCCCAGAAACGGGTTTGTGTTGAAGTGGACCTTTCACAAGATTTGAAGGACTCCATTGACATTCAAATTGGAGCTCTTTGGCATACCCAGAAGGTCACTTATTTCAATGTGCCTAATAGGTGTTACAGGTGTTATTCCACACACCACAAGATCAAGGACTTCCCTTTGGTAGTGCCTCATACTCCTCTGCCACAGGAGTCTAAAAATCCTCATCAAGCGGATAATTTTGTTTCCAAACTTGATGAAAAATGGACCACGATTATGAACCATAAAAATAAGTCGCAGTGGTTCTAGGTCGGCTTCCAAAGTCCCTAAGCCAACAAAAAATGTTTCAAACCCTTTGTCAAGGGGGAAAGAGGCTCCAATCGGGGCTGATAATACTCCAGTGCGGCCTAGGTCGAAGGTTACGCCTTAGCCTATTGTCGTTATGATAGCACAACCAAATGCTTCTCTTCCCGTGTTGAGAGCTCAAAGGTAGTCTCACAGTCCTTCTCTGCCATTGGAAGAAGGTGAATTTGTGTAGGAGAAACTGATATTTTCTTCTCCAAACATTCAAATTGGGTCAGTTCAGCCTTAGTTTTGCAAAATTACTTCTCTCTTAATGAAGAGGAGGAGAACTCTGATGATATGGAGGATTTTCACTCATGAATTTCCTCTCATGGAATGTTCGAGGTTTGACAGACCTCTCTAGAAAGTATTATGTTAGGGATACTTTGAACAAATATTCTGGTATTGAAGTGCTTTGTCTCTAAAAAGTAAAATTTCTGGTTTTTTTCTCATGTCGGCTCGTCACTCTATTTGGCCAGCTAGTCAAATGTTTTGTATCAATCATGAAGCTAGGTGTTGCAGATTTTTCATACTTTTTTCCCCACAGTGGCATGCTTATGTGGTTGACGACAAGTCTGACCCCACACATTGACTCGTCTGGATCCTTCTCAACATTGATAATCATTCCTTTGGTATTATTAATGTTTATGCTTCTAATGATTTGTTGGAGCGCTCTATGCTTTGGTGTTGGATTGTTGATTCATTTCGAATTGCTACTTGGTTATTTTGTGGGAATTTCAATATGGTTGAAATGGCGTATGATAAAGATGGAACTTTTCCATTCAAATGAGTAGTTGGTGAAAGGGAGGCATGGTTTTACATGCATAATAAATTGGGGCTCTTTGATCCCAATATTGGCCGCTACCATTCTCATTCCCTCTAACACACTTGGTGTAATTACAAGGGTAGCTTTGACAGGATATTTAAACACCTTGATCATGCTATGATATCGGCTCAATCTTTCTTCTCTTTTGACAACTCTTCACTCCCGGTTAAGCCATTAGTGGATGTGACTTTGTCAAATCATTTCCCCATTTCTTTTCACATTGAATGGGAGACAACACAACCTCAGGCTTGCAAAACATAATTCTTTTTTAACACGTCTTTGCTTTTTCATCATCCCACATTGGCCCACATTCGTAGAGTCTAGAATTTGGAGTGCAGGCCAACTCATAATACAAGCTAGATTAATTGGTGGAATGACGCTATCACTCACATGACAATATTTTTGTCCATTTATGGGTGCCAGCTAGCCATTTTTTCCCGATGGTCTAATGAGGATACTATAGTTGACCTATGCTTAGCTACCAAGGCTCTAGCAGATAGCCCTTTCTCCCCATCATTACAAGTTAGGGTGGCGGAATTAAGACACAAAAATCAAGTTGTAGAAAATTATGATGCCAAAGGTGTACAAATCATAGCCAGATTGCATTGGTTAAAGATTGGTGACCGTGCCTCCAAGGAATTTGTTTTGACCGTGCATGCTAGGAACTCATCTCTAGGCATTAAAAAAAATAAAGATGGATTTCAGGTGCTCTCTGAGCTACCTGACATTATCCAAGCCTTTGTTCGACATTATGAACAAGTTTTCACTATTCGGGTGTTTACGCCTGAGCGACAATAAGCCCTTCAGGATTATCTTACTGTTGTGCCAAATAGGTTATCTTTAGCCTAGAAATCCTTTTATGAACAATTTCTCATAGTTTAACACTTAAAGGAAGTCGTTCATTCCATGGTTGATGACAAGGCCCCAGGGATTGATGGTTTCCCTTGTGAATTTTACAAGGCCCTATGGGACTATGTTGGGCACAACTTGCAGAAAGTATATCTTGAGGATTTTCATTCCAAACCCCTAGGTAATCTAATTAATAAAGGAAATATTAAATTCATACCTAAGCCTGGAGATCCTACAGATATCTACAACTGGCGGCCTATCATGCTCCTCAATGTCTCTTACAAAATCATTGTCAAAGCTTTGGCTCTGAAGATCTGCCATCTTTTGCCTCAGATTGTGCACCTAGAGAAAACTAGTTTTATCAAATCCAAATTTATTTTGGATAATATCATTGTTGTGTGGGAAGGTATGGAGTGGGCCAGGCATTCAGACTAGAAAGCCACATTTATCAAAATTGACTTTGCTAAAGCCTATGACTGTATTGAGTGGCCTTTCATCTTAACCATTTTGAAATCTTTGGGGTTTGGGCTTAATTTTATTTAGGTTGTCCAAATTCTCTTTTTAGACACCTCACCTTGTATCACCATTAATGGCATCCAATCTCTTGCCTTTGGTCTTTTTTTCTCCATTCGACAAGGATTCCCGCTTTCTCCTCTTTATATGTTTGTTGCCAAAGGATTTGGCTATCTCTTGGCCAATGTGGTTTCTCACCAACGTGTTAAAAGAATTTTCATTCCTAACTCCCAGGCTCAACTTGTTAATGGCCATTTTGTTGATGACTCTTTCCCCACCCTTCTAGAGGAACAGAATAATATTAAGGTAGCTCTGGAATGTCTTAACATTTTTTGCCTTACATCTGGCTCCACCATTTAGTGGCATAAAACCTTTTATTATAGGCAGTTTATCTTTCCCACTCCTCATTGGCTTTAGCAGTACGATTGGGAATGGATTGGGCTAGGGGAAATCTTTTGGTTTTTGGGCATTTCCTTCACCTTCTAGGATTCTCTCGTTGAATTGTGGCAAGCTATCCTCTCCAGGATTGATAAAAAGCTAGCTTATTAGATTACCAAGCCTCTTTCTCTAGAAAGGAAATTCCAAGTATGCTCTAAGATTTTTTGTGGCTACACATGTCTATTATTCCTCTTGTTGGGCTCCTTCAAAATTTGTCTATGCCAAGCTTGAAAAGTTGCTTCGAGACTTTCTTTGGGCCTCTATGGAGTCCCATAGAGGGTTTCACCACATTGCCTGGGAGTTATGCAACCTTCATAGAGACTTTGGAGGACTTGGTTTTCTCTCCACTCAATGACAAGGGACTGCCTTGTGTGTGAAATGGATAATTAGAGCCCTTACTAGAGATGAAGCCTGAAAAATTCTCCTCAGGCATTCCATTCAATTTGGGTATTCTGTTGGGGTTGGGGCCCTAACTCGGTTGGCTAAATATTTCCTATTGTAGGAGGTTGGTCATGAGGTCTAGTCTCCCCCACCCCTGTGGTACCAGAGGGCGTGTCACACCAGTGCTGCTGGTCACGTTAAAATTTTTACCAGGCGCACTGCAGTTTATATGGGGTCGTGCTACCCGATTCCTATAGTCAAAAAAAAAAATTGGCTATCCTATTTACAAACCTACCTAGAAGGGGATTGGTTTTCAAACCCTTCTGGTCATGAAGGAACTAGTCCAAATTTTGGGAACTTTCATGGCTGAGAGCATTTGGAGAGCCTGGGAGGCGATCAAACCTTGGCTCCGTTGGGACGACTTTGGTTTCTGTGATGGGATTTTGCTCAATCAATAGAATGTTTGGTGGTCACATGTCTTTGCCAGTAATGGTCAGTCATTGGCCAAGTTTCTTTTGCTTAAGGGACTAAGGTTCCACAAGAAAGGCATTCAAACTTTACAACATGTGTTTCATAGACCCACAATGTGCATCATGCCATGGGAATATTTTTGTGCCCTCTACAGACTTCAAAACTAGGACCATGATACTTATGATGGTTTGGTGAATGCTATTCCTATAGATATGCTTCATAAGGTGGAAATTTGTGGGTACAAGCCTTGGTGGAAGGACTAGAAGTGGTACCCAAACACCCCTTTTAGGAATTACAAGCCTAGGCTTGGTTATATGTGGCTTTCCCCACATTTTTTGGTGATTGCAAATCTGAACCAGAGGTGGCTTCTTCAATCTCCTGCCCATGTCTAGTGAAAAAAGATTCTCTACCCTTGTTCTACAAGTGTTGAGTCAAAACTTGTCCATTTTGCTTGGTGTATTCTTTTCCAAAGCTTTCCTATGGGGTATCAGCTTGTTCACTTGGGGGTTCAAGACCCTTGATTCCCTTTTTTTGGACAATTTGAGTCATTTAAGCATCTCTTTTGGTTTTGTTCCAGAGCTCAACAGTTTTGGAGTTGTATTCATGACTTCTTTTGGCCTTTCAGACTGAAGCCTTTCTCCTGGCATATGGTTCTATTGGAAGATTCACCCAAACTTCCTGCTAAATATACCCAGCTTTGGCACACTTCTAGGGTGGAAATCCTCTTCAATATATGGAAAGATAGAAATGCCTGCATATTTGCTAACACACAGATGGATAAAAATGTTTCTTTGTATTCTAAAGTTATTATGTTCTCTAATGTGCTCTTGTAGATTCAAGTTCAACCCAAAAATGTTGCACTTGAGGTGGCTCACCTTCAAGTGCTTTTGGATCATTGGGACAATGCCCTGTGTATTGTTGCTCAAGTTCCAGCTTCGCCCACTTCCTCTCACAGTCGGTCACCCTCTCAGGGTTGTAGCAGAGTGGCTTTGCTCACCCCCGCTCTTAGCCTCCTCTTCAGCGTGGTTCCCACCTTCCTCGACAGTATCATTCTCCTCCTCTACGGGCTAGCCAGGGGTGGCCCTTTGGAGGAGTGGCGGGGAGCAGTGGTCGTGGTTCTGGGTGGCCCTCTGATGATACTCCTATTTTTGGCTCTAGTTGGCCAGACTCTAGTAAATTCTTTCCGCACCTGGCGCTTGCAATCTTGCCCCAACGTGAGGAAGATAAAGAGACTGAAAAATAAGCTGACGATTGTTGGGGTCCTCCTCGTGATGTCACTCTAGACCCTGCTGATATATGGGGAAAAAAGATGGATGAAAAAGACCCTCCTGGCTCTGTTGGCACTACTTTAGCCACTTGATGGCCATTTTTTTTGTTTGTAATGTTTATGGATTTCTGGGCTAGGCCGAAGTGACTCTAGTTTTTGGTTTTTTGGGTGTTACCCATGTGACTCTCGGGGTGTGCCTTTTTACCACCCATCTTTTCTTATGAATATGCATTTTAATCTTTATATTTAATATAGATTAGTGCCTATTCATTAAAAAAATAAATTATATTAAATTATAATGCTATATATTATAATATAATATTATATAATATTATAATATTGTATAATATTAAATATTATAATATTGTATAATATTAAATATTATAATATTGTATAATATTATAATATTATAGAATATTATATAAAATTATATAATATTGTATAATATTATTTTATTATATAATATTATAGAATAATATTATATTATAATGTATTTTATCTGTTATATTATATATTATATATTATATAATACAAACAATGCTCGTGAATAACATATAGGGGTTGGGTCCTAGACTTGACCAAATTAAAAAAAACCAACCTAATGTGTGTAGTGTGACTCTTAATGTGTGTAGTGTGAACCTCTTAGATAAGATTGGAGTGGACAATGCTATGATTGAACTTGATTCTTTAGCTATTTGTGGATTTGATAATGTGGGAAAACAACCTCATGGTGTGAGAATATTCCCTATTAGAGTTGGAAAGGTCACATTGCAAACTCCTATCCATGTCATGCCTGATAATATTTCATATAACATTACCTTGGGTAGACCTTGGATTCATGAAATGAATGGGGTACCTTCAACTCTTCATCGTATAATGAAATATGTCTATAACAACATATTTTAGACAATAAATATTGACCCTCAACTAGAAAGTTGTTTGCACACTAAGAAAGACAAGGAAATTCCTTTGAAAATATTGATACCAACTTCAAAAGTAGAACATGTGCAAAAAGTAGAAAAATAAATGAATTTTGAAGGTCATAAAGCTATTGGATTATGATTGGGATTCATTGGATTTCACACCTACATTCATGGGAAAATACAAGATTACACATAAAAAAGGAAAAGAGAAAGAAACATAGTATCCACACAAGTTGGGTCATCAAAAGCACACGAGTCCACAACTTTTAGCAAAGAAGAGTAAAACACAAATTATACATCCACATATGATGAGTGTGATCATGAGAAACCACCAAATCCAAAAGAAATGGAAAAGTCTTATGGACGATGCTATGATCTTTTGAAACAACTTGGCTATAATGGAAAAGGATGTGGTGCTAGAGAACAAGGTATCTATGTCCCTATAGAGCCTAACACACAAGAAACAATTGAAAGAAACAAAATCATCGAAGAAACCTTTGCTTAATATCAATGTCATCATGCAAAACACTCCTAGGAAATCTTCAAACACATGTCTTAGTAATGATTAGAGTTCATTATATTTTACACCCTCCTTTAAGGGAGAGTAAAAAATCTCATAATCTAAAGAGTCTTGTGTATGTATGACACCTTGTAGTAAAAAAGAGATACCTTTTTCACAAAAGAAAGAAACATCTTCTACTATTGATCAAGAGAGTGCCTTTTCGAGGCTTCTCCAAACCTGCTTGATATCTCTCCCTCGAAGAAGACAAAAGAAATTTTATAGAAAAAAATCATTTTGTGCATATTATCAAGTTCATTGTCATTCAACTAATGAATGTAAGGCTTTGAGTGATAAAATTCAACATCTTAAGGATTGTTGTGCTCTTCCTTGTGTTGATGCACCTATTTCCTCTAATTGATAATTATTTTCATCCTATCATGTTGATCATCACTATGTGGCTTTGGTAGCTTTATGTCTCTTGCTCATTTCCATTCATGGTGGTACAATATTAGGTGCAACCATATTTCTCTTGGAAGCAACATTATAGTTCTTGGTGGTTGTCTTTGTTTCTATGATTGGGGGAAAGGATAAGTAGTTTTTGAAGGTGTGCATTCTTTTCAAGGATCCTATATTTCTCTCTTTCTACTTAAAATACCAACATAGCAAGTATGTTGAAATTTTAAGTGGGGGGAAATATTGTCCCCCATTCATTGTTTGCATATTCCCTTCTTAGTGATGCTAACATCTCCTATGAAGTGTGAGATTTTTATTCAAATTGTGGTCTTCTCAGTTCCTTTGATATGTCTTCTTGTTGGTGACATTGGTTTTGATTTCCTCCAAGAGTGTGACCTTTCTTGGCATATGGCATTCCTCTTAGTGGTAATGTTACGGATTGCATTCCCTAAGTTGTGAATCATTTATCCTCGACTAGTTGTCTCTTGGAGACATTAGGCACAATGTTTCCTAAGGTGAAACCTTTCATGAACTAAGAAAAAACGCTTTTAACATCCTATCCTATTTCATGTATCAAGGCCACCAAGCATAACAGAACTTGCTTTCGAGTGGAGCCTCTATGTTTTTCAAGGCTACCAGGCATAACACAACTTGATTTCTAGTGGAGCCTTTTTCATGAGTGCCTAGCATAATGTAGCTTGCTAGACTTGTGACCCATTTTGTGGCACCTTATCAAAGTTATCAAGAGGTATAACTTTGGTATGGTTAGTACAATGGGAGCCTAGACTTGGAATGACTTCCCATTAGCCACTTTTTGGGGCTCACCTAGTGGACAACGAATTTCACTTGCCCATGTGAGCACATTTTGTTTGCATAGTGAATAACTGGTTTCCACTTGTAAATTTTTTTAGAAAAATATCTAAGGATTGATCCATACCAATCAGACAAGTAGTCGATGCTTGATTCACTCCTCTTTCTCTTCTCATTAATTTTGGCATTGTATGCATGTGTATCTTTTCTTGCTGCTGCATATTTAATATAGGCATGTGTCTCTTTGTGCCTTTTTTGGTTTTCCATGAGATCTTAGATCTTGGGGGCTTGATCATCATCCTTTAACTTTTTTTTCTTACCTTTCCAATAGTTGTACAATTATACCTTTCTCGACACTTGTTTGGCTACTTTAGTGTGAGCTTGAGTGAAAGTTCAACCTCTCACTAAAGTGGGGACTAAATGTAGTGTTGGAAAATGTACTCCTTTACATTTTCACACTATGTTTGGGTCCCTTAATTTAATTGTAATTAATTAATCCTCTAATTATCCCAATTATGCATCTACAAGCCTAATTAATTACAATTTTTGAAAGGGGAATCATATTGAATAAATGAAATTATCATTTTTAACACCTTGAAATGAATAGGTCTTGGCAATTTAGGTGAGGACCCATTTTTCCTTGGGCGAATGGGTCCCCTTTAGTTGCTTAATTAAAATTCTAAATATGTTTTTTAGGCCTTTTTATGATCCAAAATTCAAATTCAAATTTCGGCTTGTAATGTTTAATTTTTCAGGAAATTAGAAAATTATCTATAAAAGCAAGGTTTTTTTATCAATTGAAATCCTAGGAAATTCATGAAAGCATTGATTCAAATTTCACAAGAGCTAAGATTATTGTCAAATGTGTTCAAGAGAAAATTTCTCAAGCAGTTGTTGCAGCATTCAAGATCTCAAGCATCATGTCAAAGTTATCATGCATCATGCATATTTTTGGAGCTAACATTGTGATGTAGGTTTCAAGCATTCAAGTCAAGATTCAAGCATCAAGATCACATCATCAATCAAGCCATTTCATGCAAGATCAAGGCCTTGGAGATATTTACTAAGTTTCAATACTTCAAGGTTTTCAAATCAAGGGTTTTGTGAGTTGCAACATAGCAAGTGTTCATTCATCATTCCTTTCATGTTTCTTTATTTCAATTCAAGGTTTAATTACCAAAACAGGGTTTGAACAAGGAAAACCCCCATTCACCAAAAATAAACATTTTTTCCCTCTTTTGTGTTTTGTAGATCTTAGGTTGAAGAATGATTTAAGATCTATCAAAAGAGAAAAATTGTAACAGTTATCAAAGTTGCAAAAGTTGCAAAAGTTGTCGTCAAGCCACAAAAACTCACTTTCAGAATTTAATTTTTAATTTACAACTATGAAACCTAGAGGAATCAGGAGTGAAAACCAAGGACCAAAGGACTTTGAAAGAAAATTTTCAACCCCTATAGCAAGACCCATTTTCCCTTGGGCGAACGAGTCCTAGGAGGACACTCAACATAGCCTTTTTGTGATAGGTGCATAAAATCAAGCCCTTCTCAAATTTGTAATTCATTTCTAGATTCTTTCATATTAAGGTTTAATTTAGTGATTTCATGTGTTACATTGCATAATTTCATTCATTTATTATATTTCATTCATCTCCCAAAAGTGTATTTCAAGTTGATTTACCCCATCCTAGGTCATAAGGAAAACAACAAGATCTCCACCAAGGTTGACTCACCTAAGGGTTGAACGTCAATCTTGCCCTAGGGGATCTCTTTTCCCTAATGAAATAAGGAAAGTGTAGGTGCATCATACCCACTTTTTGCTATCATTATTGATTTTCCTTCATTTTAGGTTCAACTATAGGTTCAGTGACTCTGGGACAAAGGTATCATGTTTCATTTGATTTTCATTATCTGGGGGCACTCCTAATTCTTTTGCTAAGTCTACAACCTTTTTCCAATTCATTCTTCAATATCCCTACATCTTCTTTATCTTTTCTCAAAAAAATGCTCACTCTCTATTTTTCCTAAACTCTCTGCTATACAATTAAGCCAATATTGCTCTATCTTCATCAAAAAGAGAAGAACCAATCTTCTCCAAGGAAAATTTCCTAATTTAGTCACCTTCTTAAAAAATTTCTCACCTTTTGGAACTCAATACATTCTTCAAATCCTCAAGAAAATAATCTTCAATATATGCTAAGCTAGTACAAAATATCACCATCTACTTCATAATAACTTCTTCTATAGTTTCCTTATATGTATCATCTGATTCTAGATATATTTTAGCAATTTATTCTAGTAGTCCATGTTTAGAAATACCATTGAACAATGCATCTAGCCTCAAGGGGTTATGTTTTATTTTTTGAGGAGTCTTTTATTTCTTCTTCCCCTTAGCCTTGGGTAATTTTTCTTCTTTTCCAGACCCTGACTCTTTCTCCCTCACATGAATTTTGAATGCTTTCATTTACTTCTCAACTTCTTATTCATTATCAGTATCAACTATGTCCACTTTGGTTTTCTTTTCACTTGTCTCTACTTGAGAGACACTGTATTTTCATTTTTAGATAAACTAAGGTCCTTCTTATTCTATGTCCTCTTCATCATTATAGTTGATATATATTTCTCTTGTATCTTTTTCTTTCCTTCTCCTCTACAGAGGATTTTGTTATGTTGCATGGGCATTGGATGTTTCTTTCTTCTTCACACCAACAATAGGCATAGTTTCAAAGACTTTAAGAACTATCAAAGAGGGGTTAGAGGTCCTACCTAACCTTTTAATTCTAGGAGCACCTTTTTGGGGACTAGATATTCCTTTGGATTTCTCCATAGGACTCTTTGAAATACCTATCATTTCCTCAACTTGCACCTTCATCTTCTCAACATTTTTCTTGATCTCCTTTTTCTTTTTCTCTATATGTACTGCATTGGATTTTTCTTCATATGTGACATATCTTCCTTCTTCAGGATCTCTAGGCATACTCAACATATGTTCTTCCAAATCAATAATCACATCCTTTGCTACCTCGTACCCATTTCAGGAATCCACACTGTCCTCAATTCAATTAATTCCATAAATATGATAATCTGTGTTGATCATAAAGATTATATCATTTTTTTACTTCTCAATGACACTTTTTGGAATCCTTTCTCTTACTTGCACGTTTTCTTGAAAAGTTTTAAAGAAATCCAACAAAGTAGACTTCTGAGTATCTGCATTATCCAACCTTCTCAAGTGGTCTTTGATTTGTAGAGAAATTAGAATATCGCTCAACCATATAATGTTCTTTGTACCAAGAACTTCTCTAAGAAAGTAAAATCGTAAGCATATAATCAAGGTACCATATCAAAAGGGGTATCGGGACTCTTTGGTCTTCTAAATATTCTCCAATCACTATTGTCTCAGCAATTTACACAAGTCTACATTCATGCATTTCTTCACCATCTCATAGGAAGTGTTAATCATGGTGGAAAAAATAGAGTTTTCTTTGTTTGTGAAGAAAATATTATATCCTATCATCATAGACACATAATTTACTTTTTTATCTTCTATATCCTTTATTATTAGAGAATGTTTATAAAATTTAGCATTGGTTAACTTCATTACCTTTTCATTCTTTATAGATTTGAGAGTTGAAATTGGTTTGGTGGAGCATAACCCTATCATAACCATAATGGATTCCTTGTTGATCATGTGTGGTAGGTCTAACCACATGAATCTATCATGAATTCTACTCAACATGTATCTAACCCATTCATCCACATAGAAAAAAATAGGGAAATTATTCCACGCATCTAGTTTCTTCTCTATCAAAATTTTGTATTCTAGTTTCAACTCAAAATTATCACCGATTAATTTTTCTACTCAAAATTATCCCAACTTTGCATGATTATACTCACCCAATTTTGTGTGAATATAAATCCTCACATCCTCACTATGCAATACACCATAATAAATATGAGAAAACATGCCTTGTAGTTCTGTCACCATGAATTTATTGTGGTGGTTCTTAAACTTACGTCGAGGTTGTCCACAACTGTAACTACTTAAGGTGTAAACATTTTGAGAAATTTCTAAGACAAGGGATAAGAAAGAAATTGTAAATACCTCTAAATCCTTGTTGGTTAGGGTTTTGTCCGACACTTTAGAAACACTTCACTTTGCCTCTACTATGCTCTTCACTCTTCAATAATTCTATCACAAATGAACTTTTTCATATGTGAAACCACTTATAAACACCTTTTGGAAGACCTAAAATGCATTAATTGCAATGAATAAAGTTAGGTCAAAAATCTAGCAAACCCTAACTATGTAGTCACAGTCACCTTAAATCTCCCTATAAATTTCCACATCAAGTTATTTTTCATCGACAATTTGACCAATAGATTGAGCATATGAAACTACACCTTGTATCAACATGATGAAGGCATAAACACCATATCTTTGGTAGGGGCTTAAATATTTTCTATTAAAACTCCCCATAAGCCAAATCTCTTCATCTAGTTTCTGGAGGAAACATCTACACTAAGAGTTGGCACAGACTCATTCATCACCTCATTTTCTTCTTTCTTTTTCTAGATCTTGTTCATTTCCTTCTTCATATCAACTAGATCCACATTCTTTGTTGGATTATCCTTTGTTTTTGAAACAAAGGATTTCACATTCTCACTCTACAAAACTTTGCTGTGTGTCCTAGTTTGTTGCATTTGTAACAAGTGACACCTTTTTGAACAATTTCACTTCTATCCACTCTAGATTTTCATTAATTATCCTTATTCCCAAATCCATTACAAGTAATAATAGTAGACATTAAAATATTGAAGGATCATGCCATTATTGTAACTCATCATCTGATTTCTACATTCACTATCTCTATGACCAAATCTATTGCATGCATAGCACTAACCACGAAATGATGAAACATTATGATTCATTCTACTTCTACACTCTACAAATTTATGTTCAAAATTATTGCAAGAATAATAATAGCCATTAAAAGATGGGTACCTTTGTGCATTTGGTTGTTTGATAGGTGGTCTCTTGAAATATTTCTTCTAGTTCTAGACCTATTTGATAGTGTTATTCTTTTCATTCTTCTTTTTAGCAATGTTTGGAGTTTTATTTTCCTTTGAACTCTCTCCTTTCTCAAACCCTAATCCCTCTTTATCCTTTGAAGCTTGTGTCCAACAATCATCTCATCAAGTAGTGTGGAGATCTTCTTGAATTTGTCTTCTTGATTCTTTACTTTCTCTAGATCCAATATCAAAGTCACAACCTCTTGTTCAAGATTTGAACATTCTTCAGATTTTTCTTTTAGTTTAGAAGTCAGCCAGTACTCAACTCTTTTACCTTCTTCAACTCGTGCTTTCAAATTGGTGATAGTCTCATTTGATTTCTTGAGCTGCTCAATTGTTTCTTTGACTCTTTTTGCAGCTTTATTGAGTTTCTCTCTCAACTTCTTAATACATTCATCTACATCATTATGATCCTTTTTCATATCTCTATTCTTAGCTTCTTCTTTATCCAAATTATCAAGGGCCGATATGACTTCTCCTTCCATGTCAAATTCACAATCTTCTTCAGTAAATCCTTCATGAATAATCTATTTTGAAGGAATAGGATAGTTCCTTGTATCCATATGTTCAACCTCCAAGATATACCTCAATGATCAAGCCAATTGAAGGAACCAAGCTTTGATACCAATTTTTGAACACTCGAAATACTGAGAGGGGGGTGAATCATTATTCACTAAAAATCGTTAACTTTATCAAATTTAGACATCCATTCAATGCATCACATTAAACTTGTAGTAATGGAAAGGAACATAGAGATCATGCATCAAAACAAATTACACAAGAATGCTAGATTTACATGGAAAACCCTAAAAGGGAGAAACCACATGAGGATTAGCTCATAATCCATATCAAGCAACTAGTTATAATTTTTGATACAAAATGGTGGACTCACTATCCAAAATACAAAGGCTCACTATTGGTGGCTCACTACTAAAGGGTTCACTACCTAGAATAGAAAGAGATAGAGAAAGGGGTGGCTCAAATCCAAATGTGAATTGCTAATAATACGTCTTACTTATGCTAATGATTCATTTCCACTGAAGCTTAAAAAGTTGACTTGACATACTTCATTCTTTACCTCAATCACAACTCGCACTTCTTTGCACAAGATCTCACACACACTCTTAATTTTCTCGCATCACATGCATCCACACAAGGAATTAACCTTGTATATATACCACATCCAATCAAAAAATTAATTAGGCTGCCCTAATTGGGTGTACTATGCATCCTTGTAACTTTTTTGCTCAAAATTTAACCACATAAGTGTCAAAAAATTAAAAAAAAATATGTGACACATCAAAATAGGTGAGTATGACCTATAATTACTCTCATAAGTCCAATCCATGCATCCTCTATTTCCACACAACCTCAAACCCTTTAGGTCGGTACCGTTGGTGAAGAAACAATATAATGAACCAACTATTCATTCACAACTCGACACACTGACTTCCAAAATACTTTCCACTTGGAGCATACACACTTCTGACACCTGTAAACACATTCTCAAAACTACATACCATAACAATCATTTGTGGTGGACCTTTGAGCATTCCATCTAGGTACTTTGTCACTTTAACTCTGCCATATCGAAAGTGATACAATGTCAACTCTAAATTCAACTACGAAGGACTTTAAGGTTTGAAACTTTGGATTCATATTCCTCCAACATGCACCAAAATTACCTTGGAACTGCATAACCAGATTCTTCATGGCAGAGCAATGCGGACCACAAAACAAGTTCTCTAAACACTTAAAATTGCATTCAAGATAGGTGATTTATCTAACACATTTGATCTACTCTGGACCAACACTTCTTCAACTGCACAACGAGTTGACATCACTGAAAACACCATATTTGTTCATTCTTATCAAACATTAACTATATATCAATGTTGACATTACAATAATGTTGACATCAATGACAACACCATAGCAACATCATCCACCATACATCGACCAATATTCTCAATGGAAAAAAAACTTCCAACAAGCCTGAAGACCAATCCTCAAACTTTTAAATAAACTATGAACTTCAAAATATGTTATGATTTTAAAATAAAAGATACATGTTGACTAACATGGCTTGTTTTGCAAGGTTAGACCCTCTTTTGATATACATAAAATTTAACATATGGTGTTTGTGCATGAAAGAGATATGCCACAAAAGGATTCAAAAGATATGAATTACCAATATAATGGCTATCACCCACCATCAAAGATGTTCACCTCATATGTTGAGATTAGAGGCATTGATCTGGGCCATGTGAACATGGATGAATTCAACTACAAAATTTGTGATGATGAAACTAGGACTTCAACTTCAATGGCTAGGGATTTAGTGAATTCAAGATTGGTAGAAGCAACTGCCTTTCCAATAATAGTTCAATCTCCTAAGTTAGTTCTCATCTGTGCCCAACACTACAACAATAAAACTAGAAAGGTGTTGGGAGCATCTGGAGAAGTGGTTATGGATGCAACTGCAAAAATGATCGAGAAGAATTTTAGAATTCTTTCCCATCTTGAATATGAGGTAGTGGACATGAGGAAGGTTTTCAAACATTTTGATGACCATATAGTAGATAAATTGAGTTACATCAACAATAGTTTGTTGCTCCATCCCATAAAGGTAGCTACCGAACTAGTTAGGATTCAACATAGAAGTGAATTTAAGATGTCAAATATCTTATTGTGTTATTGAGTAGGGTATTTGGGTATCAACATGGTCGTGACTTCTACCCATGGATGGTAAAGTTCATCTAAACCATCAATACTACTATAGACACTTAAAAATGTCTTGAATGATATCAAGTGCTCGAATCATATATACTAATATCACTTCATTCTAAAACCCATCCTCTTTTTTCTTAATTGATTAAATTAGCCTAGATGTTTAATTAATTATGTCATTTTCATCTATTAATCTGATTAATCTAATTAGGTTAATTCATTCCCTTTCATGCTAACATTTCATCCTATTAAATTGGATAAATCAAGTTATCTAATTTAAATCCTTAAGTCCTCTTATTTAATTAAATATCATATCACATCCCCTTTTCATTAAATAAATTAATTATTTAATGAATATCCTAATTCCCCCAATTTGCATAATTGAAACTTTATTTAATTATTTTATGAATATCCTAATTCCCATAGATTATTCCTTCTCATTTGCATAATTAAATTTGGTTTTAATTAACTAAATATCTAATTTCCCTCACCCATGAGAATATTCTCTTTCTTCACTCATTTGAAAAAGGGAATATTCCTTTTTTGCAACAAACATTTAACAAAGCTTCTTGTGCAAGTTTTTAAAGTGTGTTTGTTTGGATGAATGTGCACCCTTGATTAAATATCATCTTGCATCCTCAGCCCTTGATGGGAATCCATGATCCATGCCTCCATCTTCCTTCCATTCTAACCATTGATTGATCCTTTTGATCTTGACCATCAATTTCATTTTGTGTATTCTATAAATAGAGCTTGCATCTATTGAATAGGAATCCACCTTTTAATAGTAAAATTATGTTGTTAAAATCACTCTCATCTTTCACTCACATTTCATGTTTTAAAAGCATTTTAGGTCATTTCACATGCATATTAGCTTAGAAAATCCATTAATGGCTTCCATGGTTACTTAGGTGCATACAATTAGCATATTTTGAAACTATGGTTTTGATATTTTACATCTTACATACATTAGAATAGCTTACCATACACTCACATCGATTATCATAGAATTTATCATGTTAAAATAGTTTTCCTCGCATTCTATCGTAGATCTTACAATTGGTTTCGTTGATTCTCTTCAATAGAATCGATTGAAACAAGCTCATTATCCAAAGGATTGGGAAAGGGTCGCCATTCCACATCAATGCAACACCACTCCCCCAATAGGATAAGTTTCAATGGATTAGATTAGATTTTTTTGAAGTTTTCGTATTTTAATGTTAGTTTTAATGGCTTCTCAGCTTAGTTTGTATTGAATGATTTTATTGGGACTAATGCATAGTGGGTTAATTATACTTCGAATCCTCATGGATCAAGTGTAGTTAGCCCATACTACATTTTTCGGTCACATTTTGGCGCTAGAAGGAGGGCTTGAACTAACCAATCTAATGAATTTCTTGTTAAATATTCATTTTTCTTGTGTTTTCAAGTTCAACGACGCTCTTGAATATTGACCGACGAATTTGATAACATGTTGCTATAGAGTGACACACTTGGGTTTTTATTTTAGCAACACAATTAATTTAGTGATTTATATTAAATTTCATCACCACGCATTTAAATAGCGATGCTAAGCTAATTTTTTAACACATCATGAATTTTAATATAGCGACGCATTGGACGTCTCTATTTACTGTAGAGTGACACTTTCGATTTTTCAATATAGCAACACAACTTCAATACAAGGACTTTATTGATGAAATTCAATGACACAATTGATTTCAACATCATGATTTACTGGTAAACAAAACTAAACCTAAATTTTGACATGTGCTTTAATTTTTTGACTTTATTTGATTGCTAACATGTCACTGACTTCTCATTTTGGTTTTTTAGGCTAACTAGTTTTGTAGGTTTGGACATTAACATTCGATGTGAAGGAGCATATCATCATTTAATTTTATAATTGTAAAAAGTGTTTCGACACTTATGGGGCAATTATAACCCATTTATGATGCTTTATTTCACGTTTTAAGACCAAACTAGATATCTTTTTGGGCTTTAAAATGACCATTCAAATTGGTTAAAACTGAACCTTCACATGATTATGCTTGTTTGTTTAAAATTGAACAATACAATCCCAACACTTCAAATTAGTGCTTAAAACGAACTCATTTTTCTATGATGGATTAAAATGAAAATGTGTCTAAATTTCTTGAGTATGCTTGTTGTGTGTATCCAATCCCCTTGCACTTCATGCGATCTTAGGTGAAGAGAAACACACAAGCGTACCTTTTCTTCTTGGAAGTGCTTATCCTCTCCCCTTTCGCCTATTGGAAATCTTGGGTGATGAAAAATCATTTTACGCTTCAAACATGTGTTACCTTTAGAGGGCCCACCTCCCAACTTGTGAGAGGGAATGACACAAGTATTGCTTTCATTTCGGTCTGCTATATAAATAATCAATTGTGACTAAATTCATTAACCGGCTAGTTGTGGTTGTCCCATACCGATGAATGTCTGCCTTAGTATCCTTGTGATGCATTAAAACCCTTAGATATTTCTAAGGTCTAGGAGGCCTCTTAATTGAGTGAATCATCGCGCGTATGACACCAGTTTATCTCAAATATGGTCATTAAAATCCTTGTTTGTACTGGCTAACCAAGTCTAATTCTAAAACATATTTTAAGGTAGTGCATTGGAGTAGCACTGCTCCAAGATGTTACTTACCATTTTCAATTTTTTATTGAGGCAATAAAGCAAATGGGGAAGGGAGTCCTTTGCTTGGTGTGTGAAGACATTACATTTCCTTGACATTGCCTATTTTTCCATTTCATCTTCATGAATTAATCATCTCTTCTGATGATAGGAAGCCTACTAAGAGATACGTACCCACTCTACCTAGGATTTTAAATGCTTGTGAGTTAGTTTAACACTTGCTTGGTTCCAAAAAAATTGCAAACAAACATCAACAAGTCTTTTCAAAATTTCAAACCCTTTGGTCTAAGTATGGATACCCTTTGAAAAAAACCTTGATATTGATGCTTGTCCTAAGGATTTATTCTTATAGACTTCTAAATATGTTGGTTTACATCTCAATCCATACTTCTGAAAGTTAACCTAGGTAACTATGCCCTTAACTTCATCATTTTCACAAAATGGACTTTGTGGAATGAATGATGTTTTTGACATAGACATTTAGTTTGAAACTTAAGAAAGACAAGTGTTTGTGATAAAAAGAAACTCATTAAGCAAGATAAATTGACAAATTGAACCCCACATGAACATTTGGCATCCAATTGCTCAGGTTGAACAACCAAACCTTACACCCACTATCATTCAACCAAACTTTGAACTAATTGAGGGAGGAAAAACATATATAATTAGTAGTTTGAGGAGCTTCACTATTGAAACAAAGGAAACACCAACCCAGTGGAGAAACACAACATACATCTTAGACAAACAAGAGGAACAAGCCGATATTGAGGCCGAAAGGCCCATATTACCACCTATTGCATGGAAATAAATATCCTCTTTTTTCATAATCTTGTGCTTCTCTAAATGATATCTCACAAAATCAAAATCCCTATATGAAGGTCTACATGGTGCTATTTCAAACTTAGACATCATAGTGCAAAGTTTATTTGGAAACATATCCTAATAAATAACCACAACCGAGATAGACCAATAAGGAGATGTTTTCTATGCTATTTCATGAATGAATGAGATCTGCACATTTCACGAGAACTTCTCCTTGATCATTGAGTTTTTAGGGTTTAAAAAATTTAGAGGTATAGCATGTTTTTCACTACCTTGGTCTTGCAAAACAAAGGTTCACTCTAGTTCAACATTGGGTCAAACATTTCATCTACCCCTTATCAAAATTCAAACCTCACTTCACCAAACTTTGAAAAATTTCAAACACGCCAATACTTTTGGACTTAGACATCTATCAACCCAAACCCTAATGTAGCTACTTTGTATGTGAAATGAATCCTTTTCCATGCACTTGGTTAAGTTAGTCATCATCTTTGAACTAGTTCATATTGAAGGTCACTAGACCCTAAAGATTCACAAGTTCATAAACATCCTCTATCCAAGCATCAAACAATTAAACTTAAGTCAAAAGTGTTGTCCCAAAACATTTGCAAAAAATTACTCCCCATATCATTCATTTTTCATCTCCCACTACCATAATTGCTCCAAAGAAACTTAGAGCATCCCTTTTACATATATTTGAGTTAACTAGAGAGTTTAAACATTACAAATCTCAACACAAATCTCCCATAGGTGACCCAAAATTTATGGTAAAGAAAATATCACAACACAAGAGAATCATGGAGAAAACCAAAGCCACATTCACCTCAAGTGATACCAATCCTCAAGAATTTGATCCAAGAAGTCAAGTTACCCCATCACAACAACCCTCATCTCCATCAGGGCCATATGAGATAGAAGACATCACAAACAACCCACTTGGACTTACTAAGGAAGAACTCATGGAGTACAAACATGAACATCAAGCCTTAGAAAATGTAGCTCTAATTTCCCCATCTTTTGTTGCACAATAATTGACACAAGTCTTGACTTCATCCACCATTCAAACAACTCCATTGCTAGGGTTAAGTCACACATGAATTCCTAGTCTTGCAACTAGTCTTACTAAAGACTTTGGCCATACTCTTTCATTCAAAATCAACACACTTGTGGGTACCCTCAACAAAAATCCTTCTCAAACCACCACTTGGACACCAACATTTGGCACTTCCCCCATTCCCAAGAATCCTCTACATAAACATAAACTACTTACACTTCATGAATCCATGACAACCTCGACATATTGAAGGTACCCTTCTTCATCCATCCCCACAAGTACCACAAGTGTGCCCAACATCACGCAAGGAAGTATAGAACAAGTGTCTCAAATGGACCCAAAAGGGAAAGTTAATCCCCTTACACAATATCAACCTTCAACACAATATGAAACATCTTTATCAAATCCTCCAATGAGTTTGAATCCATCTGATTGGTTACCCAAAACACATTCATCCCATCCATCACCAACCCAACCCAAAATAACCCCTTGGTCACAAATCTTAGCACCAAGGTAATACCTTGACCACATCCCAAACACAAGGAAATCCCCAAAACATTGGTCAAGAGAATCCTTTTAATCAATGGACTCAAGGTCCTAATATGCCATTTCCATCACAATACCTAATGGCACCATCATCATCTTTCCCTTCGGTCCCTTTCATCATGCAAAATCAAATGGGACCTCAAACTTACATTCCTCAATCCCAATCCACCATCTTACAAGGAATGTTAAACCAAGGGAACCCCCAACCTCTCATCAGCAACCCGCTACCCACACAAAACATCAATACCCAAAACCCATCACAGATGTCCCAACAACCAACTAATCCTACATTGCAAGCACATGCACTAGCTTTACAGTAAGCACAACAAGCATATCAACAATCCATACAAAAACAACAACAACAACAAGCAACCTTAGTAGTACAACAACAACAAGCAGCCTTAGTAGCACAAGAACAATTGCAACAACAACAAACAACCCTAGCAACACGGAAAAAACAACAATAACAACAAGCAACCTTAGTAACACAACAACAACAACAACAAGAAGCCCAACAAATAGATTTAGCAACACAACAAAAACATCAATCCCACCAAGTCGCCTTAGCAACACAACAATAACAACAAACACAAAAACAAGCCCTTGTGGCCCAACAACAACAGCAAACCTCACTAGCTCAACAGTATGCCCAACAATAACAACAATAAAGGTTCCTACCATAACCCTCAATAGAACATTGTCAATACAAACACATTAGGGACATATACGCCTCCACCACAATTACCTTCACAATATCCTCATCATATCAAAATCCCATTTACAATCCATCTGCTATCCCACAATACGTAACGTATGTTCCTCCACTAAACCCACAAGATGATATCACATCACAACTTAAGTCATTGACACAAGAAATGCAAGACATCCGAATGGGAAAAATGAAGAAACCCCATACACAAAACCTATGCCCATATCCATTTGATCGAGACATCACAATGGTACAATTCCCTCTCAGTTTTGAAGTCCCAAAATTTGATAAATACAAAGGGAGAGGAAGTCCTATGGATCATGTCAAAGAGTTTAACATCATGTGTATGGATGTCACCTACAATGAGTCTTATTTGATGCACCTCTTTCCATGAAGCTTGATAGGCCCAACCATCAACTGGTTTTCTCATTTACCTCTAGGTATCAAAACCTTCCAAGAAATCATTGATAGATTCATAGATCACTTCTCCTTTAATCTTGACATGGACATGAGCTTAGAAGAGTTGTACACTCTCAAACAAAACAAAGGAGAATCTTTCACCAATTTCTTGCAACGGTGGAGACAAAGAGCTAGCAAGAGTAAGTGGCCAATTCTTGATGAACAAAAAGTGGGGATTATCATAACAAATATAGATCCAAATCTATCCTTCCACTTCAATATGCAGTGCATTACCTCTTATGACAATCTTTTCCCTAGAGCCCTTAACATCAAGATAACTCTAATCTCATAGGAAAATACTCAAGCCTACAAAGACAACTTCCCATCAACCAGTTCAAATGACAAGCCTTGTGTCTAGGGTAAAAAAAAATGTGACAAATGATGGCGTGGTAGATGCCAAGGTGGTCCTAAGGCCAAACAACAATCAAATAGGTAATGTTCAACTAACTATGCAACAAACTACATCACCACAAAATAATCAGATCAACAACATTGAAACGCAAATACGATGAACTCCCAACAGAAACAACTATCCAAAATGAAAAAAAACACATAGTTGTCAGAACCTATTGAAACCATAATGAAGAAATTGGTAGAGGCAAACTTGATAATGCTTCCCAATTTCAAAAAAGATAAACAACTTGGTACAATGAAAGATATCTTTGTGACTTTCACAAAATCAAATGACACAAAACATCAAACTACATGAGACTCAAAAATATTATCCAAGATCTTATTGAAAATGGAGACATATCTATTGAGGTACCAACCGGAAATCAAGATCTCAAGGTATAAAAGAACCCTATGTCAGATCATAGCAAAGGAAATAAGACTGAAAAAGTTAAGGATTACACAACATGCAACATACCTATTCCAATGTAGTTGCTTCTTGTGATAGTTTCATCACTGTCATCACCATCAAAGGGCCTAGTATGGAGTGTGGAGTCACCACACGATGTGGAAAATTCACCATCCAAGGATTTCCATCTCAATCTAGGACACAACCTAATTTTCCAACATCAAACCCTATCAAATACAGGCTCCTAGATCAGCTTAAGAATACCTTCGCACAAATTTCTACCCTAGAACTATTGAGGCTATCCCCCGCACATAGAGAAATCTTAGAGAAGGATTTGTCCTCATCATCTGTCCCTAAGGATATGGATAAATAGCAGTTTCAAGCTATGGTAGGGCATATCACTAATCATATTCTCACCTTCTTAGAACAAGACCTACCATCACAACCATCTCATTATCGTGCTTTACACCTTGAGGTCATTATTCATAAGAACAAGGTTAAAAGAGTCTTAGTAGATGGAGGTGTTGGTTTGAATATCTACACCCTTCAGTTGATCAAGAACTTGGGTTATTTAGAAGATGTTATTGAGAAAGCAAAGAGTACAACCATCAAAGCATATAATGATTAAGGGTATCACAAGGCATCATCACACTACCCATCCAAGTGGGACCCTTCATTGCAGAGACTACATGCCAAGTGTTAGACCTTGATCTCCCCTACAACATCCTACTTGGCCAACCATGGATCCATGCCCTAAAATATGTAGCTTCCACATATCACCAATGTGTAAAGTTTCCTTTTGAGGAAAAAGAAGTTACCATCCATGGAGATCCTAAGCCTTTTTACTACTACAAGAATCTTGAGAACAAGTTCTATAAGATTCCCCAAGTACCCAAGAATGATGAAGGGCCTACACCATTCCTCATTTGTTGACCCATCATCCTTTGCATCTACCTTAAAATGAAAATGTCCATTGTGCAGAACATTCCCAGAATCAAAGTAGTGATCTAGGATGATGGTTATGGAAATTATAAGCTAACGAATGATACTTTTGTGTTGGGGGAGCTACATCATCTCCCAAATCTCATGGGAAACTCACACCTACAAAATTCGCTGAAACAATAAAGATGGAAGCTACTACCCTCACCAAGTGGGAGCATTTGAACAAAAAATATTTCAATGAGGAATATGTCTCTAAATTTTTATATCAAGATGAACAACCCATCCCCATTCTTCCCATGGAAGGCTTGTAGCTAATGAAGGGATGGGCATACAATAAGTGAGAAACTAGGACAAAATGAAAATAGTTTGCTAGAACCCATCGTTCCTAAGAAACGTCCAAAGAATCTCGGCTTAGGATGTACTACTAGCAAGTTTACCCTTATTGGAAAAGGTACTTCTGCTAAATGGGTTGAGCCTTCCTCTTGGTTACCAACGTCCCTTGATACTACCCTAGATGACTTCCCCCTCAATGTTGTTGAATTACTCAAGAATAACTCTCTCTACATGATATCCACAACATCCTTCATCCTGAATGATCAACACACTGAAATAAGACTAGTCTACCCACAACTCATTGACTGAGACCAACAAGGACCACCGATTCTAGGTTTATTCAAAAAAATGAAGCAATCTCAAAATTCATGAGACTCTGTGAAAATTTACCATGGGAAAATCACAAGGCTGGTTTTGATATAGAACTAGACACAGGGGCATACTATGGGGAGACAATTGAATCCTTCAATCATAAAATGGACAACAAGCAACTAACATGCAAATGTTTAAGTGAAAACCACATTGTGGAACTTTCTGATCCTAAAATAGTAAAATGAAAGGATGCATTTGATGGTGAAAACATCTCTGAGGAACCCAAGGATGGGGGATTCAATCTCCCCCTTAGTGCAATGCATCCAAAAAAGTTAGCAGTGCTAGCAGAAAAGGCTACTCCAATAAATGTTAGAACCGACGAAGCACCCAAGATAACTTTCTATGTTGAATCCTTGTTGGATGAAGAACAAAAGAACCTAGCAGTGTTCCTGAAAGAGTGAAGAACCAACTTTTCATGGTCATACACAGATATGACAAGGCTTGATCCAAAAGTAGTTGTGCATCATTTAGTAGTCTATCTTGAAGCCAAAAAAGTGAAGAAAAAATTATGGAAAATGCACCCTCAGATAGCACTCTTGGTAAAACTTGAGTTACAAAAGCTTCTTGATGTCATATTCATTTGACTCATAGACTATCCTGAGTGAGTTTCAAACCTGTTACCAGTCTCCAAACCCAGTGGGGGAATCAGAATATGCAGAGATTTTAGAGACTTGACTAAGGTGTGTTTGAAGGATGATTTCCATCTACCTAACATCGACATCATCATGGATTTAATAGTTGTGCATGAAATGCTATCACTCATGGATGGTTTTTCAAACTATAATCAAATCATGATTGCCAAGGAGGATAAAAAAAAAACTACATTTACTTGTCCATGGGGAACATACTGCTATAACATGATGCCATTTGGGTTGAAGAATGTAGGAGCAACCTATCAAAGAGAAATGGCCCTTATCTTTTATGACATGATCCACAAAATAGTTGAAGACTGTGTGGACAATATTTTTTCCAAGTCGAAGAAAACAAGTGAGAACATAGAAGTCTTGGGACCCATCTTTGATAGAATCGAAGAGTATAAGGTATGAATAAACTCAAAAAAGTGTATCTTTGGGGTTACATCAAGAAGGCTTCTTGGCTACATTGTCTCACAAAGAGGGATAGAAATTGATCCAATAAAAGTGAAAGTCATCCTTATCTTTTATGACATGATCCACAAAATATTTGAAGACTATGTGGACAATATTTTTGCCAAGTCGAAGAAAACAAGTGAGAACATAGAAGTCTTGGGACCCATCTTTGATAGAATCGAAGAGTATAAGGTATGAATAAACTCAAAAAAGTGTATCTTTGGGGTTACATCAAGGAAGCTTCTTGGCTACATTGTCTCACAAAGAGGGATAGAAAGTCATCCAATAAAAGTGAAACAAATGAGAGAGTTACAAGGAAGGTTGTAGTCCATTAGAAGGTTCATAGTGCAACTATTAGACAAAATTCACCCTTTGTCACATCGTCTCCATAAAGGAATAACTTACAAGTGGGATGAGTAGTGTGATAAAAAATTCCAACAACATCAACAACACTAGGGGCTCTTCTAGCACAACATGATGAAAATTGAAAAGAAAGAGCCATCTATTACATCATCCGGACCTTGGTGGGCTATGAAATGAACTATTCATCCATTGAGAAAGCATGCTTAGCAGTGGTTTTTGCTTCAAAAAATTTCAGACACTATATGCAATCGCATCAAACCAAGCTTATTGCAAAGATTGACCCATTGAAATACTTGTTATTCAAAGCAACTCTCACTAGGTGAATGGCCAAATGGGTAATGATCTTGACTGAATTTGATAGAGTATGTGGAGTATAAGGAAATAAAAGGATAAGTGATCATAGACCGACTGGTGGAAGCACCTATTTATGTAGAGAATCCTTTGATATCTTAATTTCTTGATGAATCAGTTTTCCTTGTCAATACAACAAATCAATGGAAAATGTACTTTGATGGATCATTCACCCAACAAAAATAAAGGGTAGGAATTCTTTTTATCACCCCTCAAGGTGATTGCATTCCAAAGTCATACCAGCTATCATTTCTATGTACTAACAATATTGTTGAGTACTAATCCCTAATCACGGGTCTAAGGATAGTAGTTCAATGGCAGATACAAGAGTTGAAATTCTATGGGGACTCACAAATAGTTATCAACCAAGTCAATGATGACTACCAATATAAGGATGATAAGTTTACTCCTTATAAGAAGATGGTAGAAAGTCTTAAGGACCTTTTCATAGACAAATTTTAAGAAGATTCCTTGCATGAACAACCGATCCATAAATGCTATGGCAACAATTGGATCATTGTTAGACATGTTGCACAATGTCCTTCAATGCGAATTCTTGGTAGAACAACTTATCGTGCCGAATTTTGAAATCCCAGAATTAGAATTTGCATGTGTCATCATTGGTCCTAGATCCCCATGGTATCATGACATATTCACCTACCTGAGTAGATGAACCCTCCCATCTGATATCACCTCCAATCTTTAAAATACCTTTGTTAAGAAGGCATCCCGATTCATGATCCTAGGTGATACCTTATACCATTGAAGGATCAAGGGGATATTACTACAATGTCTTAACTAAGAGGAAGCCTTGAATTCCTTAATAGAAGTACATGATGGTGTATATGGTTCCCATTCTAGTGGTATGACTTTAGCTAAGAAACTGTTGAGGATGGGGTACTACTGGCTAACCATGGAAAGAGAAGCCCATCAATACATGCAGAAGTGTGTCCAATGTCAACAACATGGAGATCTTATTCATGCCCTAGCTTAAGAGTTGTAACCAATTGCCACACCTTGACCTTTCTTGTAGTGGGTCCTTGACCTTATAGGAAAGATCACTCCAACCTCATCTAATGGCCATAAGTTCATTATAACCACCATTAAGTACTTTACCAAGTGGGTAGAAGCAATTCTTATGACCTACATAATGGGAAAGAAAATTGCTAAATTTATCCTGAATTACCTTATATGTCGTTATGGTGTTCCAAAAGCCCTTATCTCAGACAACGGAACACCCTTCAACAATAAAGACATGAAAGAGCTATGTCAAAGTTTCAACATCCAACATCGGTTCTCTACGCCATATTACCCCTAGGGCAATGGTCAAGCTAAGGCTACAAACAAGACCATTCTAAAAATCCTAAAGAAAATGGTCAATGAAGTTGGTTGTGATTGGCGTATGTAGCTAAATCTTGCCCTTTGGACCTATTGAACCGGTATCTACACTCCTACAGGTGCAACCCCGTTCTCCTTGGTCTACGAATCAGAATCCATCTTGCCTATTGAGGTTGATCTTCTATCACTATGAGTGTCATTGCAGAATCTGATCACAGATGAAGAATATAGAGTATCTTAGCTAAATAAGCTAGAATTATTGGATGAGCATCATCTTGATGCCCTTAATCACTTGCAAGTATATCAAAACTGACTAAAATGGAGCTATAACAAGTAGATCAAGTGTCAGCCTTTCCAAGTAGGGGATCTTGTCCTAAAGTAGAAAAAAAAAATCTTCTAGATTAGGACAGTAAAAGAAAGTTTGAGCCTAACTAGTTAGGTCCCTTTGTCATCACAACAAGCTATGCATCATGAGCATATCAATTATCGACACCTGAAGGTGAACCCTTGCAAGAACTGACCAATTTTCTACATCTTAAAAAGTTTTATGCCTAGGTTTGAAGGGTGTAAATCTGAAAATACAAAAATATCAAAAGATCAAAAAAATCCAAAAAAAAAGAAAATGCATTGAAAAAGTAAAGAAAAACAATCATCCTATAGTGAAAACCACCTCAGTGCTACTTTTAGGAAACTACCTCGGTGAAAACCTAGAAAATAGGTGGCTCGCATAAATAAATCACCTCTATCTATTCTTTGGCTCTTTGTCCTATCATTCTTTGCATCACATCCATCCATCACATCATTCATCCTATTTATTCCATCACCCATCCATGTTTGTATCATAGATTGATATTGTGAAATATTGTATCCCCTTTAGTACTACTTGGCATATTCCAAAGGTTAGTTTGTCCTTCCTATATCGAGGTAGTCTACCCCATCACACTAGGGGAAATTCATCTTGGATCGGATCAGATTCTTGTATATCTTAAGGTTATTCAAAATCTCACCAAAAATCCCAAAAAAATTCATAAATCATTCATTAGAAAATCCTAAAATGTCAAAATCATGTATGACTAAAATCTAAAAAAATTCAAAAATTGTAAAGTCAAAATCCCAAAACATCCAAATCACATCAAAAATCCAAAAATAGAACCATGTCAAACTACGAGTCTCTAAGCTTGAACATCATCATTGATATGCCCCTAAGACACCTTGGGTCATTCATTTAGGAGTCCATCATAATAAACTAACAATCCATCAAGTGTTCATATCTCATCATCAATAAGTGAAGTTAGTCAAACTATGTGGCCTCTACGTGTATAACGTAGGCAAGGCTCATCTTTTATAAGCCCTCAAGGCCCCTAGGATAATATTTTAGGTTAGGTTCTTGGTTGAAAAACTTAAAAAAACCCCTAAGCATCCAAATATCAAGAAAATAAAACCCCAAAACATTGGAAAACCTTGAAAAAACCCTAAACAACCTCAAATACTCAAAAACATAAACATTCACATAAACTTTCAAAAAGACCAAAAACAACTTCAAAATATTTTCAAAGACACCAAAAACATTGAAATATTCCTAGAAAAATCCAAAACCATCCATACCATCTTGCTTTCACCCACAATAAACTTTCACCAATAATAAATCAATTGTCACCTTCAACCTTTTGGAAAACAAGTAGAAAACAAGTGTCACAAGTCGTAAAGTGAGAACCTAAGTGTCAAAATCTAAAGTCTAGATCATAGGGAAATGATTCAATGAATTTTGTATCAATGAATTATCAAAAACCTCATCCTAATCAAACTACCTGATAACATTTCCTAGAATGCATCCTTCCTACGATGGACATTAACATCAAAAATCACCTTCTGCTAAGTTAAAATTAACAAGAGATATAGATAGCATTGACTGTTTATCTTTGATCTTTTCTTCAAATTTATCTTATTGACCCATTCCAAGGACCTCTTGATGAAGTCTAAATGATTTAGAGAGAAAGGAATGGGGCATCAATCATTATCTTTTTTTGTTGTGCTTGTGGATATTCTTGTAAAATAATCTTGGTGCATACTTTCTTAGTTGTGTGCAAGGAGGTTGTTTGGAGTAAATTGTTGACTATTGCATATGCTTTGGTCTGATATATTCTAAACTTTTAACATACATTCCAAAAAGGTTTCAGTATGTCAAGGTGTGAACACAAATTATCCTATCTATTTGCAGAGTCAAAGTCCATTACACTAGATACAACGTCATCCTGGTTATCAATATCTTGATGCATCGTGTCTATGTGTTATATCAAATATAAGGAATGATAGAAAATCCCAATCCCAAGACATGAGAAAAATCATCATCATCATCATCTCTTATCACCATATCTAATAAAGTCTCGGTGGGTCAAGGACTTGTTTGAATTTTTGAATCAATCTTCAAAATCAATGGTCAAATCATTCAGTTTATTCTTCTATCTTCTTTCCATGCTAACCTGATATCATGACAGTAAAAAAAAAAATCATCATGCATCCATCCTGTATCCACAAATCATTAACATGCATACATATAGCATCATCACATTATATCATAAAAAAGGAAAACATAATCCATTGCATTATCATTTAAGTTGTTTTGGATAACATAGATTTGTTAGCTTTTTAATCCATGTCACATATCATAAGCATGAACATTTGCATTATCCATATATACATCCATATGCATACATCATCGTATCATAAATTGTATGGAAAAGTACACAAAAATAAATGCATCCATATCATCCGCATCTACATAAGCATATCATAAAAAGATACTGAAAAATAATATAACATATCCATTGCATTGCATTTCATCTATCCCACAACATCGCATCTCATATACATCACATCATAGATCATCATCACATATCACATATAACATAAATAAAAGAAGGGAATCCATCACATTGCATCCATTCATAATCATGACACATAAGCATATAGCATCACATCATATCATATGCATCCATACATTCAAAAAACATAAACTAAAGGCGCATCACATATCAAATCTGAATCATCTCGTATAGATATAAAAAAATGATTGTCATGGTCCAATATTTGAATCCGTGTTTGCAAATTAATCAAAAATACAATATCCACGAGGCTGTAAAAAATGATCCCATGAATGTATATATGTTAAATGAATTAGGAAAATGATCAAAAAGTGTCTACACAAAACTAGCTAACACAAAACTAGCTAGCCCTAGTGCCTACTCAACTCACCCCTAACTGATGGTTGATCCTCAACTCTAGGTGGTGCTCTGCTTCTCTAGTAAAAATTAGGTTGTCTCATCACTTGAGGAACATCTCTATGATAATGCATATGATAGTAGGCAACCTCCATAACTGCCTCTCTATACAATCAAGTTGATACTCTCTATCCTTATGATGTGGCAGTCACCGCCTCCAACTGTTGGCTCCACCAAAATCTCTTGGGCCAACTGTAAGTCTATTTGCTACTACAATTGAACCTCATGGTCTCTCTACGTTGTCATGGACTGAAGCTACTGCTACATTTGATCCCTCTTTTCCTATAATTGGTCTCTCTCAACAGTGAGAGCCTATATTTGTTCCTGCATCTAAGCATCTAGTTGTATAGGTGGAGGAGGTGGTGTTGTAGTTGGAACCTACCCATCATGCCCATCCTTCTACCTTGGCACCTATGCCCTATCCTAATCTAGCTGCTACTAGTGCCTATCTCCTGGTAACTCTCCCTTGTCCTGCACTAGCTAATCCTGCCCTCTGCCTCAACCACCATCCCTACCTCCATCTCAACTGCCATTTTGAACTCAGCCTCAACCTCTACCTCTACCTATCCCTCTTCCTTTGGGGTATCCCCCCCTAGATCTGTTAGGCAAGTAGGTGTCCTAAACCATGTATCATAAGTAGGGGTATTCCCCGCATGTGGTAGATCTTGATTGTATGCCCAGGGTTGTACAACAAGCTGCCTGAAGTCATTGAACACCATAGTGGGGTCAATCTATGCTCCCCACTACACCTCCCTTTGTTATCGGGTGAACACTGTAGTGTAATCATCATCCAGTACATCCTATACCTCCCCAAACTACTGAGCAATATGTTCTAGGAGGTACAACTCAATCATCATGTGCTCCCTCCCCTAGAGGCAGTGAGTCTGCTAGGAAAAATATACCTATTGTTGATCATCATACCAAGGTGGAGCATACAACCATGGCCTCCATCAAAAGATATTCATGTCATCAATGACATGACACTAATAAGCTAAACCTATAAGGCATGTGTGTTGGAGAGTCATCAACACCCTATACCTGAAGATGGCAGGCTCATCCTTGTGAATGTCTGTTAAAACCACCAAGGCCTCAATACGATAATATTCTTATATGCCCAGATGTGGAGCAGTGTAACACCTTCTCCAATGCTCCTTCCCTCATGGTAGATGGCCTCATGCATGTCATGGTACAACAACACAAGTAGAATTGGACCCCATGTGTACATCATAGTCGTCTGAATCATCCCCTCCTAGGCCAATCCCCATCTAGGACTAAAACCTCTGCCCCATCGATCTAGGGCAATAACTCTAGAAATCAGTGCCGCAATGAACAATATGAAGATATCCACCTACCTGCGGTATATATCAAGGTCTATCTGTGAGCTCACTAAGATAACCTACTCCTGTGCAAAAGGGAGACACATGTGTCTCTCTTGATATCTATGTCATAGATGACACACTCTCCGTGAATAGGAAATCACAATATGTGCCACACATCTTCCAATGTAACAATGGCCTCACCAGTGGATAGTGAAATGATTTTTTTTGTATGTGGGGCTATCTTACACCTCTAGGGTTTTAGACCTAAAAGGAGAGAGATACAAAAACCCTAATGCTTCACTCAAGAAAAAATCCTTGAGATTTCAATGCAAAGAAGATTGAAAATTGTCAAAGAGAATTGTCCTAAAGGCTGAAAAACTGATAAAGGAGTTCACCACTAATGTAAAACTTGGAAAATGTAAGATGTTTGAAAAAACACTATGATATGCAAAAAGACCTAGAAATGCAAATAGATTGTAACATAAAACTATGAGATTTAAAGTGTGCACCTGGAAACTGGAGAAAGATGGAATGGACCTATGAAATCCTGAAATTGTTGCTTTTTAGGCCAACATGGACTCATATGCCAAGTTGGGCAACTTAGTCTTGCTTCAGGTGAACAATGCCAGAACAAGTTTCAAAAAAATGGGTACTCGGATTTGAAAAACTTTTTCAGACTCCTACAGTGGGACTCATTCGCTACAAATGGTGAATCAAACCACTTCCAGATTTTTGGAAATTCAAAAGTGGAATCTGTAAATCTTGGTCTGCTCTTTTGCTCCTTATTCAAATTTGTATTTGAAACTGTCAAATCAAACTTGTAGGTGTTCTCCAAGCTTCTCTTAGGACTTTGAAAACTTTGAATGTCTTTGATAACTTGATGGCGACTTTTCCAATCTTGCTCTTTGAAAAGTCTACAACCTAAACCAAACCCTTGAAGTAGAATCCTACAAACATGCAAGTAATAGCTCTAATTGATGTAGACTTGGAAAATACTTGAAATTATTAGAATGCTTGATAGATTTATTTGGGGTGAAATGAGTAGAAAAACCTTATATTTATACTTGATTATGCTATAGGGTGATCCCACAATACTGGTTTATACTTTCTTAGAGATCCTGATTTTTGCTAAAATCACATATTTTTAGAAAATGTAATATTTAATCCTTGAAAAGTTCCATTTAAAGGATTCCAATTGAAGAGGGTTTGATCAAACCACCTTAGATCAAACCCCCTTGCATAAAACCCTGCTAGTTTTAAACCATACCTATAATGGAGTCTCCTTTACACCCATCAAAATGTTGATAAAAAAACCACTTTTGATTTATCTTTTGGGGGATCAAATGAATTCATTTAAAATTTATTTTTTTGTGCAATCCTTATTATAAGATTCCCAAAAGGTATAATTTTAAATAAATTTAATTTGATTATTATATTTATTTTTTATTTCTTGTGAATGTAGGTTTTTCACTGAAAATCAAGCTCTTTGTTTTGCACATAAGAAAAAATAGCAGATTATCAAAAAAAAAAAATTGGAAAATATCATGCACTAGATATTAAGTCCTTGATCCAACAAAAAAAATTTTTGATACATAGAAAAAAGCTATGTTGTATACGGTACTATGTTTGAATTGTGTTTTTTTGGTTTGACTTGAAAGGAAAATGAAAAATATTCAATAAAACACTATGAAATCAAATGAAAGTGTAGACACCTAAAAATGACTTAGGCCTGCAAGCTTCATTTTTACCACTTTCGTCCTAGCATAAGTAAGACATTTAATTATGTCCTTGGTCCACATTCGACTATTGATTAAATAATTCATAATTATATAATTAATTCATGTCCTTTGATTCTTTATGATTATTAAATAAATGAATTTCATGTATTTATTTAATACATCACTAACTGTCCAATTAAATAAATTGATTAATTTATTTAATTAATTAATCTTATCTGCTGAATTAAATAATTTAATTTAATTATTATTCTTCATATTCTTCTCATTTAAATAATTAAATTTATTTAAATGTCATAATCTAATATGAGTCTTTTTGATAAGTAATCTAGAAAAGTTATTTATTGTCTCGAAATCCATAATTTGGGTGCAATTAGTAATCAAAAAATCAAGTAATCAGGCGATTCTGATTTCCAAATCTTATCTTCGGTCAGATCTTATCTCTTTGATTTTGAATCTTACCGTCAGTGATCTTCCTTCTTGATTTTCAGATCTTTACCAAATTGATCTATCTTCTTGGTTTTGGTCTCTTTATCATTATTGTCATTTATTCTCCTGGTTGATCTTTTTTTATTTCCTTGAATTCATTAAAGTTTTCCTAACTTTAATTGAGGATTCAAGTTTGTCTGGATCGTTCATTTGAGATCATCACTAATGTATCTAGTCAAATCAGTTCGAATGGCCTTTTTCTATAAATGCCATTTCCTTCTCATTTTTCATATCTTGACATTTTACGTAATTACTATAGTTTTACTAGCTTCACATTTCATTGTCATAGGCAATTGTAGTATTTCATTATTGGCATTAGGTTTTAGGCATTTGATTAATATTGACATTTGTTTTAGACATAGGCATTGGCAAGAGTCATAGGCATAGCAAATCCTTCAAATCTTGTTGTAGGGTTTAGGCATTTTAGATTGCTCAAAGTACAAATTTGAGGGCAACATTTCCAGCAAGCAAGAAGGTGTAACGAAGATCAATCATGGAAGATGGAGACTCTCGGTGATATATTTCCTTTCGTTTTCATTTGATTTCCTTTGTACTTCGTTATTTCATTGGATTTTTATGTTATTTGATTTAACCATTTAACAATCTGATTTTCCTTTGATTACATTGGTGAACCCGACATTTTGCAGAAAAATTCGTGTGTGTTCTTGTTTGTTTTCACTGTTTTGCAGGTTACAGCCAAAACGTCATACGAAATCCCGTCACCTTCAGTTGAGCACAGAAAAATGGGCGAATAAAATATTTTCAAACGGTTTCTGAGTTTTGTAGATCTCACTCTCAGCTTTCCAGAACATCAAACGGTTTTAAATTTCGTTGAGATTTGATAAAGTTATGGGTATTTTACTGTTCGCTGTTTTTTTAATTTAATTCTAAAACCCGCGTTTTCTTTTGTCTATAACATTTGTTTTGTGCAGAATCGTGGAAAAAATTTTCTGGGTTTTGAAGGTCTATCATTTAGCTTTCCATGGATATCTACCACTTGAAATTTTGTTAAGTTTGGATGAAGTTATCACTATTTCAAGTTTGCTGTTTTCATTTAAGTTTTTATTTATTTTTTTATTATTTTTGTTACTAATCTTTTCTGGTAGCGTGTGGCGATCTTTTTCGTGTGTCCAAGACCATTATCTACAAAACTACTAACTTATTGTTTGCAGATTCGCATGTCAAAGAGGGAAACAAACAAACAGTGTGCTTGTTTATTTCTAGATTAACAAACACTTAGTTTTGGTGCTTATAAAAAGAATCATGTCTTTTGTGTCTGATTGTGCTTGTGGAGTGGTAGGTGAGTATGCTCTCACTTGGTGAAAACCTTGTGATCAGAAAACCAGACCCATTCTATTTTTTGTTAATTACCCTTCACGATTCGGTATATCGGAGTATCCTCTCCCCTTGCGCATTCATGCGATCCTGGGTGTTAGAGAAACGGTTATCGACTCTAGAACTTGGGCCTGTCCTGGTGGGAAAAAATACTCACCCCAGGACGACTCAGACCGGTAGCACCCTGACACCGAGGGACTTCCAGCCGGTATAAAAAAGTGGGTTCTTGGGGAAAGCCCAAGAATCACGAGCGTGGTTCCGACAAGATGGATCCGAAAGGGGACTCTCGCCGCATGGATCACGCCCCACGAACGGAATGCCCGAATTAAACACCCTTGTCTTAGTATCCAACCGTTCTATTGGCCGTTGCTTGATATAGTGCAGGGTACAGTATCATGCCCGAAGATTACTCACTACCGATCCCCTTGAGTAGAGATAACAATTCTTGGGATGTCACTACCCAATGAATCCGAATTTGGTGTGCTCGAATGACGTTAATGAGCCGTGGAGGGGAGCCAATGCCACCAAATTCTAAGTTGTCCGCTCTCGAGAAGGAAAGGTGTTCATCACCAATCCGGGGTATAACTGGTGGGCTATATCAAGTATACAAACCCTTGGCCTATTGGCCTTCTTAGGATTGTGCTTATTTCATGTGTGATTGGTTACATTCAAAATGCTGTGCTTGTCAAGTGTTTTCTAGATTTTTAAATAATATACACAACATTCACAAATCTGGACACAAACAATCGACCTTAGACAACTCATACTTTTCAACAAAACATCAGAAAACAATTTTAGTCCTCATTTTGAACTTAGACTCGGCATTGTCCATCATAGTCCTCATTTGGCATCTAGCTTGGCATTGGTCATTTTCCTTAGTCAACATCTTCATTATCCATCATAGTCCTCATTTGGCATCTGGCTTGGCATTGGTCATTTTCCTTAGTCAACATCTTCATTGTCACCTTGACATTTGACATTTTATCACCTTGCATTGGTCATTTTCCTTAGGCAAACATCATTATCACCTTGCATTGACATACTCCAAAAATTAGTGTCATAACTTGTCATCTTAGTCTTCATTGTCATGTGGCATTAGTCATTTTCTTTAGACAACATTGTCATATTGCATCCCTTATTATCCAAAAAATCCAAAAACATAGTCTTGCATTGTCATCCTTTATCAAAAAAAAAATCCAAAAAACATAAGCTAGTGTCATCCTTGCATTTACTTATCATTCTCATCATCCTCATTTGAGCAAATCCCTTTTACGGTTGAGACTAGGCTTCAAAGACAACAACGACAAATGGAAAACTTTGGACAAGATTCCAATCCCAACATCGACAATAACACTTATGGCACAAACCAACATTGGACTTTTTCTGACCCATTTCACAACATGAATATGCAATCTTCCGTGAACATGCCATCTTCATCAAAAAACATTTTTGAACCATTCATACAAAGAGACCAAAATGGACGAGTATATTTCAAAGACATAAAAGCTGCAATGCAAAATCCTGATATAGTCTCCTTTGTAAAAAAAATATCTCTTACGTGACCCTCAAAGGTACCTAGCCATGCTTTTGGATGAAGGGGCTAAGTTACCACAAGGCTTTGACATAAATACTTTGCCACCATCTGTCTACCCTCACAATCAACAGTCACTTGACACAAATCCTGCCAATAATTCACAACAAACGTCCAATTATCACCCTTATCCTAACCTTAACAAGGGAAGCCAACTGTCCGCTAGTCCATTCCAAACCTCCACGTCATATTCTGACCCTTCAACTATTAATCCCATCCAAGTCTGCATCCCTTATCAACCATCTACCAACTCATGTCAAGTCCCCACATCATACCATATTGATTCGGCCCAAGTCTCCATGTCCTATTTCAATCAACCTTACTCCAATCTAGTCCAAGTCCCTATGTCATTACCAACTAATATAGTCAAAGTCCCCATGTCATATCCTTGTCCTTCAACAATTAATCTGGTCCAAGACTCCATGACATATCTAGTCCAAGACTCCATGTCCTATCTTTGTCCCTCACATGCTAGTCCAGTCCAAGTCCCTACGTCATACCCTAGTCCTTCACATACAGGTCCAATGCAAGAACACATGTCATATGCTAGTCCTTCACATACTAGTCCCGTCCAAGTCCCCATGTCTTATCCTAGTCCTTCATCCATTAATCATTTTCAAGTCATCCCCTCACAAGCCACATCTAGTCATGAAAATTCAGTCATTACTCAAAGTCACATTCCATCGTCTACACTTGAAGATACATGTCAAAATGAAATCCCAAAGCATGACCTTATAATGTCACCCTCATGTCAAGAACAAGGTAGTTCATCCAATGACCCTATCTTTCAGTCCATCCATGAAGTCCTTCAAGACAATCATGACATCCAGAACACACCTCTCCTTGACAACGACTCTATTTCCAACTATATAATCCATGACAACCCCATCTTCGAGCAAGACCCTACCATTGACCAAGATATCCAAAATGGTCCCCTTCTTGACCTTTATGCCATTCATGATCAAACACTTGTTGACCCTATAAAGGCCTCTACTATTGACCCTTCCCAAGATGAGACACTTGCCTTCAAGGGACACATAGACGATATTCCTCCAGAACAAGAATCTTCCACTAGGGACACACTTGCATATGATCAAGTTATAGCTAAAATCATGGGACTCTATGACACGAAACATAATGATGGCTTCGACATTGCCTTGGAAGAAATTAGCAGAATCATCCTAAACCCCGGCATGTCACGCCAATCGGAGCCAAAGATATCGATCGAGAATATGTCCAACATGAAAATGAAGCCTAAGACACTTTATCCAACTGGGTCATCTATCTTTTATGTCGAGCGGGCTTTCTTCACGGTGAAAATATTACAGTAGCGGTGTCCTGGAGCATCTGATAGGTTAGCATCTTGCTTTCAAAACAACAAATACCCCATCACAAATAGGGTCATCCGGCATGCAATATCAAGGCAAAGGACTAGGCATACGAGCAAGATTCTAGAACCAATACGGCCGAGGCCAGGTATAGACATCAGGTCTTGGCTATTCGAACATAACAAATCAAGCGATGCCGATGTGGTACCTCACCGATCTTTGGGGGGCAACCTTGTCAGATACAAATGTCAAAATGGAGTCCATGAGAAATCCTTGTCATAAGATTGCTGCCAACACCCCCTCCACCCACACCATCAACTGTCATTTTATGATGAATCAACCTCCCCTTTGGAACCAACAAAAACAAAAGTCTTACAAGTCAAAAGATCAAAATCAATTGTCAAAGACCATTGAATCAAACAAAAGGACAAGTGGACAAATGGAATTAAAATGGATCCCAAAGAAAAATGGATCAAACAAAGACATCAAGTCAAATACAAAAGTCAATCACAATGTGGAGCCACAAGACAAGAGGACTCCCACATATAATGCATGTCCACCTCCTTCAAAATGGTCATTAATCAAGGCATATAAAAGTGTTGGTTCCAAACACCATCCCTTCAAAATCTGTCATCCATCATCCAAAGTTTGGAAAATAAAAATTCATTCATCCAAATGTCCAAACAACCTTTCCACATTTACCATCATCTGTCATAATCCTACATCTCGCCTAAAGTCCAAAAATCCTACATCACAAATCCGTCACATCATGGCAGCAACTCTTTACCACAAGGACTCTCATGGCACTCTATCGCGATGTGCGTATTTTGATAAGGCCAACTCTAGTATCAAAAAGGATCACAATGACATCGATCAATTGTATACAAGTGCTACGATCATGACAAGACAACTCCTTCAGCAAGGTCATTATTGGCATATCATGGCACCAGTCTCTACATCGGCATCGTCAATGAATTCAGAACAGGCAGTGGTTATCTAAAGCATCCAGGCTATCCACAATATCGAAATACGAAAAAGAAAAAATTGAAAATATAAAACATAGTCACCAGTGAAAACACGTAAGCAGTCTTGGTGACACCAAAAATCAAAAATTCAAAAAAAATAGTAAAGAGAAGAATTTCATCAATGGTAGAAACTTGGCAAGCAGTATGTGGATAAGTACCATGATGGCTTACAGGAAGCTTGACATCATGTGTAATAAAATAATCGTAGGTGGACTCTTACACTTGGGGGCAAGTAAGTCTCATTTCCATGCCTTCCTCATGACATTGACATCTAAGCCCTATCATTTCCATCAATTTTCCACCTGTCTTGATCTTGTTATGGCCGACACACATAAATCATGCTTTGGGAAAACTCTTGACATGTCTATTTTGGGTCATACACGATTCATGAAACATCATATCATCAACCATCATAGTCTTATTGTCCTTATATGACATAGTTCTTGAAAATCATATGGCAATTCCCTTAGTTTCATGTCTCCCGTCCTTTACCAAGGCCACCCCCTATCCTTTCATGCCTATCACCTATCTTGGCTTTCCCTTGTCAAACGGTCTAAGGATAATCATCATCCCATCTAGTCCTAACTAAGTCATTCCAAATCTGTGAAGGTCCAATTCCTTCTATTTTGTTATCAATTTTACTTAGTGCGTTCTGTTGACTATGAACCTCCTGCTTTTGTCCATTCTCGTCCCATCATCCTCATGTGTTGTTCGTGATCGTCCTTTACGATCAAACAATTGTCATCACATCAATTGGTATTCAGCTTGACTAGGGGCACAATCATGTTTGTCCTTGGATTCTCATGTGTAGGCATCAGTTATTTGCATTTGTCGCGATCCTCTTAAACGTCAAAATCCAAAAAAATCATAAAACGACAAAAAGACCAAAAACATCACAAAAAGTCCTAAAAAGACAAAAACATCACAAAAAGTCCTGAAAAAAGACCAAAAACATCATAAAATGTCCTGAAGAAAGAACTAAAAATCATAAAACGTCATGAAGAAAAACACAAAAAACATCCAAATTAATGTCAAAATCCTAAAAATGGAGTCAAAGTCAGTCATGTCAATCAGTCCATGTCATTGTCGAACTACGTTGTCTCTGCGCATTTGCTACGTAGGCAAGGCCATCAGTCGATGAGTCCCCGAGACATTAGGTCAGTCCTTTTAGGTTCATCCAAATAAAATCACGGCATTTGTCACAATCGTCAGATCGGTCAAATAAGTTAGACATAGTCAAACTCAAACACAAGACGGTCATTCGAAACGTCAATGTCAAAATTGGTCAAAATCAGACAGCACGGTCCAATCAATCATACAGTCAACATCAGTCAACTTGCCAAAACATATTAGTCAAAACAATGTCAATCCAATCCCATCACTCTTTGGTCCTCTTCAAGATGTGTCCTTCTTGGATTTGGACCTTGTCAAAATGTCCTTTGCCTTTTTCAGGATGTGTCCTTTCTGACAATAGGCCCCGTCAAACTATCAACACCGTCAAATTGGCAAAACTCTTAAACTGTCAAAACTGTCAAACTGACAAGAATTCAATCTTTGGCAAACAAACATTGGCAAACAAAATTGCATGGCTGTTAATCTTTCTTGGCTATTTTGTCTTATATTTTTACTGTCTTGTCTTTATTGGTCATGTTACTAGCTACCTCGAGGATGTCCCATGAAGGATTTAGAGGTGCGATGACGTCTCCTGGCCTATTTTAATTTCTTTTACTACTGTCTGTGGATTGTCTCGACAAAAAGACTGGGGCAACTTGCCCTTAGTATGAGTTAGGACATTCCTTGTCTGTGACTATCTATTTTTCAAGTGGATGACCTTGCACACCTTGGTCTACATCATACCATGGTGTTTGTTGTCCATTTGTGTCATTTTTACTGCCCAATGATGATTAAGAGCAATAAATATTAAAAGTCCTATGGTAAGGTTTGAAGGATTTGGTCTAGGAACATACATGCATCTCCTTTAGTCATGTCATCTTCTCTTGCCCATCTCATATAGGCATTGCATCCATATCATCATCCATATCTTTTTCGATAACATTTCTTTGTCTCTTCATATTCTAGTCTTCTCATTAATTTCAAGAGCACACCCATGTTCTTGGAACTTGTCTGTCCTCTCGAGGGGGCATACCGTAACCCTCCTCGTCATTCTTCCTTCTCTTATTTTGCACTGGGGCATTTTTTGGCTTATTTTTCTTTGTCACAATGCGACAAGCGACATTATGACAAAGAGGGGCAAAATGTAGACACCTAAAAATGACCTAGGCCAAGCTTCATTTTTACCACTTTCGTCCTAGCATAAGTAAGACATTTAATTATGTCCTTGGTCCACATTCGACTATTGATTAAATAATTCATAATTATTTAATTAATTCATGTCCTTTGATTCTTTTGATTATTAAATAAATGAATTTCATGTATTTATTTAATACATCACTCTGTCCAATTAAATAAAATTGATTAATTTATTTAATTAATTAATCTTATCTCTGAATTAAATAATTTAATTTAATTATTTAATTGCTAATTTCATATTCTTCTCATTTTAAATAAATTAAATTATTTAAAATATCATGTCAATCCTAACTGTCAGTCCTTTTTTGATAAATAATCTGAAAAAGATTATTTATTATCTCAGAAATCCATAATTTGAATTATTTTAATTCAAATTAGTAATTAATCTTCCAAAAATCAAGTAATCGGGCAGATTCTTGATTTTCCAAATCTTATCTTCAGTCTGAATCTTATCTCTTTGATTTTTCGAATCTTGCAAATCAGGCGATCTTATCTCTTTGATTTTTCAAATCTTGCAAATCAGGCAATCTTATCTTCTTGATTTTTTGAAAATCTTCATTATCTAATTAATTTGTCTCATTTATTCTCCACCGTTGATCTATTTTTATTCCAACTGTTCGATTAAGGATTTTGCCCTAACCCTAATTAGGGATTCTCAAGTTTAATCTGGATCGTTCATTTTAGGGTCTCATCACTAATGTATCTCGTCCGTCCGTTCGAAATGGCCTTTTCTATAAAATGCCCTTTCCTTCTCATTTTTCATATCTTGACATTTTACGTAATTACTATAGTTATTTACTTAGCTTCACATTTCATTGTCATAGGCAATTGTAGTATTTCATTATTGGCATTAGGTTTTAGGCATTTGATTAATATTGACATTTGTTTTAGACATAGGCATTGGCAAGAGTCATAGGCATAGCAAATCCTTCAAATCTTGTTGTAGGGCTTAGGCATTTTAGATTGCTCAAAGTACAAATCTGAGGGCAACATTTCCAGCAAGCAAGAAGGTGTAACGAAGATCAATCATGGAAGATAGAGACTCTCAGTGATATATTTCCTTTCGTTTTCATTTGATTTCCTTTGTACTTCGTTATTTCATTGGATTTTTATGTTATTTGATCTAACCATTTAACAAATCTGATTTTCCTTTGATTACAGAAAGCACTAGATATCATAGTTACAAATCTAAATTCAACAAAATAGAATTTTATCCTTCATGGAAAAAAAGTTATGTTGTATACGGTGAGCATCATTCCTTAAAAATGGTGTTTACTGAAAAAAAAAACTAGTCTTCAAAGGAGATGGAAAAAGAAGTGCAATATAATTCCAAAAAAAAATTAAAGAATATGTTTAGAATCTAAAGACAAAATGTCACAAATCACTAGTTTGCATCATCTTCAAATTCCTCATGGTTTAGTTGCTATAGGTGCCCGAAAGTGAAGATTTAGTTAGAAAAAATCAGTTCAATGTCCATCTTGGCCAAAAATTGTAAACAAATATTGTGGGATCACCCAATAATTCTTGAAAATACATCATCACAGGCCAACCTTAGATCATAGAAAATAAAAAACCACCAGAAATTTGAATTAACTTTGAATTTTGAGTCAAAGGGGACTCATTCACCACTCTAGGTGAATGGATCCCAGCTTAGGTATTTCAGGTGGGTTTCGAGATTTAAATATTTAAATGATGTTTATTGAGTTTATTCTCAAAAATACTCATAAGTAAGGCCTGTAGATGCAAAATGGGGCCAATTAAAGCATAAGAAAGCCCAATTATTAATGACAAGCCTAGAAAAGTGTGAAATTTTGTTACAACCCTTTACAATGCTTTGAAATAACGCTTGGTAAATGATAAAAAGAGGTTATTTAGGTGAAATACATTAATAAGACCCTAGAAAAGTGTGAAATTGTGTTACAACACTTCACAACACTTAGGTAAGGTACCATTTGAATCCTTAATAGTTCATAAGGGCCTAAGGCCTAATGTGAATGTGTTAACCACATTACATCACTAAATCAAGTAAAAACTAAGCCAACATCTGTTAGAAAGACCCAAATGAGCGTGAAAATGTCCAAAGATCCATTTTTCTTTACTATAGGCAGATGAAATGATTAGGTCTCACTGTGCCACCTCTCAATCAGTGCAATCATCATAGCAAGGTGGGTTCAGACCTTGGGCAAGAAAGCAATGAAGCCTAAACCCAGCATACCCAGCCACTCCACGTCCTCGTCATCGAAGTCTCTTGCTGCTGCCAAAATGTTAGAATGGTGCTCTCGCGACATCAATGACAGAGGATCCTCCTACATGCATCGTACACACAACATCAATTTGCTAAAAAGTCAAAGTACTTATCACAATTTGAGACTTTACATCCTAAAATATCAAAAGTGTTGTTGAAATCAATAGCATTGCTCTTTCAAGGGTACGTTGTTGTATCCATTTTAGGGGTGCATCACCACTTTGGTGACACACATCACTACACTCAATAACGAATCAACATTTTCATGTGTCGCTTTATTAAAAAATTGGGTTGCATCGCTAAAATTTGTGTGTCACCCACTACTTTCAAGCGACGCTGAACTTGAAAATCCTATGCGTTGTTATTTTAACCTCACGACCTCGTAATCAAATGTGTCACCTAATAGAAAATGGTGGTGAGCCACTAGATAGAAGGTGCATCACTATAAAATCAATATCGACACTTCTAACACATCAATTGTGTCACTATATAGCAACGTACCTAGAAACCTAGTTTTGACCCCCTATTAATTGCACCTAAATGCAAAAATTGAGACAAGTTTTGAGTCACATATCCAAGGTCCTACGTCTTCTTGAGGCCCGTACTCTCAAACTCGCTCTAAAAGGTGAAGAGGAAGCACTGGTTGCACCATTTTGTCAGGTGTCAAAGCTCCAAATGCAAGAATCTCTAAGGGTTGAATGCACAAATGAATTGGAAGTGTCACCCTTCTCATTTATTTAAGCCTAAAAATTAGGGTTTTTTTCCCTAATTTGATCTAGAAGCTAGGGTTTTGGCCTATTTTACCTGTTTCCACCCTATGCAACCTATTTTAAGCCATTTTTTGTATTTTTTAGGCCATTTTTTTGGCACCCCGAGGCTTGTTTTGACACCTGAACCTATATTTAATCTTTGTCAAAAGATCAACCCAAAATTCAAATTTTCCACCTGATCTCTCGAGGGAGCAAGGTACCAGTTTATTTCCTTTCATTGGGGCAATAGTGGGGCATCCAAAATTTTTAATTTTTTTAATTTTTTTGATCTAGGCAACAATTTTAATTTGAAAATTTTCAATCTTTGAACCAATGTAGCAGGTACCTCAGTTCAAAGAGGGGAAAAATGTAGACACGTAAAAATGTCCTAAATGATATCATGCACTCAAATCAAATATACTAACATTGCTTTGTCCTAAAACTTATCCTCTTTTCGCTTAATTGATTAAATTATCCTATCTATTTAATTAATTATGTCATTTTCATCTATTAATCTGATTAATCTAATTAGGTTAACCATCCCCTTTCATGCTAACATTTTGTCCTATTAAATTGGATAAATCAAATTATCTAATTTAAATCCTTAATTCCTCTTAGTTAATTAAATAATCCTAAGTTATTTAATTAAATATCATATCGCATCCCCCTTTTCATTAAATAAATTAATTATTTAATGAGTATCCTAATTCCCCTAATTTGCATAATTGAAATTTTATTTAATTATCAAATTACTAATTAAATCTAATTCTCCCACTTGCAAGGGAATATTCCTTGGGAGTATTCCTCCTTTGCACATTCCTCCAAAAGGAATATTCCCATAGAACATTCCTTCTCCTTTGCACAATTAAATTTGTTTTTAATTAACTAAATATCTAATTTCCCTCACCCATGAGAATATTCTTTGAGAATATTCTCTTTCTCCACTCATTTGAAAAAGGGAATATTCCTTTTTTGAAACAAACTTTTAACAAAGCTTCTTGTGCAAGTTTTGGAAGTTTGTTTGTTTGGATGAATGTGAGCCCTTGATGGGAATCCATGATCTATGCCTCCATCTTCCTTCCATTCTAATTGTCGATTGATCCTTTTGATCTTGACCATCAATTTCATTTTTCCTATTCTATAAATAGAGCTTGAATCTATTGAATAGGGATCCACCTTTTAATATTAAACTTATTCTATTAAAATCACTCACATTTCATGTTTTAAAATCATTTTAGGTCATTTCACATGCATATTAGCTTAGAACATCCATTAATGGCTTCCATGGTTACTTAGGTGCATACATTTAGCATATTTTGAAACTAGGGTTTTAATATTTTACATCTTACATACATTTAGAATAGCTTACCATACACTCACATCAATTATCATTTCATTTATCTTGTTAAAATAGTTTTCCTTGTGTTCTATCACACATCTTACAATCCATTTTGTTGATTCTCTTCAATAGAATCGATTGAAACAAGCTCATTATCCAAGGGATTTGGAAAGGGTCATCATTCTACATCAATGCGACACTACTCCCCCAATAGGATAAGTTTCAATGGATTAGATTAGATGTTTTTTAAGCTTTCATATTTTAATATGTTAATTTTAATGGCTTCTTAGCTTAGTTTGCATTGAATGATTTTATTGGGACTGATGCATAGTGGCTTAATTATACTTCCAATCCTCATGGATGAGATGTTGTTAGTCCATACTACGTTCATTGGTTACAACTACTAACAAGAAAGTTGACTGGGCTACTCATATAAGTGATACTATTCATGAGCGATTGAGCAATGTCCTCACAACCTCCAAGTTTTACATGACATCCTACTTGGTCTATTTGCTATCTTCACAAGCTTCCTTCTTAGAACTTAATAGATTTGGTTATTTTGAGCTTGGATAATTGACAATCTATCAACACTATCCCGAATTGGTGATGGAGCCAAGTTATCATAATGTTTGTGTTATTAATTACGATTTCATCTATTTAGTGATTAGAGGGCTTGAGGGGGATTTCTCTAGGATAATTTAAAATGAGGCTATGGAAACAATAAAATACATTGGAAACTGGTATATCCAATATAAAAAAAAATCTATATTAGAGTGGTAGAATTTCATAAGATTCCTTGCAAACTCCCTAGGTATCCCTCAAATAAAGTGATTTTTTGGAAACATGCAGGAAAATAACTGAATTACAAAATCTCATTGCTAGGAAACACAAACCTATATACTATTTCCCTATTAAAATAGGGGTGTACTCCTATGCTAACATGTAAAATTTAAAAGGTGCATGTGGAAATGGCTAGATACAATCTTGCACTGTACAATACTGCCAAGAGTAGGTTTGATCCTATTGGAAAGATCAACAAGGTAATGGGTTCCTATTTCATCCATGAGACAAATACTAAGGATCAATGGCTAATTGCAAGGAATATTTTGAGGTCAGAATGAAGGATTACTATCAACTAACCATGTATTTTATGAAGCATTGTAAATATACTCAGGTTTCTAAGGAGCAAAAAGATGATGGAAAGGTCCTTGACCTTGCCTATTAGGGTCAAACAATTTATAATCAACCTATTTTTTATATAAAATTCTCGGTTCAAGAAAATGATGATAGCAATACTTGAGAACAAGAGCTAATCGCTCATTCTCTATGATGGTTGAAGAGGACCTTCCCCGTGATGAAACTGTCAACACTTGCTAATGAAGCTAAGAAGAAGAAATGGGAAGGCTCATCAATTGTAGATACTGAAGAAGAACCATCATCTACTACAATTACCAAGGAGGGACCTTCCACCACTACTACCTCATATAGAAGAATAAATACATGAAGAAAAGGCTCAAGAAGAGGAGGTTAACACATAAGAAGTTCACTAGAAAAAGAAAGTTACTAAGGAGAAACCTCATATAGAAGAATAAATACATGAAGAAAAGGCTCAAGAAGAGGACCATACAGTTCAAAAGAGACAGTGGACCTATGTGGAAATCCCAAAGAAAATTCTAAATGTATTATCACAAGCTTTCCAATCTCTAGTCAAAAGAAAGAAAAGAGAACAAAGAATATCCACCATTTCAATTGATGAACAAGGCCATAGAATAACAAAAATAGATGGTCTGTTAGTGGATAAGTTAGAATTGGAGATTATTAGAGAGGATTACCTAATCAAGTAGGTTGATATGGATGTCCAAGCAAGAGAGGGAGAGCAAAAATCTCTCTAGATCTCCATATCTGCAATTTTGAAAAGGATGCAGAAGGACGAGAGTACTAAAGAAGAGTTGAAAGCTCAGGTAGCACAACTCACAACATGCATAAATAATTATATTGGACCTGTTGATGTTGTGCATCTTGAGTCTACATTATAGGCTACATTAAAGGAGAGGTTAGGAATTTTGGCCCAGATGGTTGGATTGTCATGACACAACAATGGAAATAAGATTTTTTGGGTTTAATAGACCGGGTACTCAAATAACTAATAAATTTGTATCACTCCATTAGTGATGAAGACAATGATGCTTAGAAAATTGAGCTAAGCATCAATGAAGAATTATTGGTTTGGGACATCCTGATTCTTCATCAAATAAATGAAACAAAAATGAAGGAACTCTTACAGCTACTATAATTGAAAAAGGAGAACAAGACCAGCTCCCACTATAGATGAGGGAAGCAAAGTTCTAGTTAAAAATCTTGAATAATTGCAAAAAAAAGTTAAACAATGATAGAGGCTAAACTGAGAAAAGGATGAATAGAATTCACTAGGTAGTTGAAGACTTTCTTTGCACATTTTTGGATACTCTTGTGTTAGTAAGAGAGCACAGTAAAATGGTTGAATAATTACAAATCCAAATGCAAGGAAAGGTTACATAGGAGGGCATTGATAAAATTGTAAATGGAAAGGTTAAGCTCCATTCTCTTCAGGAGGAATTGGAACCCTTCACAAGGATACAAATCCAAATGGAGAAAATAAAATTTGATCAAAAGGTCAAGGTGAAATTTCATAAAGGTCTAGCAATAGATAGAATAAATGAAGTGGTGTTAGCATTCTCTGACAGCCTCCCAAAATAGCTAGATATAATAGAATATCATTGTTTATATTTTTGTTTCTTTTAATAAATAACTATTGATACAAAAATGGCATGCCCAATTGCAAGGAATGAAGAATTGGTACTAGAAGTTTTGTTAACTACTATCACTAGAAGTCCATGCCCAAATCTGTAAAATAAAATCTTGCTTTGGAAGTTTTTTATTGTACACACATAAAATTTTCCTCGCAATCACTTTTACCCATTGTATATTTCAATTGGTCACCCTTATAATCATATCTCCATATTATAACCATTTATTCATATTATAATCATTTATAGGAATCTATAAGCATTATTCATAAAATCATTTATCCTTTATCATTTACGCATTAATCATTAAAATATCGTTTGCATATTCCATTAAATTATTAAATACTCTATCCATTATTGATCCATTGGCGTAAATCCATTTATCCATTCATCTCATAAAATCATTTACAAGTCCATAATCATTTTTCACTAAACTCATTTTCACAATAATTTATTCATTATAAAATATTCATGCATTAATGCATTTACGTATTTCATGTATTTTCATATTCATTAAATTATTCATTTACCACCTAAATGCATTTATACATTTCAATCTTTTATCTTACCCATCTCATGCATGTGGGGTATTTTTCCTTCAAGCCAATCTTTCATCCCACATTCCTTCCACAACTTGCATTCACCCTAAAAATGCCTATTTAAACAAGAATCTCTTCTCATTTTGCGGGGACAGAGGAATTTTGCTCATTGCATAGTAGTATTGATCATAACATTTGAATCTCTTACATTTTTGGTCTCATTTGAATATCTCTTATTCTATTTCACATAGCCTCTTATGTGTGCTCTGAGAGAAAATGAATATGAACACAAGATCTTGTGAATAGGAGAACAATGGAGTAGTTTAGTTTTACATGCATGTGTGTGTTTTGATCAAAAAATCCATTGATATGATGTTGGAATCAGTTTGAATCCTTCAATTTGAACACCCATCTCCCTCATCATATATTTATAACTACTAATATAAAAAATCCATGCATAGTTGCAAGAGTAAAGGATGGTGTTGGAATTTTGATAGAAAATAGTTGGACTTTAGTTAGATTTCAATTCCATTTCATTTTTCTTTTTATTTCCTAAGTTCTAGTTGTTGAGAAAATGTGTCTCAACCTTGCAATTACATAAGGTATTGTTGATACACAAGGGATTGTTTATCTAACGACGACTTGGGGGGTGTGGGGGGGATCCCCCCCACGAGGGGTTTGGGGGGATCATCCCCTTGGCTAGGGTCCAAGGGCAGCATCCCCTGGCGGGGGCTCGAGGGAAGCACCCCCGAAAGGAAAAAATTATTTATATTTTATCATTGTAAATCTAGACCATTCATCATTATGTCTTATATCTAACGGTCGATATTTTATTAGCTTGACTTGCCCTATAAGGAAACCCTATTTTATGAGGGTGTTGTATTACGGCTATGTATTGTGATGTATTCTAAGATTTTGATAGCAACTGTGTTGCCTTTGGATCTCTGAGTGGTGATACTCATGTGAGAAGCTTGCTCTACAGTATATTGTAATCTTTGTGATTTTTGAACAATATATTGGGTAGCTTTTGGAGTGTGGGGTTTTTCTCCCAAAAGGGTTTTCCCCACATAAATCATTGTGCTGGGGTATGCATGATATTTGTGCTTATTTTTGTTTAAGTCTCTATAATTATTAAATATCTGTAAAATTTTGCATTATTCTCCTCTAAAGGTTAGTGTAGGAAGTTGTTCATCTACTTTAGCTTCCTTACATTATGTGTTGAGTTGAACTCCAACTGGTGCACCCAGTTTTGATATAGTTTAATTTTTAGCTTTCTTTTAGTTAAGAACTCAAGCACTGGAGATAGTTCAATTTAGATTTTTTTATCAAATCCACAATTTTACGAAAGTAAACTTCAATATAATCTTGCTTCCAAATCATTTCAAAGGATCCGATTTTGATGTAATTTTGTTCAAATAAACAATACAATCTCAATGTAGATTTTTCCAAGTGACTTTGTGGATTATTAATTTAGTCAAATGGTTATGTCTATGTTGCATGGATCTTGATTTGGCATCATGGTGATGGTATCAGTATCTTGCTTTAATCTAAGTTATCAAAATAATGAGATCTCGTTGGTAATTATGGAATTAAATAAGATTTCATCTTAGATCTATTTGTGCTTGACGGTGTTCTAATTGCATGAAATCTGAGAATCTTATGTGGTGATTCATTTCCTTTGAAGATTACATTGATGTTACTCATGAATGTGTGAAATACTATTTTCTATAATAGTGGTTTGGAGATTTTTTAAAAGGTGCAGAAATGATTGGTAGAATATTTCTTATCATTGTTGATTAGATTAGATTTTATTTGTATTGCTTCTTGTTACCCTATCGGTTTTGATTTTTCTTTTAAAATTAGTTTGAAATACTTGAAGAATAATGAAATAAATATAAACCTGCTATAAATCTGAAATACAATCTATTTTTAAGAATTGTTGAACTTATTATTTCTAGTTGCATGTTATTTACAGCAAGCTTTAATGACATAACCCTTGTAAACATGTTGACATCCTTGTGTTGTCCCAACACAACTAAGAACTAGTTATACAAGAACCTTGGAGTAGTTTCACTACTTTTCAAAAGGGGTGATAAACCCTTATTACCTAGCACATTGTAAGTGATTAAAGCCACCCTCAACATACACCATTTAGAAACTCAATAAACAAGGGTTTATTCTCCTTTGGTCAATCTCTTAGAGGTAGGTCAATTAACATTGATAAACCAAAACAAAGATAAGATAAAAATCTGCAATATGCTTAATATGATGTATGTTGTTGTATGCCATAATAATGTTTCTATGGATGCCTCATGAGTTTTTTAAGAAAAATTATGTCTAATAATTTTTTTGGAACAATAAAGTCAAAATGTATAATGAAAAACCTTAAATATGACAACAAAGCACGCAAATCTACATTAAGTGTTCTCACACTAGAGAATAGGAAATACCAACAGAGTTTAAATATTAATTTGGATTTTAAAAGTTCTAGGTTTAGATCCATATTTATAGAAACAACCTAGGTTATTTTTGCACTCATGGATATGAACTAGGGTGGTGAATGAGAAATCTAGGGATCATAATTATTCACTTGTAGACTTATTATTATATAGAGGACAAACATATCAAAATGGACCCAAAACATAAGGGAAAGGAGTATGGGATGCAATTTTCACCATGATATTTTACCCCCACTTTGACATGTGTGTGATCTATTATGAGAATGCATGTTAAATTAAAACAAACGCTCAACTTAAAAATGAAATATTTCAAAAAAATGAAGGATATGGATATGCATAATGATTCTTATATTCACCTTGCAACAAGTGATCCATCAAAAACTTGTAAGATAAAAAATCATGCAATGAATAACTATGTATGAAAGGGGTTTTTTACTTAGCTAGTTCATCACCTAAGTCACATTCACACTAGCTACTTAAGTTTACTTAGGGTACACATAATATAATTATCATTTTATGTCTCAAGTCATAATATTAAGACATATGTCATAATATTATGCAATCCTATATCTCACCTTGATCTATATAACCAAGGTAATCTCTTTGTAATCTCAATATATTATCATTATATATTTACATCCTTTGATAGAATATAATTATTCTCTCATATATGATCTCTCTTGGGCTTTCAAAGAAGTTCCTATATCTTATGTGGCTACAATCTTTAACCAAATATTTTATTGTATAGAGCATTCTATACCAACTCTTACATGGTATTAAATATTTGCATAATTGCTTCATGATAGTCTTGATTGAGAGATCTAGGTTGAAAATATTGGTGGATCTTGAAAATTTGAGTATGCTCTTCTCTTGCATCAAATTATGATCTATAGAATCATAAAAAAATTGATAAAAATAACAGATTTGGGGGGTTCCTCTTTGTGGATTTGTATTGTAGGTTTATTGTGGAGATTGTTGATGTAAATATGAGATCACCATTGAGTTCATGGTGTCCAAAAAAGTTATATTTTCCTTTTATTTTGTCCAAATTGGACATATGAGACTATATCCGCAAGGCTTTGATGTTGAGAGGTGGTTTCCAGATCCATAAAAAACTTTAATTTTGGATTATTTTAAGACAAATCAGACCCTACTATCACATCCAAAAGATCCAAGAACCTTAAGATAGACTGTCAATTCATCAAAACCATACCACTTTTCCTAGGTCCGTCAGAGAATTTTTTCCGTCCTCAATCATTCAAATCATAGGGAATATTTTGTATGCAAGTAAAATATTCCACCTACATAAGAAGGTGTCAACAAGCATTAGTGCATGTACAACAAATAACTTCCTCTTCTTTGATTATTTCTTCTTCAACTACCTCCTTTTTTTGAACTCGTTCCTCTCTTGCTTGTATTTCTTCTTGTTCTTGGAAAGAATGAAGAGGAGTATCATGTGGAGGAAATGGAGGAGGTGGAGTTATTGAAAAATTAGGTATTTGAGAAGTATAATTTGGTGGAGAGGGTGGAGGTGTTGGAGAGACATGAGGTGGAGAATGTTGTGGAGGAGATGGAGGAGTTGGAGTAGGGTTTTTGTGTGGTGGAGGACTTGGAGGAGGAGATGGTAGTGATGATTCATGTGGAGGAGAGTGATGTGGAGGAGGACTTGGGGAAGGAGAAGGAGGAATAGGCAAAGTAGATCTAGGTGATGATGAAGCTTGAGGTTCACTTCTAGTTCTTCTACTTCATTTTAGAGGAACTTCTTCCTCAATCTCTTCTTCACTAGACTCTATAACTATCTTTTCTTTTTCATTCCTCTAATTGGGCCTTTTTGTTGAGTTTGATGGTATTTTCTTCTCAGTAGCAGCAAATTATCCTTTACATTTCTTTTTTTTTTTTTTTTTTGGAGGTTAGCGCTTTGGAAAATCCATCATAAGAAATGGAGATACCAACCATCTCTCTGAATAATATTTGACACTTGCTGCACTTGTATCCATTTTATCATCCTCTTCAATTGAGAAATCCACATTGTAGATTTGTTGGTAGAAGATCCCATATCCACTATAAATGGAATGTAGGACCTTTCCATTCTCTTTCAAATCCTTTGCCACTTTGGCCACATTGTAGGCTTTCACCACATCTACTATCATCCTCTAGTATTCTTGCATTCTTACTTAAAACTCTTTTTCACAATTTGCCTAATGGTCCTCCAAAGAAGGCTCATGTTTGAAGAAGGAACCTATAACCTTATTGATTTTCTGAATACAGAAGAATTTGGCCCTTGGATCATTATACAGGTTTATGTTATACATGGCCAATTCTGTTTATAAATTTTTATCATTATGCATGTTTGCATAGGAGTATACTCCCATATTTACAAGGAAATAATATCTCAATTTGTGCTTACCAACAATCAATTTATGGATCTTTATTACTTTTTTGCATAATTATAATAGGATCATTTTATCTATGAGGTACCTTAGAATCTTAAGGGAGTCTTTATGAAATCCAACTACTCTAATATATGTGAAGGTCTTAAATTGGATGTAGCATTGTAAATTGTCTACCTTGACAATTTTGCACTAGATTTTACTCCCTCCTATGTGCTTGGACCTAATTGTGTTCCTAATTTCCTAAATTATGCATTCCATGGCCCATTTATCATTTATCAAGAAATCCAATATGAATTTATCAAAGTATGCATTTAATATTTTTCCCCTGATACTTCAAATCTAGAAAAAGTGGGTCTGGATAAGGGCACCCTAGTTGCCCTTGTCCCCTTAAAATGGCCCCAAATTTAAATATGTCAGGGTTGGAAATTTATTAATTGAATTTTAAATCTTAAATGTCATCTATCAGGATTTAATTTATGGTAAATTATATTAATTTCATATAAATACCTATTCATTTCATCATTTGAAAACTAACTAGAAAAACTAGTAAGAAGAATTATTATCAAGAAATATTGAAGTACAATTATTATCAAGTCAAGAGAAAAATGTACAGAGTTATTATGAAATTTCATCATCAAAGCATCATGTCAAGTTTTATGTGAGTTTGTTCATGTGTATGCATTCATTTTGTTTGTGAGTACTAATGCTTGTAGGTCTTCAAGTCAAATCAAGCCAAATTGTAATCAAGCCTTGAGGTGATGTGTATGACATCAGTCCTTCAAGGATATCAAATTTGAGTGGTGAGTGACAACAATTTGTTGATTCATTACTCCATTATCATTTATCCTCTATCCCTCAAAAGGATAATCTCTCTTTATCATCAATTTTTCATTTTTGTAGGTAGAAATATCAACATAGGGTTTGACCGAGGCAAGCTCCTATATGGCACAACCCTTTCTCTCCCTTTGAATGTTTAGGTTACAAATTTGAAGAATATTTGATGAAGATTAAATACTATTTTCTCATTGGTGAATTCAAGCTCTACAACTTGAAAAGATACAAAAACTCAATTATCTCGGTAACAGACAAAGATTCAATAGTAAAGTCTAGAAGGAATAAACCACAAACCAAGGACTTGAGGACTGTGAAGTCAGATTTTAGTTTTAAATCTCTAGTTTAGGTGCCTTGCATTACCTTGTCCAACCAAATAAATCTTAAATTCAAATCACAAGTGCACACATGTCTGATCTATCCATCTCTATTCATTAAATTTGATTATCACTTTCCAGATTGTCCTTTTTTCATATCATAATAGTGCATTTTCATAATTAGCTACTTACATCATTGCATTCACACACTCCATAACAAAAAAAAAAAAAAGGGAACCATCTAAGAAAGGATTGGTTGACTCACCTTTTAGGTTACAATTTAATCTTATTTCCTTGGTCATCATTAATTCCCCTAATGTAATGCTTGGAAAGGTGACTAATCCTAATCAATCCCTAGGGTTTCACTTTTCCAACATAACATTTTTAGTGAACCCGACATATTGACTTTATAGAACTTTTAAAATTTGAAGAATATCATCTTAGATCTAAGATTAAAATTGCATTGTTTTGAATTTCTTATTTAGGCATCCTTTATTTCATCAAAAATTTGCATAACATATTGCATCCTAAGTTGAAGTAGGATTAATTTCAATCATCATAGGTCAAATATACATCTTAATTGCATTTAAAAATATGAATTATGTCATTTTAGATCTGAAATAAAATATGAAAGTGTTCATTGCATTCATTTAGGAATTTTGCATATATTCAAAAAGGAAAAAAGTGCATGGTTTTGTTGCAAAAAGACATCAAGATCATCATTTTCCATATTTTGCAAATTAGTATTAGTCAATTGCTAAATTTTAGATCTTAAACTTGCATTTGGAATTCAATTTTATTGCTTGAACATTTTGAAAATTGTTTGTACACTTGCATTTTCCATTACATAATCATAAATTGGTCAAATTTTGCAAAATTATTCAATGTTAGAACGCACTATCTTAGATCATAACCATTAAACATTATTATAGACATTGAAACTTTGAATTTAGTAGAAAACTTTGTCAAACTAGGGAACCCTAGCTGCCCTTGTCCAACTAGTTTTGGCTCAGATTTCTATGACAAAACCCTCCCAGGATATTTTGCCTAGATTTTCTCTCATTTTTTTATTCATTGTGTTGTAAGAGTTTGAATGTTAGTGCCTATATCTTATTGTCATAATGGCTAAATGTTTTGGTAAAATGTTCACTTATTTGAAATCATTGGTGGATATTTCATGTTTTTTTTTGGAAATGACTCTAATTTAGACAACAAAAATCATATTCCTTCATCTCCCAATGTATATCTCCTTAATGAAGATATCTTGAGGCAAGACGAATAAATCATGAACGAATTCATAAATGATCCCTTGTCTAACCTTGAGAACAATGTAGTCCTTTATCCTTCAATAGAATGGCCTACTCACCCATATCAACAATCACCATCACCTACCATACCACCACCTGAAATTTCTTACACGTCACATAGGAAAAGTGATTTATAATTCATACCTCAATCTAGGAACATAGAAGAACCTACATATAATAATCACAATGAGCTCATACAACCTAGTGATCCTCCATCCTATGAAAACAAATTTATAGACACACTTATTAGCTTGGAGCAATGTTATTGCCAAGGATTTAGGATCTTGAAAAAACAAGGATGTGATATTGAAACAAATATTTTTGTCACCTCTTGCACCTCTAGGGTTTTGCACCTAAAATGAGAGACAAAGATCAACACTTCATTCAAGAGCAAACCCTTGAGATTTCAATGTGAATGAGAAATTGAAATCTGAAAAAGGGAAGGTTCTAGGGACTGAATGATGCGTAATAAGGGGTTCACCACAAAGTATAAACTTGGAAAATGCAAGATGTTCAAAAACACAATGTGATATGCAAACATATGCTAAATAACCTAGAAATGACCTTGAAACAAAACAAAAAAATGTAAAACTGAAAGTGTGCACCTGGAAACTTGCTGAGGATGGAATGGAATTTTGAAGTGCTGAAGATGATAATTTTTAAGCCCGGTGGGACTCATTCGCCATTCTGGGCGAATCAGTCCCAGTTTTGGAAAACTGCAACGAAACTTGTTTCAACCAAATGGGTATCCAAATCTATAGAAATCTCCAAAAAATAGGTACAGTGGGACTCATTCGCCACTAATGGAAAATGAGTCCACTTTGACTTTTCTGAAAACTCAGAAGTTGAATCTATAGCTCTCGGTCTACTCAATTTGTACCTCAGGTGTCTAGATCTGAAACCCTAATTTTTGGGGCTATAAGTAACTTTTTGTGAATATTTTGAACTTTCCAATATGGAAATGACTCAAAAAAATTTGTAACCTATTCTTCAATGATTTCCAAGCCTTCAAAGCACCTAGATCTGCAATCAAACAAAGAAAGATAGAAAATCTTGATTGTTAGAGAATAAGGGTTTGCCTTGGTCAAACCCCTTTTAGGTAATTAAACCAAAATGATGAAACAAGATGATGAAGCATGAACATGAGATAATGTAATTAGAAACTTGCCATGATGATAGATCTTGAATTGCTGCAACAATGGATGAAGAATCTTGTCCTTGAATGCCCTAGAATTGATCTTGAAGTGCTTTAACCCTTGAATGCTCTTATGAAAAATGTTTGAAATGCCTAGAATGCTTGAGTGATTGATTGGGGGTGAAATGAATAGAAAAACCCTATATTTATACTCAATTATGCAATAATTCCCAAAAATACATCACAGGCCGACCTTAGATCTTAGAAAATAAAAAACCACCAGAAATTTGAATTGACTTTGAGTTTTGAGCCAAAGGGGACTCATTCACCCTTAATGGCGAATGGGTCCCACCTAAGGCATTTAAAGTGGGTTTCAGAATTTAGATATTTTAAATGATGTTTATCGGGTTTATTCTCAAAAATACTCATAAGGCTTGTAAATGTAAAATGGGGCCAATTAAAGCATAAGAAAGGTCCAATTATTAATGAAAATCCTAGAAAAGTGTGAAATTTTGTTACAAACTTTACAAAACTTTCAAATAAGGCTTGGTAAATGATAAAAAGAGGTTATTTAGATTAAATATATTAATAATATCCTAAAAAAGTGTGAAAGTGTGTTACAACACTTTACAACACTTTTGCAATGCATCATAAAACTCTTATTAATTCACAAGGGCCCAAGACCTAATGTGAATGTGTTAACCACATTACAACACTAAATCAGGGAAAAACTAAGCCAAAATCCACAAGAATGACCCAAATAAGTGTGAAAATGTCCAAAGATCTATTTTTCTACGCTACATTTAGCCCCCACTTTAGTGAGAGGATGAACTTGCTTCAAACTCACACTAAAGTAGACATTTGAGAGGGGTCCAATTGTACCAATTTGGATGGTCTAAGATAACAAAGATGAAGGAGGTAACCAAGCCCCCGGGATCCAAGATCCCAAGTCAAACCAACATGAACAAAAAAGGACACACACAAGATGAATGATTTGTAGCAAAACAAGATACACGATCATACAATGACAATAACTAAGAAGGGAGAGAAGAACAAAAATAAGAAAAAATAAAAAGGTGGATCAAGCTTCGACCATTTTTCCAACACGATGTAGATCAGGTCTAGGTTGTTTGTCCAAAAATGCATACTCACTCTAAGGTGACATAACTCTTGGTTGTCCACCAAATAAGAAGTCCAAAAAGGTGAGAAACATACACTCATGGCTGGTATGCACTCACACACACACAAGTGGCTATGGGGAAATTCATGCCTGAGATCAAGCTTCCCGCTCAAACCATACCAAAGTTATACCTACTGATAAATTTAATAAGGTGCCACAAAAAAATGATCTTTGAGCTCCATGAGGCAAGAAAAAATTTGTATCCTTGAAACTCATAGAAATTGTAAATGCAAGATAGTACAAGGAATGTTCAAAGGGATTTTACTTAGTTCGTGTGAGGTCTCATCCTAGGGGACATTGTGCTTAACGTCTTCATGAGAGGACAAATGCAAGGTCTCATCTTAGGGAACATTGTATCCAATGTTTCCAAGAGAGGACAAGGAAACATCATGCTCTCAGAGGAAATAAAGCTCAATGACACCACTAAGAAAAGGATGCATCGCAAGAAGGAAGAAATCACACAATGAAATATGAGTGTCGATGTATGCCCCCACTTTAAAGTGGCTGCTAACACCATTACTGTGAGAAATTTCTTTAAAGTAGAAGAATACATGAGAGCTTATTCGGAAATCCCTATGCCAAGTCATATGTTTCCAATAAGCTACATCATGAAAAAGATAGTGTCACATGTGAGCCAACTTAAGGCATGTCGTCCACATCCCAAGCTTGCTCTTTATATTCATGAAATGTTAACAACTAGCCAAAAGAGACAACGACAAGTGACATATGGGGACAAGGCTATCTAACCCTTTGCCCCCACTTATTATAGGATAAGGGTGAGCTGAAATGATTGATGAGAAACATGCTAGAGAGAAAATCAGTATCAATTAGAGGAATGAGGTGCCCCCACATAAGGAAGAGCACCAAACTCCTTAAGATGTTGGATTTTACTACTCAAATCCTTATATTCATTAGTAGCATGACCAAGAACTCTATGATATGTGCAAAAATAATTTTTGTAATAAAATTTCTTTCAAGTTCTTGGAGGGAGAGATATCAAGTGATCTTGGAGGAGTCTCAACAAGATACCCTCTAGATCAATGGTGGAAGGTGTTTCTTTATTTTGTGACAAATATTTTTCTTGCTAATACAAGATGTCATACTTATGCAAGAATCTTTAGATTGTGAGATTTTTTTCTCTCCTATATAGGAGGGTGTAAAATCTAATGAGCTCAAATAATTAGCATTTTGTGAGATGACATTGACATTAAGCAAAGATGTCTTTGTTTGTTTCATTTTTGCAAAGGAAAACAAGCAAGACCACTAGTGTCTATCATTTTAGGATGAACTACTATTAAAGTCACCTTAGAAGAATGTTTTGTGATAGTGTTGATATTAATTGAAGGTTTTTTTATTTCTATAAAAAGGACAATAACCAAGACCATGAGTCGTTTCTTGCATGTTAGGATCTATAGGATTGTGGATACCTTTTTCTCTAGCACCACATCCTTTTCCACTATAGCCAAGTTGTTTCATAAGTTCATAACCTTTTCCATAAAGCTTTTTCATTGCTTTTGGATCTGGTGGTTGCTCGTGATTAAGTTCATCAAAATTTGTTGTGAGGTGGATTCTTTTGAAGGGTCTTTTGAATTTTGTGTTGACATTACTATTTTTTCATGTCCCTTATTGGAATATTTGTTTATGATCTTGTATTCACCCATGAATGTATGTTCAAAATATAAGGAACCCCAATCATCTTCTGATAGCTTTGTGACTTGCTCGATATGTTTTTCTTTGTCTTTTTGTTGCATGGGTTCCACTTGTGTAGTTGGTGTTAATGTTTCCAAAGGATTTTCCTTGTTTTTATTGATGTTCAAACAACTGTTTGGGTTAGGGTCGGCTTCAATTATGTACATTTTGTTATTGTATATGTATTTCATTTTATGATGAAGAGTAGAAGGCACCCCATTCATTGCATGAATCCATGGTCTGCCTAAAAGAAGATTATATGAAATTTCATGAGGCATAACATGGATATGTGTTTCCAATGTGGCCTTCCCAACTGTAATAGGAAAAGTAATCACACCAAGCGGTTGTTTTCCTACATTTTCAAATCCCTTGATAGATAAAGAATTAGGTTGAATGTTTGATTTATCCACTCTAAGCCTGTCCAAAAGGTTTACACTACACATTAAGAGAGGAGCCATTATCAACAAGGGTTCAATTTATCCCTATTCTTTTATATTGAGATATTATTATGAAAGCTTCATTTAGTTTTTGTACTTCCAAAGGAGGGAGCTCACTTTGGTGAAAAACAATGTCAACATGTATTCCTTGAATGAGGGTCACTATGTTATTCAGTTGCGCATTAGAAGGGATAGGAAATTGTTGTAAAGCACTTTGAATCATGTTTTGATAATGAGGGGAGGCTTGAATAAGGTCCCATAATAATATCTTACCAGGAGTATTATTTAGTTGTTCAACAATATTGTACTCCTTTCCACTTTGTGCAAGAAAATGAGGAGCACTAGGCAATATGGGATTAGGCAAAGGTAAGGGTGTCAGGGTTGGTTGTTGTAGTTGTGGATTGTGTTGGAAAAATGAAGAATATTGACTATCTCTACAGTTTTGTGTTGTCATTGATGTCACCATGTTGTGCCTACAATTTTAAGATAGAGCTTAATCTAGTATTTTGATCTGGTATCTGAACTAGTATTCGAGCTTTACTCTCTAGTATCTTTGTCTGCATTTCTCCATAGTTAATAGTGGATGCTTACAGTTTTGGGAAATGGTTTGTAGTCAATAGGAGCACGTATTCTCAAGATCTCATGTTTCTGGTACTTGTACATAATGTTTATTGATCTTTCGCATTGGAGTCTATTCTTGGTTGACTTCTTGGGATAATTGTGTTTTGATGAAAATTTCTATGTGCGACCTATTTTAGGTCCTTGCTAACATAATGTAGTGTGTTGAAAGTTTGGATTATCTTCTTGAAATATTTTGTGAATATTTGGAGCTAACAGTAAGTAATTTTTGGTAAATATGAAGGGCATCTAATTGGGCCAACCTAATTGATGCTTGTAGGAAAGATCAGGTATAAAAATGAATATGATGGATAAATTTTGATATAGAGATATAGCGAGACAAAAGCAAAAGAATAGCAGTGTGAGTGAAAGGATGAAGTGTGTTGAATCAGTCTTTTGAGCATCACCGGAACTGCATCAGCACTGGTTAGGTGCACTATTCTTAGTTCATTTTGGTTGTAAAGCCCAATTTTGTTTTTATTAATCCTTTTGTAGGCAGTGAGCCTCTTTTGTAAGCAGTGAGATTTTGTATTTGGATAGTGAGTCCTTTTAGGGAAGTGAGCCTTTTTTATTTTCAGTTTGGAACTACTTTATACTATGAGCTAATCCTCACCATGGTTTTTCCCTTCTTGTCTTTTCCACGTAAAAATCTGGTGTTTATTGTGTTAAATTACTTTCAACTATCTATGTTTCATGCTCATACTTAATAGCAAATAATGTGGTTACAGAATTGATATGTGCTGAAGTTTTTAAGTTTAAATTTTGTGACAACTGATTCACCCCCCCTCTCAGTTGTCCTGCATCTTTTTAACAGATTGTTTCTAGTATTGTATGTATGAGAAATGGTATTATGACTCAACTATTGCGACACATTATTCTTAGATGGGTAGAGGATGAATTTGGTTTTGTTTTGAGTTTGAGGTTTGTGTGATGGAGGGTAAAGGATGAGTTGAGGTTGAATAATATTAACAACCCTTAGCGAGTGAGTCTAATGTTTCCTCTTCATTTTCTTCTAAGGATACTATATTATTATTATTGTCATTGTTATCCTTGTCTTGCATCATGATATCCTCCCAAGGAGGATGGTTTTTAGGAGTACTACAAACCAAATGTTCTTGACAATCAAAGGTTGGTTCTTCTAAAATGACTTCATTGCAAGTGGGGGAATGATCAATGGTTGAATTATCTTGCTTAATAAGGGTTTTTCTGGGTGAAGGGGGACAACTAAGATTCTCATGACCTTCATTGATTGTGTTTTCTAACATCAAAGTATCTTCTTCACAACTATGAGAGATACTAGAAGGACAAATTTTATTGTCATGATTACCTATGGTTATGTTGTCTTGTTCATTAATGTCTTGTCCACAAAGAGAGATAAGAGGAGAGAAAAAACTAGGATTCTCAAAACTCTCATTGATTGGTTCTTCTAACACTAAAATATCTTTGTCACCAATAGGAGAGATATTAGGAGAAGAACAAATATGATCATTAGGAATGTCCAAGGTTGTATTCTCTTTCACTAAAACACTCTCATAGGGAGGGGATAGAAAAAATTTCTTAGCATGTCTAGATATGTAAGACACTAACATTGTTTGAACAAAAATGAAAAGCACTTGTAACCATTTCATGCAATGTTTCAGTAATGTAAACAATGTATATCCAAAGCTTTAAGAATGAAAACAATGTATATCCAAGAATAAAAATCACTTTTATCAAACTTATGCAGTTTTTTATGAATAGAAACATTGTGTATGCAAAATTGAAAAGTACTTTTATCCATTTTATGCAAAATTTTAGAAATATGAGCATTTTCAAATCTAGTGATGCTTGTAATTGAAATGATTTCAAAAATGACTACCCTAAATTGATGTTTTTGACCTAGATGCATAAAACAAATGTTCTTGAAACTTTCCAAAATTATAGTATATGGTACTAGGAGGCTTAGGAAGCACATAAATGAGGTTTTTGATGTTGTAACAGGCAGTTAAAAATCTGGACTAGGATTGATTCGCCTAGAATGGCAAATGAGTCCCAGTAAGGGTTTTTTCAAAATTTTCAAAAAAAATCAATTGGTTTTGATGCTTTTGATGTTGTATGACCTAAAGACGAAATGAAAATGCAGATTTTATATGATTGGAGATGCAAAAATGAAAATTATATGCACTTTCACTAATGCAAAAATTTGAAACCCTAGAATAGAAATTTACAAATGCAAAAAGCAATGCAATGTTAATGCGAGCTAGATAGTGGACTCCAAATCAAAAAAGAAGGTATTCTAAATGTAGGTTCACCAAAATGAAACAAATATTTTTGTCACCTCTTGCACCTCTAGGGTTTTGCACCTAAAAGGAGAGAGACAAATATCAACACTTTATTCAAGAACAAACCCTTGAGATTTCAATGTGAATGAGCTTGAAATATAACAAAGGGAAGGTTCTAGGGACTGAATAATGTGTAATAAGGGGTTCACCACCAAGTATAAACTTGGAAAATAAAAGATGTTCAAAAAAACAATGTGATATGCAAACATATGCTAAATGACCTAGAAATGACCTTGAAACAAAATAGAAAACTGTAAAACTAAAAGTGTGCACTTGGAAACTTGTTGAGGATGGAAGGGAATTATGAAGTCCTGAAGATGCTAATTTTTAAGCCTAGTGGGACTCATTTTCCATTTTAGGTGAATCAATCCTAGTTCTAGAAAACTGCATTGGAACTTGTTTCATCCAAATGGGTATCCAAATCTATAGAAATCTCCAAAAAAAAGGTACAGTGGGACTCATTCGCCGCTAATGGCGAATGAGTCCACTTTGAACTTTTTAAAAACTTAGAAGTGAAATTTGTAGCTCTCAATCTGCTCAATCTGTACCTCCAGGTGTCCGGATCTGAAACCCTAATTTTTGAGGTTGTGACTTTTTGTGAATATTTTGACCTTTCCAATCAAGAAATGACTCCAACAACTTTGTAACCTATTCTTCAATGATTTCCAATCCTTCAAAGCACCTAGATCTACAATCACACAAAGAAAGAAAGATAAAATGTTGATTGTTAGAGAATAGGGGTTTTCCTTGGTCAAACCCCTTTTAGGTAATTAAACCAAAATGATGAAACAAGATGATGAAGCATGAACATGAGATAATGCAATTAGAAACTTTCCATGATGATAGATCTTAATTTTTTGCAACAATGGATGAAAAATCTTGCCCTTGAATGCACTAAAATTGATCTTGAAGTGCTTTAACCTTTGAATGCTCTTATGAAAAATGCTTGAAATTCCTAAAATGCTTGAGTGATTGATTGGGGGTGAAATGAATAGAAAAACCCTATATTTATACTCAATTATGTAATAATTCCCAAAAATACAACATCACAGGCCGACCTTAGATCTTAGAAAATAAAAACCCACCGGAAATTTGAATTGACTTTAAATTTTGAGCCAAAGGGGACTCATTCGCCCTTAATGGTGAATGGACAGCACCTAAGGCATTTAAAGTGGGTTTCATAATTTAGATATTTAAAATGATGTTTATTGGGTTTATTCTCAAAAATACTCATAAGGCCTATAAATGTAAAATGGGGCTAATTAAAGCATAAGAAAGGTCCAATTATTAATGACAAGCATAGAAAAGTGTGAAAGTTTGTTACAAAAATTTACACCACTTTAAAATAAGGCTTGGTAAATGATAAAAAGAGGTTATTTAGGTGAAATATATTAATAAGATCCTAGAAAAGTGTGAAAGTGTGTTACAACACTTCACAACACTTTTGCAAGGCATCATAATTTTTTTATTAATTCACAAGGTTCCAAGACCTAATGTGAATGTGTTAACCACATTAAAACACTAAATCAAGGAAAAACTAAGCCAAAATCCACAAGAAGGACCCAAATGAGTGTGAAAATGTCTAAAGATCCATTTTTCTACGCTAAAAATGCAAATAATTAACATGAAATTCATTCCCTCTTGGGAAAAATACCAGTTGAAGACACAAAATCCATAGGTTACCAAGGTCCTCCACCTTTATATCAAACATTTGCTCCATCATCCAAACCATGTGAAATTCATGGTCCTACTAGAAATGGTTTGTTACCTACTCCACATCCTTTGTTTGAGATTGAGCACACTCTAGGCACACTTTTACAATTGGGATTGATTACACTACCACCTGTACATGAAAGGAGAGATACTATATGGAAGAATACAAAAACATCATATTGTGTGTATCATAGAACATTTGGACATATTATTGATGACTGTCATGTATTGAAGAAGAAATTGGAAGAATTAGATCCTTACAATGAAAATTTTGATAGGATATTAGATTAAAATACATTATTATTCCTCCTTTACATGTGGTAGTTGTAGTGTCAAGTGATACTCATTACCATGGATGGGGGTATAAATTGGGTTTTTATACAATCATATTTCATTTTTCAAGGAGCAATATGTTATCATTCATTCTAGCTCATTTTTGTCCCTACACTTGGGGGGGAAAGGGTAGGCATCCTTATGTTAGGTGCATTCCTTGCTACAAGGGATCCCTTGGTATCTCCTTAAAATATTAGTGTAGCAAGTACACTAACATTTTAAGGTGGGGCATGTAGTACCTCATATAATTATTGCATGGTAAATGGTCCCCTTTTAGTGATGATATCATACATCTCCTTGAAAGTGTGATATTGTTAACTATAATATCACATGAGTGTCTTTAAAAGTGTGGCTTCCTCAATCTATGCTAGTGTCTCCTTTTGGTGGTATTAGGCTTGGTATCCCCTAAAAGTGTGACTTCTAATGGCATGTTATGTTCCCTTTGGTGGTAATACTATGATTGGTACTCCCTAAAACATGATCCTTCATTCCATAGCTTATCCTCTCTTAGTGGCAGTGTCATGTGTGATACTCCCTAAGGTGTGACCTCCTATGTATTGAGCAATTCCCCTTTGATATTTGGCATGCACCCTAGTGTGGTGGTGTTGTTTATAACACCCCTTGAGGTGTGACTTTGTGATATTCATCCCCTATGACATTAAATATTGTGCAACCCCTAAGGTGTGCCTTTGTGACATTTGTCCCCTATGACATTAAATATTGTTCACCCCTTGAGGTTACTTTTTCTCATCCCCTATGATATTAAATGTTGTGTATCCCCTAAGGTGAGTTTCATTCATCCCCTATGATGCTAAATTTTGTGCACCTCTTGAGGTTATTTTCCATCCCTTGTGACATTAAGCTTTATATGCTCCCTGGAGCAAGATTTTGCAAGATAGTCCATGGATTTGGCATAATGCATATTTTTGATTCATGAACTTGAACACCTTTTTAACATGGCCGCCTAGCATAACACTAACTTTCTTTCTAGTGGAGCCATGTGTTTCATGAGTTTTTTATCATAACATAGCTTGCTAGCCTTGTAGAACCTATCATATTACATGGACACCTAGCATAACTCAACTTGCTAGACAACATATCCATGTGGCTTGTGAGTGATTTGGCATAACATAGCTTGTTAGTCCTCATGAGAGAATTCTCTTTCCTAACACAAATTTGAGATATGACATTTGGTACTTGAGAAAAATTTAAGACTAGGGTCTTTTTGCCTTACCAACTCAAATCCTTTTAATACTAACCTTGTGTTTGTGTTTTTGTTTGTGTTTCTTATGTATAGCATTATGTTTGTATCATGTTGCATTATGTTTCAATTATGTTGTCTTTTGTGTTGTGTTCTTGCAATGTATATTTGTGTTGTCATGCTGCATTATATTTCATACATGTGTGTTCCTTTGCCCTTATGTTGGTTTATCATGGGATCTTGAATCTTAGGGGCTTGTAGGCTTCCCCCTAGATTCATTTCCATCCTATCTCTTCAATATTTGGATATTTGAACCCCTCTTGACATATTCTTTCTTTAGTGTGATTTTGAGCATAAGTTCATACTCTCACTAAAGTGGGGGCTAAATGTAGCATCGTAAATAATCTACCTTGACAATTTCACACTAAATTTTTCTCCCTCCTATGTGCTTGGACCTAATTGTGTTCCTAATTTCCTAATCTATGCATTCCATGGCCCATTTATCATTTATCAAGAAATCCAATATGAATTTATCAAAGTATGCATTTAATATTTTTCCCCTGATACTTCAAATCTAGAAAAAGTGGGTCTGGATAAGGGCACCCTAGTTGCCCTTGTCCCCTTAAAATGGCCCCAAATTTAAATATTTCAGGGTTGTAAATTTAATATTTAAATTTCAAATCCTAAATGTTGGCTATCGGGATTTAATTTTGGGGAAATTACATTAATTTCATATAAATACCTATTCATTTCATTATTTGAAAACTAACTAGAAAAAAATTCAAGAAGAATTATTATCAAGCAATATTGAAGTACAATTATTATCAAGTCAAGAGAAAAATTTGTAGAGTTATTGTAACATTACATCATCAAAGCATCATGCTAAGTTTTATGTGAGTTTGTCCATGTTTATGCATGCATTTTGTTTGTGAGTACTCATGCTTATAGGTCTTCAACTCAAATCAACCCAAATTTTAATTAAGCCTTGAGGTGATGTGTATGACTTCATTATTTCAAGGATTTCATATTGAGTGGTGAGTGATAGAAAGTTGTTGATTCATTACTCCATTATTATTTAGCCTCTATCCCTCAAAAGGATAAGCTCTCTTTATCATTAATTTTTCCATTTTCGAGGTAGAAATACCAACACAGGGTTTGACTAATCCATTCCCCTATATGGCACAACCCTTCCTCTCTCTTTGAATGTGCAAGTTACACATTTGAAGAAGATCAGAGGGATATTGAAGACTATTTTCTCATTGATGCATTCAAGCTCTACAACTTGACAATATATGAAAACTCAATTATCTTAGTAACAAATGAAGATCTAACAACAAGATCCAAAAGGAATAAGTCATAGACCAAGGACCTAAGGACTATGACATCAAATTTCAATTTAAGATCTATAGTTTAGGGTTCCCTGGGCACCCTTGTCTAGCCAAATCAAGCTCAAATTCTAATCATAGGTGCACACATGTGTGCTCTATCCATATTTGGTCATTAAATTTAATTATCAGTTTCTAGACTATCTATTTTCATATCAAAACTATTCATTTTCATAATTAGCTACTTACATCATTGCATTCACACACTCCACAACAAACAAAACAAAAAAAAGGGAGCCATTTGAGCAAGGATTGGTTGACTCACCTTTCAAGTTGTAATTTAATTTTATGTCCTTTCTCATCATGAATTCCCCTAATTTCATGCTTGGAAAGGTGACTAATCCTAAGTAAGCCCTAGGATTTACTTTTCTAGTATAACATCAAATATACCAATTTCCATAATTCTTTAATTATGCCATAAATTCTAGGGAGATTCTCTTAGAAAAATAATTCTCCAACCCTCTTATGATGGCATAAATTAAATTTCCATTTACCACATGGTAATTTTTATAACTAGCATTCAACTCCAATTGTGGTTAATGATCATAAATCTTGACATCTCCCAACTAAAGAGATCATGTTCTATTGAGCCCTGGGAAGCTAGCTTGATAAGCCAATAAGTAGACTAGATAAGATGTCATGTAAAATTTACTACTTTGCAATACATCCTTGAGTTGTTCATGTAATTTTTTGCTAATTATTGTTTCCCAATCAATATTTTATCATCTATGATGAGCAACATAAAGTGACACATCCATGGGTAAAAGCCTCTAGCATTTGGATAACTGTAGACTCTACTTAGGATTGTGATCTAATCTTTTATATCTTCTCTAAATTCACTCCAATACTGCACTCTTTTCATCTTGAGTGCTATCTTCCTTGGGTTTAACATCATTTGAGTGTTAACAATGAAGTGGGTCACATTGTGTGACTCGAAATAATCCATTTCCCTTTTCATGTCAATGGTCTCATACCAAGGATCCTAAATACCTTGTTAATCATGTCAGGGATAATATCAAGGATCGCCTCTCCAAATGGACCTAGTATCCTCTCGTGTTTGTGATCATAGTATTTAGCATAATTCAATACTAGCTTGGGTGACTGCACTAAAACTAGAAGGAAACTGTTGGAAGTTTGGAAGTCTATCATTATTGATGCAGCTTGGAAACATGAGCATGAAGTGTACATACATCGGTTGATTTGGATGACCCGGTGTTGTCATTGATGTCAACATTGTTGGGAAGCATTTTTGGTGTCATTTGTATAGTACTAACTATACTGAAAAGTTGATCTATCAGAAATTTAGTTAAGTGTTCTCTATTGATGATGTTGTGGTTTAGTGCATCAGTTTTTGGGTCCGCACTTCACCGCAAGAAGAGTTATAACTCTACGCTTTTAACCATATCATTATGACTAGCTTATTATACAACTATATTCAAGATCTCGAGAAGTTTTGTGAAGTGTATTGCAAGATATCAATGACATATTTCAACTCTGTATATCACTGTCATCTCTATGTTTAGTGTATCAATATAGGAGATTCCGCATTTCCTTAAGAAGAATGTTTTGGTACTACGGTTCTAGAGTTAGTCTCACTAATGTTGGAAAAATGTGAAATTGAAGAAATATCAAATCTGGAAGGTGTGTGTATTGGGAAGCATGTGTATGATTGGAAGTTTATGTGATTAGGCCCAATTCTTGGATGACCTAATACATTACATGTGTTGAGAAGATTGAATATACATTGTGGATGTTAGTTGGATCTATTTTAAATCCATGCTGACCTAAATTAAGTATTTCACAATTTTCTTGGGCGTGAAGATGATTTTGAATCATGTGTGGTGTCGACAAAAGCTATTTTGGATTATTTTCATTTAAATATAATTAGGCCGACCTAATTGATGTGTGTGAATGTATTTGGGTATATATATGAGATATTTTGGAGTTGAAGATAGATAGATGAATGAGCATAAATGACATATTAGGTGCAAGTGGTCTCAAATGAAGCAAACAAGAAAATTTAGGGGTAAAGAGTTCAAAACCAAAGTAGAGTTGTTGAGCGACTGCTAAGCATAACAGTACTTCATATTTAGAGCTTCAGAGGAACTAAAATACAACACAAGGAAGGTGCACTTTATATCAGTTCGTACTTTGGCAATGAGCCATTTTTAGATTGTATTTAACTCTGGTTGTGAGCCTTCTAAGGATAGTGTGTCCTGTCAATAAACCCCTGTAATATACTATATCCAAATATAATATATTATGAGCTAATCCTCACCATGGTTTTTCCCTTTTTGGGTTTTCCATGTAAAAATCCTGGTGTTCATGTGTTTTGTGACTTTGTGGATGATTCATGCTTTCATTCTTTATTTCAGTTAATATTTTTTGGTTATTGGATAAGTTATGTTAAAAAATTTAATAGAATACAGATCTCCTCCCTCTCAATATTCTAAATGTTCAACAATTGGTATTAGAGCTTGGTTCCTTCATAAAATACTAACAGCTTGAGGAAGATCTTGGAAGTTTGAACACATGGAAGACAAGAAGTGTCATGTTCCTCTAGAACAAATTTCTACAATTGAATATGTAGAAGATTACTACATGTTTGAAAAAGAATAACTTAAGGTTTCTCTTGAAGATCTTGACAAAGTTGAAAATGAGAACAAAAGCTTGAAGGAAATCCTAGGAGAAGCAAATGAATGCATCAAAAATTTGAGAGAACAAATTAAGAAGTTCAAGAAAAGACATAGGGAATTCAATGTACAGTTGAAGCAAGAAAATGAAGAGATCACCAGACTGAAAGTATAAATGGAATAAAAATGAAGGATTGAGAAATGTTTGAATGCATTGGTACAAAGCAAGATAGTAGAATGCTCTATACTTGAACAAGAAGTCGTAAATCTTAGATCTAATCTAGAAAAGGAAAGAATACATGAGGAGAAATTCAAAATAAGTACTACAATGCTTGATGAGTTAATTGTAATATAGAAACCCTTTAAGGACAAAGGTGGTTTGGGACTCGAAGAAGGAAAAAGTTCAAAAGAAAATCAGACACCTACCAAGGTTGAAAATCAAAAGAAGATTCAAGGCAATAGGAGACAATTCAAAAATCAAAGAAGCAATGCTGGAAGACCTATCAAATAACCAAATGCTCAAATGTACCCATATTTCAATGGTATTTAGTTTTCATGCAATAAATGTGGACATAAAGCAATAAAATGAAGGAGCGGAATAAATCAAAGTGTTGGATTCTTCTCCGAACAATGTTTTGCATGCAAGAAATTTGGACATAGAAGTACTAAGTGCAGAAGTCAGATGATGAATAGATAAAATACTAAGAGGATGTTTCAATATTTCAATGGCTACTATTATACATGCAATATATTTGGAAATAAGGCTAACCAGTGTAGATCAAGGATGAATAGAAGTCAGAGAGTGTTGTGTGCTACTTTTACAACAAACTTAGACATATTTCAAGAGTTTGTAGAAACAAAAATAGAAGACAATATAATCTGGTAAAGAGAAATGAATCTATGAAGAAATTTGATACTACTAAGCTTAAGAAGGAAATGGAAAAGATATGGAGAAAGAAGAGGAGTCTATGAACATAGATGAATTAGGAACTTCAAATGCACCTATACCTAACTCTGGTACATATATATTTTCTAAAAACTAAGCCCATGCTAAGGCATAGGGGGAGCAATAACAGAAAATTCTAATAACCCCTTAGAAATATAAGGTTTCAAGTCTTGGAACGAAGATATATCTTGAAAGAGGAATTTCTGAAGCTATAGAAGAAATATGTGGAAGGAAATATTGTGATGCAGAAGTTTGTGGAGCTTTTGTAAATTAACTATGGATACAAGCTTTTGAAGTTTGACAGCTTTTTTTGAAGCATTTATTGTTGAAACATTTATTGATACAAGTCAAATCATGGAGTTAAAAACGTATTTGAGAAGAAAAATTTTGTTTATGCAAAGGAGAAGTAAATTGAAGAAGAGGAAGTGGATTCAAGGCATCTCTCGGAAGTAAAATATCAAAACCCTAAGCTTCGCCAAAGCAAATTCAAGAAGTATTTTTCTTACTCAATTCTCTTTGGAATTTTTTTTGTAAAAGTAATGGAAGATTTGAAGGTAGTAAATATCTCAGAGAGATTGCAAGTTAAATTGAAGATTCAGTCTTGGAAAGTTATGTCGGAAGACTCGGCGGGTACATTTTTCAGCACTCCCTTTGGTGTTTGACCTACTGAGGATATTTGTGCATACATACATGGGAAAATTGAATAAATGTTCAATATTGAATTAAGTATTTTGTGGACAAGAAACTTGGAAGAAAATTATGATACCATAAAACTGGAATACAAAACCCTTGTTGAAAAGAAATTGGATGTGTGGCGAAAGTTTCCACTGATTAATAAGAGGTATATTAGAATTGTATTAAGTAGGATTCATGATGAATCTATCTAGATTGATGGTGCATACTCAATAACTAGAGAAGCAATAAGGGCTGTAACTAGTGTTTGGTCCTCCGAACCAATTCCAAGGTAGAAGTCTGTAAATTTCAAGGAATCAATTGAAAAAACTAGCACAACTCTTCAAGGAAAGGAACTCACCTTGAGTACATTTGGAAATCCAACTATCTAGTATGTTGCAATGCTTATTGGACATAAAATTTTCCTACTTAACAATAGCTATATAGTCTCTACTATTTCCGCTCACATTGCATTTAACATGATTGAGAATGGTGTTGATTATTATCTTTGTGAGTTACTTCAACAACACTTGACGAAAAATTTGAAGGAAATCAAAAGGAACAAAAAGCATACATTCAAGTACGATACTTTAATAGTTTTCTTACTTTTTTACTTCATGAAGGAAATACCGATAATTGGAAAAGTAGAATGGTCAAGTACAGAACTGGTAGCACATCAAATAAGAAATATTATGATGAATCTTGGTGGATCAAATGCTCAAGAGGATTCTCTTGCAGCATTCATTAGAACATTTTAGATGAGAATGAATAAGAGAATTATAATACCCAAGAGTGTGGTGGAAAGGTACTCTGAAGACATCAATTTCCTTGTCTCTACTGATTATTGCTACATGGAAGCAATTGAGCCTAGACTTGTTTGTATTTTTGAGTTAGATTATGTAGTAACTAAGGAGGAAGCTATTCATTATGTAGAAGTGCTTCTAGGAATCCCTAAGGACCCTAGCAGATCAGGCCTCGAGGACAAACCTAAAACTGAAGCCTCCAATAGTTCAAGGAAGAAAAAGAAAAGTATTGTTATCCCTCCGGTTGAGATCAAACAAGAGAAGGAAGATTACAAACTAATGTGACTCAACATGAGCATGAAAGCAGAAGCGCACAAGACTTGGATGAAGCAATAAAAGTGTTACAAGAGGAAATCCCTGGTGTAAGCATTAATACATCAATGTCTAATATAGAAAAACTCATAAGTATGGTTGATTTTTTGAAAGCATACATCTCCAGAATAAAAGAACAAACTGGAAATGAGTCAGAAGCAAGGACTGCAAAGGAGAATCTAGAAGATATCAAAAATAAATGTACAAATGCACATCAAAAAATCTTGAAGGGATTGAAGGATGTTCAAGATTCTAAAGAAGAAGCACGAGACTTAATATCATATTGTCTGAAGTGTTCTAAAAACACAAAAAGTACAAAGGATGAAATGATTCAGACTGAAATTTGAATAGGCACTCAAGCAAATGTTTATGAATTAGCAAGTGATAGGAATAATCAAAAGTGGTCTTACATTATGCAACTATAGGAAAATTTCTTTGCTTTACTGAATGAGCGGACAAAGATAATCAAGAAATATGTGGCACTAAGGGACTTAGTAAAAGTAAGGAACACTCCTATATCTAGTGCCCTTGCTAGTGTTGATAAACTATCAGAAATAAACCTCAACCCCAACACTATGGAAGAAGGAATAGCATCTCTAATAAAGCTAGAACTACTATACAGGACTCTTGTAGATGCAAAAAGTTCTTCCCAGGAAGAAGGAAAATCTACCTGGAAGGATACTCTAAAGAATCTCAAGGGATCTACATCTGCACGTTGATATGTCTTACCTTTATGATCAATTATCTCTTTTTTTGAAGAAGATGCATACATACATATATCCAAGGGAAGCGTATTAGGGCCCTTGCATGACCTTTGCCATTGATATCAAAGGGGGAGAGATAATGGGAGAAATAGTGGGAAGAATTTTCTTTTTTTTGTTAACACATTTTGGATGATTAGAAATCCTTTTTTTTTTTTGAAAAGTCAAGGTTAATTTTGAAAGGGGAAGTTAAGGTTAGGAAGAAATAAGTTTCAATTCATGACATGGAAGATGTTTTTGATATGCATGTTTCCATCAATGACAAAGGGGGAGATTGTTGGAAGTTTGGAAGTCTATCATTATTGATGCAGCTTGGCAACATAAGCATGAAGTGTACATACATCAGTTGATTCGGTTGACCTAGTGTTGTCATTGATGTCAACATTAAATGGGGAAGAATTTTTTGTGTCATTTGTACAGTACTAACTATACCGGAAAGGTGATCTATTAGGAATTTGGTTAAGTGTTCTTTGTTGATGATGTTGTGGTTTAGTGTGCCAATTTTTGTGTTCGCACTTCACTGCAAGAAGAGGTATAACTCTACGCTTTTGACCATATCATTATGACTGGATTATACAACTATATTCAAGATCTCAAGAATTTTTATGAAGTGTACTACAAGATATCAATGATATAGTTCAACTCTGTATATCACTATCATATCTTTGTTTAGTGTATCAGTGTGGGAGATTCCACATTTCTTTAAGAAGAATGTTTTGGTACTACAGTTCTAGATTTAGTCTCACTGATGTTGGAAAAATGTGAAATAGAAGAAATATCGAATCTGGAAGGTGCGTTTATTGGGAAGCATGTGTATGATTGGACATTTTTGTGATTAGGTCCAATTCCTGGCCGACTTAATACATGATATGTGTTGAGAAGATTGAATATACATTGTGGATCTTAGTTGGATCTATTTTAAATCTATGCTAACCTAAATTAAGTATTGCATGGTTTGCTTGGGCGTGAAGATTATTTTGAATCACATGTGGTGCCGACAGAAGCTATTTTGGATTGTTTTCATTTACATCTAATTAGGCCAACCTAATTGATGTGTGTGAATGTATTTGGGTATATATATGAGATATTTTGGAGTTGAAGATAGATGAATGAGCATAAATGACATATTGCAAACATGCAAATTCAATGGTAAAGAGTTCAAAATCATAGCAAAGTTTTTAAGTGACTGCTAAGAAGAGTAGAACTTCATATTCAAAGCTTCAAAGGAACTCAAATATAGCACAAGGAAAGTACACTTTATATTAGTTCATACTTTGGTAGTGAGCCATTTTTGTATTGTATTTAACTCTGGTTGTGAGCCTTATAAGGATAGTGTGTCCTGGAAGTGAGCCCTTGTAATATACTATATCTAGATATAATATATTGTGAGCTAATCCTCATTGTGGTTTTTCCCTTTTTAGGTTTTCCACGTAAAAATCTAGGTGTTCATGTGTTTTGTGACTTTGTAGATGATTTATGCTTTCATTCTTTCTTTCAGTTAAAATTTTTCGGTGATTGGATAAGGTATGTTCAAAATTTTAATAGAATAATAATTCACCCCCTCCCCCTTAGTATTTTGAAAGTTCAACAAAAACTACTTCCACCTACCCATAATTAGCCAAGGAGGTGGATTTTGGAATTCATCTATGTCTATGTTCCCTAGATCAATGTCTCCAATCTTTGTGTATGGAGAAAACATCTTTGAAGGAGGATGGTATCCTTTATATTGGTACTTCATCTTCTAGCACCTTCCCTTGGCATTTTACCTACACATGAAAATACCATCCATCATAATCTTAAAGGAAAATACCAAAAAGGAACAAAATAGCAGCCCTTATTGGGCCCCAAAGATAATCCCTTTTCAAATTATATTGTAATGAAAGAGTCTTTAAACCCATGCACTTAAGAAAAGTTTTGATTTTTCAAGTATCAAGGTTTGGTTATACCTCTTATCACTTACTATAGGCATTAAGAAATCTAAACATGTATTCATTCCTAACATTGAATTTGTAAAAGATGTACATATTACTATGATTTGTTGGGTATCAGGTTTGGGCCTATTGCTTACTCCTTACTTTTCACTAGGTGTAATAGTTTAAGGGAGAAGCTTGCTATTTGATTTTGATAATTACCTTTTAGTAACTGAACTATTCATCAAGCCTTAGGGGTCGGGTATATTGATTACCTCTTATTCCTAAAAGATCTAAACTACTAATACGTACCCAATCACTGATATCTGATATCACTCAAAAAAATTCATTATGTGTTGAGGATTGGGAATAAAGATTATCTGCAAATGATTTCTTTTGATACTTAGTAGAGTGAAATGCTGACATCTAATTCCTAAGAGCACAAAGTGTTGTTTGATATCTTTTCTTTGAGAAACGAGATTGGGAAATATTTGTTTCCTATTCTTTGGAATAATATATGAGACTTCAAACATGAAATGGACTCGCGAAAAACCTAAGGAAAAAAGAAAAAGGGAGTAACTTGAGGCCTAACATGATGACATCATAAACACCATCCATCGACATGCCTGAGAAAACACGATTGACAAGGTTAAAAAAGAAGAAAAAGTAGAAAATGAAAACAAATTAAAAAAAAAAAGAAGAAAATGAAAAAAATTCAAAATGAAAACAAAAAATGAGACACAATCCAACCAAATCAAAATGACAAAAAGACTCTAAAAGGATGAGAAAAACCTAAAATATAAAATGAAAGTCTAAGTTTTGAGCCTATTATAAATTTGCAAGGGATGAAAAAGAAAAATGGACAAGAAACGATGAACGCATGTACACCACCATAAACTAGGTAGAGAAATCAAATATGAGACCAAAGAGTTAAACACAAAGGAAATCTGATGAAAAGTGAGTCAAAATCATGGAGAAAGGTCAAGAAATTTTTAGAGCTCTAATTTCTCTCTCAAAAAATTTCAAATGAAGATTAAATCCTTCATTATTACCCTTAAACCAACTTACAATTGGTTCATTAATGCTCAATAAATGAGACAAGGTGGCACTATGAATAAATTGATAGGTAGGAGAAATGAGGTGACAAGATGTCACCACCATCGAGCATTTGAGATCAAGAATTTTGTAAAGTATCATGATAAGGGAAACCTCAATGAGAAAAAACTTTGAAATGGAGAACAATGAGAACAAATAGACATTGAGGGGATTGAGCCTGACAATCTGGATGGAATACCACTCTTGAGGATCCTAAAACTCTAACAAGTAAAAAAAAGCACAAAGATGAAGAAAGAGGGGGGAAAGGGGGGAAGGAAAGGCAAACAAAGGGAGCAAGAGAAAGAGGGAAAAGGAAGTACTATAAATATGGGAAAAGATTTGAGGAGAGTTTATAGAAGCTCTACATAAAATTTTCTACACATAATACGCTTGCATTCTTCATCATCTTTTGCTCAATACATTTGCATAAATATAGGATTTACATATCCTATATTATAGGAAACTACCTATAACAACTTACAAAAGATACAAGTTGTTTTAACAACTCATAATACACACAAACAAATAATCACAACCAAATAACAAATGATCTATGGGAATGATGTGATATTCCCAACACTCATAACCAACCTACTAAACTATTATCTTATGCATCCTAAATATTCCTAGCACCTATGTGAACACTAATTCCCAACACCCCCCCTTAGTGTGAACATGGGGAGAAAGTAAATCACAATACTTGATGACCACGGCTTTAGAAAAATTCACCACCAACAATTCACCGAAGGAAAATTCACCATCAACAATCCATTGCAAGAAAATTCACCGCTACCAGTAATTCACCGCCATGGAAAATTAACCGCCAAAAATTCATGCAATTAATTTTTTGCGTGGTGAATTGTCATGGCGGTGAATTTTCCCTCGATGAATTGTTGACGGTGAATTTGTCATATGCCAATGACCACACATAGTAGCTCATCATAAAGTATGAGTAGGGACATACACATCTACTCATGAGAAGCAGTAGTGGAACTGGCCTCACTATGCACAGTATATTTTCCTCCAAGGATAGGGACTAACAATTCTATCCAAGGTCTTACATCAAGTTTGGATAGGGAAAAATACATCTATCCAACATCAAGGTTATGAACAGGGACACACACATCTGCTCACAATAATTACAATTGGGGACACACACATCCAATCATAATCACCAACTTATGTGACTGGAGACAAATACTTCCAATCACTTACACCATCTTGTGAATGGGGACAAACACATCCATTCACATACAACCAAGAAATGTGATTGGGGAAATAAACATCCAACCACGACATAAAAGCTTGAACACCAAGCCCTCATTGTCATGTATGCAACCACCATTGTAGATCATTGCCACTTTGATTACAAATGATATGATACAGTTGTTGTGGTCACTTGGAAACTGATCTTGGCTTTAGTCATTTTGGCACAAGTTGTTTTTTGACTAAAACAATTTTACGGCCTCATCGCTAGTGACTGGCGAGAGGTTGCTAAGTATCCTCCAGTCTCTGGTGCCTCCATCCTCCAATAGATTTGCTACTTACTTAGCAAATTTTACTTTGAAGCTAAATCTTGAAAATGCCCCCCATTAATATAGATGCCCTGTACAAGCGATAATGCATCCAATTACTATTGAGGCAATTTTATCTTGTATAATTTTTGACATTTTGACACAACATTTAATACTTATGAAATGGACCCTATTTTGAACAAAATAGTACTTCCGAACTTTAACTTGCTTGGCAATATATAATATTTTATTTGACTTTTGAACTATGACAAAAAGATCTTTTTGAGAACTAATAAAAATACTAATCCTACATTAACCACCTACCACTATAAACTGTGACCACTGTGTAAACTCTCTGAGATCTTGTGAGAATCAAACTCATAACTTCCTCCATAGCACATATGATATGGCAATCGACCAAATCTCATAGTGAAATCTGCATTTGCGGATCCCAATCGATACACAAAGAGATGAGCAAATTTAGACGTTCAAGCTTAAATAGAGAATGGCCGCTATAGAACGTGTGACATATGGGATGCTGCACACTTATAAATAAAGCTTATCCAACACTGTGTAATGGTGATTTAGGATTATTTGCAATATGCTCACCCTCCTTTCACTCCTGTCAAGGATTCTTGTTGCACTATTTTTTTTCTCAGCAACGTAAGTGGTAAGATTTCCATATTCATAACTCATGTGTCTACCCTCCTAGAATACAATTAGTTTAGTTGTGTCTTTGAAAGTGTAAGTTGATTTCTGAACAATATGAAAAACTCGATGGAATTCAAAAAAGTGAGTGCAATGACATTGTCAAGCTGAATACCAACCTTTCTGATCTACATTGCACATTCGTCGACGACCCTTTGAAACTCTGAATGAAGCAATTCATGTTTACCCATCACGATAACCGCTTATTGGTAGGGGAATTTCTCAGCCGCTTTATTAAGGAAATATGTTAAAGTAAATGCCTCATGCATGCTTACCATCTCCAAACAAACACAATAAAAAGAAAACAGTGGCAAGAGATCTAATGAGCCTTGAATAACAAACCAATTCTAATGCTCACTATCTTATAACCTATAGCAATGCACATTTGTAGGGATTTCCACATAACTGGTTTGGAGAATAATCTCACTAACCCATTTCATTAAACCTGCTTTCATACTATATTAGAAATATGGACAAAGATTTGAGGAGAGTTTATAGAAGCTCTACATAAAATTTTCTACACATAATACGCTTACATTCTTCATCATATTTTGTTCAATACATTTGCATATATATAGGATTAATATATCTTATATTATAGAAAACTACCTATAACAACTTGCTAAAGATACGAGTTGTTTTAACAACTCATAATACACACAAACAAATAATCACAACCAAATAACAAATGATCTACGGGAATGATGTGATATTCCCAACACTCATAACCAACCTACTAAACTATTATCTTATGCATCCTAAATATTCCTAACACATACATGGAAGAAAAGAAGGAAGAAAAAAAGGGGGGTCCCCATTTTTCTAGAAAACAAAATGGGGTGTGGGTGCAAGGCACAAAAAAAAACTATGCTATAAAATTTAATCAAACTAAAATTCAATAGTAATTGTTGTGAGTTATTATAAACTATTGTGATTTTTATTAACAATAGCCAGTAACTATGCTACAAGTACCTACTATTTATTTTGGCGATCAATCAATTGTTTATATGAAGTGAATATGATTAAGACTATTAGAATTACTAACAACTAATGTTAATAAAAGAGTTACAACTTACCTCAAGTGGGCCCTTTCTTGGGTGGTTGTACTCTTGAATCACAAGATGCTAATCAAATATCTTAACTATTCATTCACACCATATTGACTGAACTAATAAATATCTTATTTGAATTGAGAAAATATGATACAAACTATTGATAGAAAAATCTCTACTATCTATGACATAAATTCCTTTGAATGTATATATATATTCCATCCATCCTTAACTAATCTGGATTCTTAACAACCTAAGCTACATGTGTAAAATCATTCCTAGAACATAAGAAGAGGGCTATTTTTATTTCAACAAAATATAAATAGGAAAATCAGTCATAATTAAAAATTTCAAAGAGTATAATCCTAATACAAATTTTTAACTATAAATAAAAGAAAAATAAATAATAGAGACATACAAACAAGGCATGAATTATACAATTATTGCTAAATAATCACTATAGTTTCTTGCCACTATCTTTTGATGCTTTGAGTCTCTTCTTATTTCACATTGAAGACATTATTATTGTTGAATTAATCATTGATGATCAAATTCATGGTTGGAGGAACTAGCTCCTTCATCTATAGGAATTTACTCCCTTAGCTATGGGTACTTATTCCTTCAGTTGTTGGTTTGCAACAACCTTGGCTATGAGCATCTGCATTCTTGCTACATTAAGGGTTAGCTCTTTTTTCTAAAATACTTCTATGCTATGAATCACATAATAAATCATAATATACTACCATATTTTGAAAGTAACAATCAAAAAACATAACCATTTATCAAGACATCATCTATCAATTTTAGTGCTTTAAACTACAAATGTTAATATCAAGTCTCACTTGTATTAGATTAGATTGTTCTAGGAAATGGCTAATGAAATAAGAAATAAACATAGGAAACAAGGGTAATTTTAGGTCCCATCAAGTGGCACATAATTTCCATCAATTTAGGATCAATGAGGTGGTGATGGAACTTTACTACCTCAAATAAAGTGTTGCACATATCATTATTAGATACCTAGGTGAGAAAATGAATTTGTTAAACAGGCTCAGGACAACTGAGAAGGGGGAGTGAATCAATTGTCACACAATTCAAACTTAAAAAATCCAACACATATCAATTCCACAACCATACTAAACTGTTATTAAGCATGAGCATGAGATATAAAAAATAGAAAGTAAATCAACACAATGAACACCATATTTTTACATGGAAAACCCAATGAGGGAAAAACCACAATGAGGGTTAGCTCACAATATAAAGATTATAAAATGAATACAAAGGCTCACTGCCAAGGGCGCACTGCCCTAAAAGGACCCATAGTCTAGATACAAAAGCTCACTACTTATAGGGAGGCTCACTACCTACAAGGAGGCTCACTGCCTACAAAAAGAGTTACAAAAAAAAATTAGGCTTCACAGCCAAAATGAACTAAGAACGGTGCACCTAACAAGTGTTGATGTAGTTCTAGTGATGCTCAATAGACTGATTCAACACACTTCATCCTTTTCGATTGCTTCTAACTGCTTTATTAATTTCGCATACACGCACTTCTATTCTATATCTTTGTCTCACTTCACTCACTAAAACTATCCAAGATATTCATTTATATACCTGATCTTTCCCGCAAACATCAATTAGGTCGGCCTAATTAGATGCATTTCATACTTACCAAAAATACCAACTGTCGGCTCCAATAATTTACAAAATATTTCAAGATAATTCAAACCCCCAACACGCTAAATTATGTCGGTAAGAACCTAAAATAGGTCGCACATATATCCGCATAGCAAAATTAATTCACCGTATCATAATTGCCCCAAGAAGTCGGCCAAGAATAGACTTCAATGCAAAAACCAATAAACATTTTGTAAGAGCACCGAAGCACGTAATATTCTGATCATGCATGCCTTCAACAACCATAAACAATTTCTCAAAATCGCAAGCATCAACTACTACCTGCTGGGAAATGCGAACTAGAATACTAGAGAGTGTAGCTCAAATACCGGTTCAAATATCGAACCAAAATATCAGATCAAGCACTATCTTAAACTTGTAGTCACAACATGGTGACATCAATGACAACACAAAACTATAGAGATAGTCAATCTTCTTCATTTTTCCAATAGAATTCATATTATCATAAGTGAACTTAATAAAAATAGGTTCAATAAATTACTCTTAAAACATAAACTATCCTATGTGAAGTATAATATTACACCAACTTTCTATAGAGAGGAAATTTCATTTTCCCTCCTAATTATAAAATTATCTTAGAGTTAGTGATTTAAAACTTTCATTACATACCACAACCAATATTTTTTTGTAATTGATTAAAATACTCAAATCTAGAAATTATCTCTTCTACCAAAAGGTTGCATTTTGATGTCCTATATGATGCATTTTCCAACATACAATAGTTCATACCCTATTTGAAACCCTTCAAATATTCCATATAGTAAAAAAGAAAACCTCATTATGGATTATCATGGCTTGAAGTTGGCTCAAGTGAAAGGTTACAAGAAAGTGTGGCTTGAGGGGGATTCCCTCAATATTATTAATAATCTAAAGAATTGTGTTGCCCCTTCATGGACTATTGAACTTTTGATTATGGATGCTATTGATATCCTCAATTCCTTCGATGAGTATTATATATCTCATATTTTGAGAAAAGGAAATGGATTAGCTAGTGTTTTCACTAATCTTGGTGTTAGGGGTATTAGGGAATGGGGTGTGAATGACCCCCTTCCTATGGAGGCTATTGCATGTATTAATCGTGATTGTCAAAATATCTAACTTGGTTGATGACATTTTAAGGCTCGGGGTGTGCATGACTATTTTCACGTGGTAGGTTATTATGTGGAGTGATGGTGTGTTAGATATGGATCAGGCTGACGGTACCCTATTTGATATCTGTATGGGATGGAACTCTAGGATTGTTATTTTTCCCTGCCATAACTCCATTGTCACATGGATTGTGGGTATTCTTTTGTTTCCCTTCTCGAGGTTTCTCCTCATTGCTATCAAGCTTCTCAAGCTTCTCGGCTCTGCAAATTCTGGTGACATGAGAGGTGATAGAAATCGTACGAATCCTTTCTCCTATGATATTGTTAAGAAAAAGGAGGTGTGGCATATATTAGAGAAAGGTGGGCTTACTCCTTATATGGAAAGTTTGCATGGAAACAACCCACAGGCAATGACTTTGTTTGCTAAATCTTGGAACAACAGGATTTGGAAACTGGGTGGAATAGAATTTGATGTGAATGAGGATTTTATAGCCAATATCACTAGGTTGTGTACAGATGGAAAGAAGGTTTACAGAGACAAGAAGGAATTGTAGGTGGACATGCAAATCCTTTTCAAAGGGAATGAAGCACAAGACCTTAAGATGGCTAAGAGGGGTGGCTACCAGCGCAGCTCACTCAAGGTGCTTTAGGGGGATGTGGTTGAGGAACTTATGAGGTATATTACCCTTGAAGGTCATTTCTCTGCAATAAATTCTTACCATTTTGTTCTGCTTAATCATTTTTGCCATAAAAAGAGAATTTATTTTCCTTTTTATCTCTTGGCGTTGTTGGATTATAGTCTAAAGGACCACAAAAGGAACCCCGATAATCTGGTGCTGCATGTGGGGCTCATTTCATTAATTTCTAACTATGCTAAAAAAAAAATGGTGTCTAAACCGATTGCTACTCCTAAGGGTAACCAACAGAATCCGGTTGTGGAGTATGAAACAATCTCTGAAGAGGAGTCAATTAGCAAGAAAGGGAAAAAGAGGAAACTTGTCCTGGAAGAGGAATCAGTTTTTTAGGAGGACGTGGAATATGTCCCAAATTCTCTTTCCTCCATGGAGGTGGTTTTACAACCCCCTGAAGTGAGTAAGTCTACGAAAGGGGTGTCGAGCCCTAATAAGGGCTATGAGACCTATAGTGAGGATAATGCTACTGAAAAGCTGAGTAGATGCCTGAAGGATAAGATTGAAATTGTTGGTGAGGTGTCCTTGCCACCCCCTATTTTTGGGACTAAGCTAAAGAAGGATCCGGAGGTGGGTTGTAACAAGAATTTGGATGTTAGGTCTGCGAGCCAGTTGTTTGAGATGCAAGCTACTTCTCCCCTTAAGGTGGCTGGTGGGCAAGATGTTGTGGATTCCCCAGGTGTGGACTTAGATTTACATAATAGAAGGAAGTCTGTTGCTGAGGATATTGTTGATTCTATTCAAAAAATCCAAATGTTGTTTGTTGTTGGTAATGGTAAAGACGTGTGTGTTAGCCAAGACAAGGTAAGCTCCTCCCAGGAGGATGATGTTGTGGGTAAGGGTGTTTTTAACTTTAGCCATGAAGATATTTTTGATGTTCTTGAGACGGCTAGAGAGGGATCCATTGTTTTGTTCAAATTGTTTAAATGGGTGTTTCATGAACTTAACATGACCAATGTTAAAGTTCGGGTGCGATGAGTAAATTTGGTGAGTCTTCAGTTCATAATCAGATTGATGAACTATTTTACTCTTTGAAAATTGTGGTGGATGAAATGTTGAAGATGAAGCAGACTCTTGAGGAAAGAATTCTCACCCTTGAGGACCAAATGGAGAGGATTTGTGCTAATATGGAGAAGGGTGGGGAGGGGACTAAATCTATGGTGAATTTTGAGTTTTTTGGCATTTACTCTCCTTTCAAAGTGCCAAGAAATGAAAAGACATTGTTCCTAGTGAGGATACTGATGCTGGTGGCAGGCTTATGGAGGAAGATGTTTCTGTTGATAAGGCTGGTGGTAAGAAAAAAAAAATTGATTAGTAAGGTGAATGTGGGTGGGCTTAGGGCTAGAACGTGAAACAAGACCAAGGTTTAGGCTAGGACTCCTATTAAAGATTCGTTTGAAATCATGGATGACTGTCGAAAGGCTATGGCGAGCGACATGGAGGCTATTGATATCCTGAAGAATATGTAGTGTTATTGCTTTTGTCTCTCCTTTTTGGCTACTATCATGCTAATGGTGTGTTGTGTTTTGGCTGCTATTTGCTTTATGTAGTTATCTTTAGTTTTAGCTAATCTTTTTTGTAAAGGGTTTCAAACCCCTTCAAAACCCGTTTTTACCTCTAATCAAAAACATGACTAAAGTGAATCTCAATATTCTTAGAACCTTATAGAGAAAGCATCCAAAACCTACAAAACACATATAAGATAATATCTATATATAATTATTTAAGGGTGATGCAATATTGATTGAACCTTGAGATCCTCTTGTAGCACAAGAGACTTTCACAACCCAATGGGTGGTATAAATTATCAAATCAATAATAATTCATGCAAGAAAAGTAGAGAAACTATGCCTATTTTAACATTCTTAGATCTCTCAAAGTCTTGTACTCCCACTATGAGAATGAGAATAATGACTAGAATTGGGAATTGTTATGTAAAAGAGGACTCATATAGGATATTTTTTGATGCACATGTTTAAATATATTCAGACGGGCAAGGAGGGAGAGTGAATAAGAATATTTGAGAAACTAATAAAAACCTCACACAAGATATTGGATGCATCACAAGGTTAATTTTATTAGAAGGGTGAGGATAAAGGGTGAGTGAGCATATTTTAGAAAGTGATAAAGGCTTCTTGTCCTTACACTCATTTTCCTACCTGCACTATCCCCCACACTTATGTGTCTCATATCATTCCTTCTTCTCATCCTATGAAAAAATTCAGCCTATAATGTGATTTATTATTCTACAACCATGAAAATACCTCTTATTACACACTCTCACTATAATTCATTCATTATTTCCCATACTCCACATAACACTATTATTCCTACCTTTAATTTAGATACATATATTTTACCCTTTCTAATAATTTAGTTTGCGGGCCCAAAATCCCATTTCATATTTCTCATAGGCTTAAGGAAATTAAATGAGGGAAATCATTTTAATTTAATATTTTAATTTTTGGCATTTTCTATATTTTTGTAAATTGTATTTTTAAATGTCTTAAGAGAATTTTTGGGGTCTACTTTGTTTTAAAATATTTAGTTTCTATTTTTTGGTATAGGTCTTCTCAAGATCTTTTCAATGCACCAAAGATGTTTATTTTTTTCCCATATGGATAGGAATCAAGACCTCACCGAGTTGGGGTACCTAAAATAAATATTTCTTACATATTGTTTAATCTTGTAACTAGTATAACCTCACTACAAAATCCACTCCAACTTCCAATGAGGTATGGGATTATTAATGGTCCTTGAGTAACTCATGATATTTATAACATATTATATGACAAGATTTATGGAGTTATCAACTATTTTTAGCTAGGGATCAATTGAAGGTTATGACATATTTTGGAAAATATTTTTTGGAGGGAGAACATTAAAAATAATATTAATTATAATTTTTTGGAGAAAAGGGGTGTTGGAATTTGAGAGAAAATTTGGGCCTTCAACATATACAAAATGCAAGCAATTTCTTCATTCACCATTCGATATTCTACATACTGAAACTCTACTATTTTTTTTGAGAACTTATCCATTCATCAATCTAATGACAAAACCCATCGAATGCTAAAATAAGAGGATGAAACCACTAAAATGCTAAAATAAGAGGATGAAACCCCTTGGATGCTAAAATAAAAGGATGAAATCCATTTTTTCTTTATTATATTATTTCTATATATTTAATTGATACATATTAGCTCCAACATATTTGGAAAGTCGCTCATTGTTTTGATTATAGGGGAAAAATGGGTTTTGAATGGACTTGAAACCATTTACAAATAGGTTTTGAAAGGACCTGAAACCCTCTCAAAGAAGAACAAGCTGCAAATGGATGCACAACATAGACAACCAATAGTGAACCAACAACAGACCACCAAATGATTAGCATGACTACCCAAATCTACACCAACAAAAAAGGTTTTGAATGGAACCTTAAACCCAATTATAACCAAGTTTTACTAGGGGTCTTGAACCCAACCAAAATAATCAAAGACATAGCCTAAAACAGTCAGGTAGCAACAAACAAGATGCTCAATCCAACAACAATTGAGCCATAAAAAACCACCTTCCACAAGAAGAAGTGGAACCATCACCCAACTCGCCATACAATTGGCAAAGACAACCAAGTCACAAAAAACTAATTGTTCAAAAAAAAAGATCCCATCAACACTCACTCTCCACCTCTATAAGATAAGTCACCATGGAAACCCATTCTGCCACTGCCAAGGATCTCCAGCCAATCCACATTCCACCTCCATAGGAATGGCCTCCTCCTCAATAGAAGTTGCACTGGAGAAAACTCACAGAAGAAGCACGAACAAACCACCCCACCAACATCATCCATCTCCACCTAAAAAGGAGAGGTCTCTTCCTCAATAGGAGACACCAATTGCAGGACAAGGAAGAAAACCAACACTTCTACAAAAAGAGTAAACGTAGTAACCAGGGAAACCAACAGCATCAGAGACTTTTAGGATGAACAAAGAAACCAACCCTATTAAAGCCAAACCAAGGGTGGAAAAAAAACCCTTCATATCATGTGATAGAAGAGAAGCTAGTAAACTAAATAGCCCAATATCCACCACAAAAGAGGAAAATCCATCAATGGAGAGGGCATCCAAGACTCCCTTAAGCACGAAGAAAAATTAGGACGAAAAAAAACCTTGTTGGAAAAACCATCCAATAGCTTCAAAACCAAACCCAAAGTATCAGAAACAATAATCTATGCCAAGAACACTTGGGGCTTGAAAGAACAAAGCCCAGCCAAAAGGGAAAACTCTAGGAAAATCCCAAACAATAAGAGAGGCACCAAAGGGTAAGAAACAATGACACCTTTGAGGGTAAAAGGACAGAGGAAAATGGAGACACCTTCAACAAAAAGGAGGGAAAACCACCACTCCAATATGGTCTCAGTAGTAGATAAAGCAATAGGCGCACTCCTCTTGAGACAGAGTTGTTGTGAATCAGCCCTAGCAAAGAAAAAAACCACCCCGCTCAACACTCTAAGACCAAAACCCCAAAGAATAGGAATCCACCCAAAGAAACATGGGAAAAGAAACCCATACAAACTAGAAGAAACACCCCTTCCATAGAAAAATGCACACTTAAACACAATTAGGAACATAAAAGAAGAAACTCTCAAAAACACAAAGAAGAATCATAGGAAAGGACAACCTGGTAAAACCAAAGAGATACAAAAAGCCAAGGCCAAAGGAGAAAAAAAGAAAAGAGACCCCACTCTGAAGGAAAGAAAGAAGTAGGATGAAACAATAATCTCAACGTCTTCCCTAGCATGGCATTCAAGGAACAAAAGCAGTCAAGAAAACCCCACAAGCACGATGAGAGAAGGAAACCTGAGCATCAAACCCTTTTCCAGAAAAGGAAACATAGGAAGAAAACACCCCTGTAATCTAAATGCCACACCTAAACCACAAATAAATTGGTCCGTAGAGGCAAGAGGAAACCCAAGTGAACCACTAAAAACAGTTGCCTCATCTACATCTTTTTAGTCAGCCTCACCATCATACGCACCTTCTACAGGTTTGAAATTAGTTCTCCCGCTCAGGCCACACAACCCACCCATCTCTCCAAAAAAATGCATCATTAGAAATACCCTAAAGTCACTCATTTTTTATGCAAAAAATTATCAACTTATATTGATTGTTTTGAGAAAATTTTGGTGCATGTATTTTTAATATTTATTCAAATTATATTGATTTTTTTTAGATTTCATATCACTTATAAAAATATATGTTTTGTTTATTTCAATTGTATTGCAGATTTGATCTTTCCAATCTACAAAGTTAATAAAATGGTTGATGATTCATAGTGAAAGAAAAATTATACATTACAAAACAAAGCACAAAAAATTACAAGAATGAAATTTCGATAAAAGAGAAGATATGCTAAAATAATATTAAATAACCAAGTGAAGATGTGCGAGGGAGATGGCATGCGGGTCTGTAGTTGTGTGAAGGTTGGGGATGGAGTGATTGGAGATGCAGGCATGAGTAATCGGGCTCAGAATTCTTGCAGAGGCAGACGCGATTTGGCAATGTCTAGTGGTGTTGGGAGGCGTCGCTACCAGTTGCGTTTTGGTTCTTGCGGTGACGGGGCTCCTGGAGTTTTTGTGCCTCCTCCTCCCTCTCCACACAGCATTTCTCCCATCCCTATGCAAGCTGAGTCTATTCCAAAATCCTATGAAGCTTGCAAGAATAGAGCAAATCCATATCATGAATGCAATCAATTTTTTTTTGGATTAGATCCAAAAATCGGACCCCAATTTCCCACCTCCCAAGCCGCCCGATCTAGACTCAAGGCTGAAGGAGACTTCACGTGGAAATTTGGGATTTTTGATGGGTGATGTGAAGGTGGCCTTTGTAGATGAGCCTGCGACTTTTCACATCTTTGACGATAGCTTAAACTCTATCTTTTCCAATGTGGGGTGTCACTCTTTGATCCTCCGTCTTTTGCAGAAGCATCCTTCCCTGGAGGATGTCCAAGCATGGCTGTTATCTATTTGGAATAATCTTCCTCCCCCAAAGATTCATTCGCTATATTTTGGATTTTTTCTAATCACCTTCTCTTCTGTTGAGGACTACAAATTTGTATCTTAAAATGGCCCTTGGTTCATGGATAATTTTGGTATTTTCTTTGCCCCATGGACTCTATTTTTTGACCCTGCCACAGCTACAATTTTGGTGATCCCAATATGTATCAGGCTATACAACCTTCCCTTGGTGCTAAGGAATTCATCTCTCATTGAGTAGATGATCGATCAGGTTGAACCATTCATAAAGATAGATACTGAGACGAAGGCTTCACACAAATTCACACAGATTCACACAAATTTGTGCCCTTGTGGATATATCTAAACCCCTTCCTGGCTCAATTGAAATTCATTCCTCTCATGGTATCTAGGTACAATTTTTAAATTTTGAGGATTTTCCTTTTAGATGCTTTCACTGCCATGAGTTGGGTCACAAGATTGGGGACTACTCTGCTCCAAAACCCCCTGGGTCAGGTGTTATAGCCTCAATATGTGGAGTAGGAAAGCTAGGTCTTCGGATGTCGACTTTGTCTAGCGTAATCATGGCAAGTTCTTTGATCCTCATTCTGCTTTGAGGTCTAATTCGAGGGCTCCTCCTGAGCCTCCCTTAGTGCATAATTTTTCTCTTGACATTCCTCCTTTCCTAAATTTGGATATTGTCCCGGTTGTTGATGATATAGAGGATTCAGAGTCTGATGGCACTTTCTCATTTATGGATGATTTGGATGACCCTACCCCTGAGTTTTTTTATCAAGACTTTTATGTGGCTCCTTCTCAAAAATTGAGAATATCCTAGGTTGAATCCAAAAAGATTAAACCAAACTATGGTGACTCAAAGTGGAAAAAAGGAAGAAAAATTGAGGCTGAAAAACTACGCATTGAAGGAAGAGAGGCAGTGGAGGAGGGCTCTCAATGGACCATGGAGGCTCTCTTCTACCAGAAAAATGTTAAATCTTAGTATGGTTTTGGTGGGTTGGCATTTTCTTCTCTTTCCATATTGGATCTAAATCTTGGAGTCTTTTCTTTCGTTGTCTCTATTCGGCTACTTTGGTTTTACTTTATTTTATAGTGGTTAGAGTGTAGTAGGTTGGTTTGCAATCAACTTTGTTGGATTACTTATGCTCCCCTCACTTCAAGGGATTGCTTTATGGTTTTTTATTTTATCTTTCCATATACCAAATCACTCTTAGGAATCAAAAAAAAAAAGAGAAGATATGGTAGAATGAGGGAAAGGAAGATATAGGTTAATAGATGAAGAAAGATCATATTTCTTCCATGATACTTTAATTAAATTAATCAAGGTTGAGATAAAATGATAGCTCTCATGGCACAAATGATGCTTTCTAAAAATTATAAACCTTAGATCCTTCTAAAGTATCTCCAAGAGAAGGCAGTACATCTACAATTAAATAATATATGGTTAATTCCATACCAAATCCACCTAAGCCTATGTTCTTACTAGAAAAAATAAAAAAGAGAAGAAATAAATTGAGGCCCCTCACACAAAGGAGATTCATATAATTTTTCAAGAATATCAAGATAAATCTAAATATTTAAAAAATGTAGTTTCACTTTTGAGTTTCCTAGACATCCTCAAAAATAAAATTCCTAATGGAAAAACTCCACACAGTAAAAAAAGGATGAAAGGAAGGTGCTACAACAAAAGGTTAGTAAGTTAAATGCCCATATATTTGATGGTAGAAATATATTTTTTGTTTATGCCTGGTTACAAAAAATTTGAAAACACCCTTGTTCGTACCATTGAGGGAACTAATTATGAAAATGCCATTTGGCTAAGCGATACTAAGACTTTAAGTTATTTCCATTTTAAGAATTAGCCAAGAGAATAGAAAGATGAAAGAGGCTACCAACTTCAACTTCTTACCTTCTATCTCCTCGAAAAAGTAAGACTCTTTATCACTTTCCAAGAATATTCCCTTGAAATGATAAGTCTCAATCTTTGTTTGAGGGATCCAAAAAGAAGCATTTGGAAAGTGAGTTATCCCATGACATGAGAAAAATCACACCACCAAAATTTGAAGATAGTGCTACTAGAGATGCAATGAAAGTGTGGCTTATGAAAATGGAGAAGTATTTTTAAATCAGAAATTACTCTGAGTTCACTAATGTCATATGGGGAGCATTTCAGTTGGTGAGTGAAGCATCCAAATAGTGGATGAGTAAGAAAATGGAGCTTGGGCTTAGTTCCTTAAGCCTCACTTGGAGTGAACTTTCGGAGATTTTCTGGAAGCAATGGTTGCCCCAACTCTTTTATGACCAAAAACTCATTGACTTCCAAAATCTGAGGCAAGGTGAATCCTTAGTGAATGAGTATTGGGAGTGTTGTGCCTATAGCACACATGCCCATTCAGAATGGGGACCCTCTCTCCTCTTTTTTTGGGTCACTTTTACCTTCACCTCATTTTACGTGGCCCCTATTTTGAGTCCCAAATGGTCAAGGAGTCCTAAAGTTATCATCTTAAACTAACCAAGTTTCACCACCCTTGAAATTTCCAAGTCTTTTGCCTTTGCGGAGTTCCTCTGGCAGTTTTCCTTAAGTCTTTGAAGCTGGCGACTTTCCCTAGTTGCGGGTCCACTTATGCAAGTATCCCCTCGCAGGTTTCTGCCCCCTCTTAGTCATTTCTACAGCGGCCAGCCTTGAGCATCTGCTCGCATTACAGGCCCTGCGTTATCCATCGCCGCTCCTTTCACCGACATGCCCAATGGTAATCTCCTAATTTTTGCCTGCATCGCAAGCTCTGCCATTCCCACCGCTGATAGTTTTGAAACCCATGCCCACCAACCATGTCAGTTGTTGTATGACATTAAATGCAAGTAATAAATGTCAAAATTGCTATAAATAGTAAGAATATGCCTATCATTTTCATCCACACTTAGTCATAATTTTTTCAAAGCTCTACCTTTTGTCGCCGCCTTCACACCCACATGATCTTGTTGTCGTTCAACCATTGCAACCGTAAGACTCTTCACAAGTTCTTGCGGGATCTTCAGGTAAGTTTTGCACCGCCACACTAGTTATGTGTTTTTCAATGGGTTTTGCAAAGTTATTAAAATCTTGAAAAAGAAAACCTTTACACCAGTTAGGGCACTAAACTCCGCACAAAACCCACCTTTTGAAAATTTGAAAACCCTTCAAAATTGGCCATTTAGGGCCTTGTGAAACTCGACTTATCATTAATCATTCTTGACATGGGCATTCATTCCCTTATGGCCCACAAGCCTCCCTTTGGCATTGTGTGAATTTTTGAACTTTAAACACAAACCCGAGGCCTTTGTCCTTAGCGGGCCCACATGTGCGAGTGAACGCCCCCCTTTCGCCTGCCCTATGTGAATGAAGAAAACTAAGTGAAAACGCATCCATAGGAACTTGTAGGTCCACTTTTGTGGACTTTCATGTGTGGGTGGCTCATCATTGTTCACCATTTCAAAACAGCCATCCAATACACACCCTCCAACCCATGGATCCCGCTAGCCTCAAGTCCACTAAAGTCATAAAGCATTGGAACCCGTTTGCAGGTCATTCTTAGTGGAACTCATCACCCTCATCGTCATTGTTTCTAGCACCATCACCAGTGGCCAAGCCAGTCTATCCTCCCAGAATCTAGACCCCTCCAACCCTGTCGTTGTTAAGGCTCGCCCAAGTAGCGCTCAAATTAAAATTCCTTGTCAATGGAACAGTGCGAGGGTGCGTCTGCAAGCCACCCCCTCCTCCTCGTCATTTTTAAATAGCCGATCACCTTCGCCCATCCACTCTGCAGGCTCCACATTTTCCATTTCACTTCGCTTTCCTCACACGCAAAATGGCTAAGTGTTCAATGTGGGTCTTCTGGTGCGGGCAGTCGTCTATGGGCTGCTACTTGTGGTTTGTCATCTTACGATTGTTGTTTCTAAATGGCTATTCCTAACCTATCACCTGCCCTATAGGGCTCAAACCCATCTTTGTCATCCTGCCCTCCTCAAGTAAAGCGATTAACGTCGGGGTGTCTCATGGACCCGCCTATGCTATTCGCCCATTGCGGGGCATTGCCTTGCCTCCATCATTTCCAAATGGTCATAACCTAACGGCATCCCGCGAGTTCCTACCCGCACCATTCTGAAGGACTTAAACTTTGAAGCTAACATTGAGTCATCCTTTCTGCCTACGGATCCCACAATGCAAGAATCTTTTTGAAAACTTTTTCCATGCCAACGTTGTTCCAAATGGAAGAGCTACAAAGCATCCTTAATGACCCCAGCTCCCATACCTTCTTGACCTGTGTGCCAAAATGATTGCATTAACACTTTTGAAGCTTCATGAACAATGGACCCATGTGCCCAAATGCCTCAACACCTTGGTGGGCCCCAGTTATGGTGCAAAAATCTTGATCCGGGTGGCCGCATGCTGGCCGTCGTGCCCTTTGTGTTGTCTCCCTGCTGCCATCTCCAAAATGGTTGCTAGCCCAAGGAAACCCACATCCCTGGGCCCGCATTGCTCTATCTTCCCCAAACAAGAGCCAAATGATGATTTTTGATGAATATTATGATCTTTGAAACATGAATTGCTTGATCTAACATCTATTTTGTAGGATTTAGCAAATACTACCCTCATTTTTTTATGTGAACGTGCTTATTATGCTTCTATTTGCAGGATTTATGGAATTAGTTGTAGGACCATCGAGAGTGTTCGCAGAGAAATACAAAGGGAAAAAGTCTACCAAGGTCCCAAGAGGGAAAGAGGATAAAGATCAAATAAAATACTAGTTCCAGGGAGTAGAAGTCACCTCCAGGGTCACTACCGCCTAGGATACAATTATAGATACCAACCGTGGGTAGGTTGACATAGATAAATTTAGACAGAGGGTCATCATCAACCCCACCACAGATAATTCCAAGAAAATCAAAAAGAGTGATTTGGCTAAGGCAGCCAGTTTCCTACCCGTTCTTGTGGCCCTGGAATTGGTAATGACTTGTAAGGAAGCCTACCAAGCAGAAACCAGAAGGATTATTGATCATGAGGGTAAGTTGATGGTCGACCTGTCTTCCAAGTCCATAGGAAAAATGTTCCACATCCCTACATTTGACCCTATGGATGAGATGACAAAGGAATATGCAGAAAATATATGGAAGGTCGACCCCCTAAAATGCAAAAAGTTAATTAACCAATACTAGTTAAAGGAGAAGAGGGGAAGTGCTAATAATGTGCCTCAAGAGTTGTTTAGGAGCAACTTTTATGAAGATTATCATGATTTGGTAACCTTGTTGAGTAGAGTCATGGGTATTCCTACTGTTGTTTACTTCCAAGACTGGATGTTCTAATTCATTGAGGAGATCATCAGAGGAAAGGCCAAGTTTCATTGGGCCAAAATGATCAGTGACAACTTGCATTAGCAATTCATGGTAGTCAAAAAGACCTCCCAATTTTGCATGACCTCTTACTTGGTGTATCTCTTGGTCAAGCCAGTTCCCTACAGAGGTTTATTTGTTGCACAAAGCCTGACTCTAGGAAGGGAGTTGAAAGTATATGACAGGCACCCGCAATTACAATATCGACATTTCAAGAAGGATTACTGTAGGGTGAATGATGCCTTCATTGGGCATATTATCAGACTTCTAAGAGGGACTTTGAGAATAGGGTTTCGCATAGTTCATGTGTGTTCATTGACCAGTTTGGGTTACTGTACATACAGCTCCCAAAATTTACTTACATCCGAACGGAGGGCTTCTCTAAAAGGCCATACAAGCTACCCTGGTACCCAAATGACCGGTTGATTTTGTTAGAAGTATCCAGGAAATTGCAGCATGCACACACTCTCCTCAGTGGCAAGCACAGGGCAAGGATTCCCTATCCCCTCACCTTCACACAAGGAATGTACACCCTCGCAACTGCCCAGTGTGTGGAATATTGAGAGAAAGAGATTATTGAATACAACCTAAGCCTCCACACTACTCAGTGAAGGATGGATCCCTTCAATAAGTTAAAGAAGTTTTTTGGGAGAGAGAACGCTCACTTGCACCACATTAAAGATTTTTGGGCTAACTGTTGGGATGACAAGAAGGTACATAAGCCATTATATGCATATGACTGCTTACTTTGTCAAGACAGTCAATCTATTCTGGGTACCGAATCAAATTGTAGAAGATGAAAACACTTTCGTAGATCTAAGGTATGATGTTGTTCCTAACCCATTGCCCCTAATAGACTAGAATGAATAAGAGGTCAACGACTTTGAAATTCTGACAAAGCTAGTGAAGCATAGAAGGAGGCAATGGATCGATTCCTAGATAACTCAATTGAATCTCTAGGGTGCCACTTTAATGTATGACGAGCTCGAAGATGAGCTCGAGACTGAGACAGACAATGGGACTATTGTTGCCCAGCTGAGGAAGCCCCCCAAATCTCTTCCAACCATAAGGTTGAGGAAGAGAAAGGAGGTGACTGAGGGCTAGCCCAAGCATAAGGTGTATTCATGGAAGGCCTCAGAGGGTGAAACCTCAAAGAAGGCAAAGAAATTAGGCGGATTCTATGAGATGCCCACTATCCAAGAGGACCCACTACACAAAGGAGAAGAAGAAGAGGCCAAGCAACCAAATTCACCACTTGTCACCTCTATTCTTTCCATCACTGTTGTTGCCACTGCTACTACCCCTACTCCAACATCTCAAGCATTACTCACTTCCTCTCCACCCGCGGTTGACATCTTAGTTCACCTTGCCTCCACCTTATCAACCGCTCCAATTAATGTGAGGGATTCCTCCTCTACTACAACCTCTCCACTCTAATCCTCCTCGATGTCTCCCTTAACTACATTCCCTTCAGCATCCACAACTACAATGCATGCTCTCACTCTTCTAGAGGCCTTTGCGAGGCATATGCAGAATATACCCATGGAACTCTCTAGGGTACTAATGAATCCTACAGTGCAAGCTACGATAGCCCAAGCTATAGCTGGTTTTCCCATCCCTCCTCTGATAGAACCATCAAAGATGGAAGCAACCTTGCAAATCTCAGAATAAATGGAGAGATGTCAAAAGGAGGCTACTAAAGAAATAGAGACATGAAAAGGAGGCTACTAAAGGAATAGATGAGGAACTCGAAGATCCCTTTAGGGATGACTACCATGAGCACCCAAAACATCAGAACGTGACCATCGATGAGGTGGCATATGAAGAAGGGTCACCATCCTCGAAAGAAGATGTTGAAGACCCTAGTGCCAAATATGTAGTAGATTCTTCCAGCTAGAAGCTTGAGGAGGATTTATCCAAGAAACTCAAGGATGTTGGGGAAGAAGTTAAGAGGTATCCTTCTGGAGGAAAAGAGGAAACTGGTGACGACATGGAGATATCTACAGAGCCTCTAGTAGGTGGGAAAGACAAAATCCCTGATCAAGGGGAATAAATTCCTCCCAAGAAGGAGGAGGGAAACAAAGAAGTTGAAGCCGAAGTAGAAGATAAGCCTGAAGAAGAGACTAAAATGAAAAAGAGCCCTGAGCCAGAACACTATGCAGAACTTGAGCGAGAAGAAGGGGCACTTGAAGGGGAAGACATCCCTAAAGGAAGTGTAGCTGCTATTAGAAGAAAAGACCACATTGATCTAGGACTCGTATGAAGAAGAAGAAGAGAAGATGGAACAAGAAGCCTCAAACCATGAGGAAAGGGAAATCTAACATGCTTAAAGAGAAGAAGGTGATCGTGAATCACCAAAGGAGGGATCTCAAATGCTTGAGTGGTTGAAAAGGAAACTACAAAAGAAGACCCCCGCTCTCATGGATCCTACGAAAAGGCTGGAGGCTATCCTAGCACAAGCTAAAATAGGAATGAAAAAGGAAAAGAAGTTGAGGGTCTGATCCTACATCACGATGGATGCATCTAGATCAAGGACATTGCAAATTGCCACCCCAGTAATAGACAAAGGAGAAGGGGTTAGCTATAATATCTCCACCATCGACCCGGGTACTGCTACAAGAGAGCAAAAGATTGATCAACTCTAGGGATTAGTTGTCACGATCGTTCATCAAATGAGCAAGGATCAATCCTCCAAGGAGGAATTGAAGGCACAAGTGGCGTACCTCACCGCCTACATTCAACAATGGTTGTCCACTAAGGAGCTACCAACAACTTCATCGGCCCCGCCCTTGCTTCTTTCCAAAGAGCACATAAGGAAGTTAGAAAGGAGAAAGAACTAGACCAAGGCTACTGAAGAGTGGTTCCAGTGAGTTCTCTACAATGGTGACCTGGGCATCGGCCATCCTATCCAAACAACCAACAAATTCTAGGAAGTGCAGAAACAGCTCGAGGGCACAAAGAGAATTTGAAATAACTTCCCCGAACTATATAGGATTACATATCCTAAACTCAAGCCTATCCTTAAAATTCCCAAGAAGACTTGGGAAAAGGAGTTGGCCCTAACAAAGGACGATTATTGGTTGGTTGAGACATGGAAAATGGGCTTGGACCACCGAAGGGAAGTCTTAGAGTTGGTGCTCCATGAAGTAGAGCTCAACTTGGAGTGGGTCAATGAACATAGGATAGACTGTGAAGAATATCTAAAGCTCATGATTGATTACGACATGCCCACTGTCGAGCTAGATCCAGAAAAGATCAGGTCGCTTTTTCACAAGAAAATGGAGAACGGGGCCACAAATTCATTGACGTCGAACTTCATGGATTTTACTATCTGATCCTTCACCCAATCAAAGCAAGTGATCAAGCACATGCCTAAGTGTACAAAGAATTGGGAGTTGATCACTGGCAGATCAAAGAAACTGTCCTTCTAGGTGCTTCAATCAGACATCATCGAATGGGATAAACTTAAGGAACTAATGGGAAAATTCATTGAGTACACCACCATCCAGAAAAATCAAGGAATTCCTGTCATAGATGATGATTTCCTCACAGTGTAGTTGTAGCCAAAAGGGAAAGTCACTACAAGACAAAATGCTACAACAACAGGGCACTAGAAGACAAAATAGGGAAAAGACAAAGAATGTATTTTAAATTGTAAAATATTGGGGGTAGGTGAAACCCTAATTTGTAATGAATCTTGGTCACACAATGAGATTAAATCTTGGCCATTCATTTTGATTTTTGAAAGCTATAAATAGGGGGTCACCTCTCATTTTCAAAGAGAGAGTTGAGTTTTTTAATGACATGTTGCTGAAATTCTAATAGAAATTCATTGCTTTTGGTGGATTCTTGATTTCCTTCATGTTTCATGATTCATCTCCTCATAGTTGATAGATTTGAGTGGATTTAGTCTGTTGTTCTATGTACTTTGCATGCTTTTAGTATTTTAGTGAATGTTGTTCATTGATGTTGAAGAATAATGTTGTGTTGATACCCTTCCTTGCTCATGATTTTTGCTATTTGTTGATGATAAACAGCAATGTAAAGCTAGTCTAAACATAAATTCATTGTTGCACTTAAAATTCATTTTTTATTCATGCTTTATGGTGAATGAACCATTGAAAATATGTAGACCTTAGAAGATAGCACTAGTTTCATGATACTGTTAGCTGATTTGGTTAAGTGGAACTTAGTTTCAGGAAAGTTGTCCACTGTAGCATCCTCCATTATCACTATTCATTGGTAGTTGCAGATCTAAGAACTTCCTCCTTTCCCTTCCCTTTTGATCTTTCTTTGAAATAATAATCTAGGAAAAGTTCTAGCATCATTATAAAGTCAAATTTGATGATAAAAGTGGAGTTTTAGACTGTTGTTTTGAACTTACAGCAATTGCCAGTCATCTTCAAAATCCTAGGAACTCCATTTAAGGAACTAATCTCCCTTCAACTTAACATACATAAGGCTGCCTATGATTACCAGCAAATCACATGAACCAATTGATATATTCCAAGTAAATCATGGCCTTACACCTGAGAGACCTTGGGATGGTTTTTTGTAATTTGCTTTTAGGAAATTGTCTTTCAAGAGAGGTGATGTACTTATGTGTTACATGTTTTGAGAAGTGAAAAAACACCCATCAATAGAACTGGTGCTAGAAGGATGGCATTCCTTGTGTTAAGCTAGATCGAATTGGTTCATTCTCCCCCAAAAGATTCCATAGAGTTTTAAGATCCACACCAAATAAAGGGGAATTTCAAGAACTACAGCCCCCTACCAAGGATAAGAGAGCTAAAGAAGGGAAGCAACTTCATCAGCCTCATTCGCTCCCTCCACCTCTTCTTCATCTGCACCTCTCCCTTTTGTCCCTCTTCACCACACTCAGCCTTCCTTCTCAACATCCACTTCTTTCACTCAGCCACCCCAAACTGCCTTCTAGCTACTCACATCCCATGGCTAGGGCGCTACCCTTGCCCCAGCCCTTCAAGTCCAAGGTGTAGTCCCAACTATTGCTGCCCTTGCGCAACCCCAGGTTACTATTGCATAGAAAGTACAACCTTTGCCTCCCTTCATGGCTTGGATGGGTAACAATCCTTCTCCATTGTCCTTCAATGATTATCATGACATGCCAAAGAATCTAAATGGATTTTGTATGAAGTTTCATCCTCGTGATCCATAGAGGCAATAGAGGAGCATATCAAAATATTTCAAATAGCATTGAAAGACATGTGAATCAATCATGAGGACGTGGCTTGTTGACTCTTTCCTTATTCCTTGGGCGAAGAGGCCTTTTATTGGTACATCAACCTGCCAATGTGATCCATCACCTCCTGGAACCTATTGAAGAACTCCTTGTAGAAATACAAGATCCCAATCATCCCTTTAGAGTTATATCAACAATTCATGTCCATTTGCAGGGAAGTCAATGAACCAATCAAATCCTTCAATGATCTATTTCATCGGGCATACGTGAGATTGCAAGCTCCCTGTGTGGTTGATGATGCTTCAGCCTAGTTAGTTTATTATGTTTCCCTAGACAACCTCACAGCTGCATTGCTGAAAAGAATGCACACACCACCCGCCAGGTTGGTAGACGCCTACGCCGAGGCAATCATAGCAAGCATTGACTTGGGGAAAAACATTTTCGTCATGCTACCTTCTTTAGGACCAGTCACTCATCCAATGCAATTTTAGGGACTTACTCAAGCCTTGACACATCAGACACCAATTATGAATCAAGTTCCACAACTTCCCATGGTTCCTCATCCAGGACCTCCATTGAACCAGGCGCCCATAATGCCTCACTACTTGCAACCATAGCAACAAAATTTCTATACTAAGCCTCCCTAAGTGCCTACATATCTACAAGGGCCTGATTTTCCACCCATCTAGCAAAACTAGCTAGCAGTACAACCAGTTTTTCTCCAAAACCAAGCATTGCAAACAAACAATACAGAAAAGAATCAGATAGATGATTTGACAAAGATTATTAAGAAAATGTCAACCAAGATGACACACTTAAGAAATTAGAACAACCAGCTATAGGCTTCCCAACGAAAGATTCAAGCCAACCTCAGGCCAACCTCAATAGGGATAATAGAGATAGTCATGATGCATGCACCTCATCCGTGCAGAATTACGAAAGAGGACAAAATTCCAACCAGAACTTTGAAAGGAGGCCTTCACAGAGGCAGAACCATACATGGAATACAAGGCCAAATAACGAAGGTGTTCCTACCCCTCTTGATCAACCTTTTGGTGCAAAGAAGACAATTGGTGAAGTATACTTAGCTACGGCAGCTTTGTCTAGATGGTGTCAAATCCATAAAACAAATAGGCACTCCGAATTGGATTGCCCCGAGTTCTAGACAGCCGTAGAAATATTTCAAGTGGAAGTTCAGAATTTTGTGGATAGTGCAGGCTATAGAGACATAGTCCCATCTGAATCGTACAATGTTGTGGACCTCTATGCATAAATAATGTGAAAAGGCAACCATACAAGCCTGTATATTGTTGTTGACTAATTTTTCTAAATAATATAAAACATGTGGATAGATGTAAGTGTATGAAAAAGGTATTGAAGCACAAGTAGGTTACATGAGTGACAAGGGAAGACAAAGCTTTCTAATTGACGAAAGGAAAGTTCCTTGATAACTAGGAGAAAAGAACATTTATGATAGTTCACAGTATAGTCATGGGGACCAAAAATGGTAGAGTATATTACTAAGGACTTTGCTCATGTTTAAACCCTTGTTATTTTATCTTGACTCTCACTTAATCTTATGTATAGGCTTATAACTCTATCAAACCTTGATCTAGTTGCCAATAAACCCTATAGCTTTATGATCGTGTTTGGTTTGTTATCTTAGTAATGAGATTTTTTCAAAGGATTCATTATTATGCCTTTTCAAACCATGTGTTATGGCATGCAAAGTGCAAAATACAATGAAAGAAATAAAGAGAATAGTCAAAATGGTAGGTTGTGATAGTGAAAAAGTAGAGTCAAAGCATAAATGAAGTAAGGGAAAACCACAAGAATGATAGAAAGGCCAAAATCTATGGCAGTCTAAGTGTGGATGGTTAGAAGATAGTGGTAAAAGTGACACCAAAAATAAGTATGATAGAGATAGCTACAAGTTTGCAGATGATAATGCTTATGTTTTGTGCAAGATAGGAATAAAAGAAGCATAAATGAAAGGAATCTTTGACAAATTTTAACCCCTTAAGAATATCCTACACCCTCCTAGGAGACTTTTGATGATGCGGCCATGGTAGGAGGGTCATCAAGGAGAACAATTTGGATCATGCAGCAAGAGTAACACAACGAAAGCAACACATAATATGGAGGCAAATGCAAGTGAAAATATTCTCATTCACAAAGATCTCAGTTACATTCGGCGGGCAACATCCGAGCTTACAGATTTGGCTCACAGGCCTAATACAACATGCTCAAAAATACAACATTCCAACATGCTCCTATATGCGAGTTGATTATTACAAATCAAACCTATATTATCCTTTTGGATTGAATTCTACTTGGTTACTGCTATCCTAATGATTGATTACAAGCTTTATATCACATTTTCAATTCTGGAAACATTTGCGTCAGCCAAAGATCATCACATCATCCAAGGAAGAAAATGTAATGTGCACATGAATAGGCCAGCCTCAAATTTGAATTACTCCATCAAATGTGCATAGAATGAAGTGTGGACCTATAATGAAGGTTGGGGACACTCCACAAAACATTTAAGATCACATCATTGAGATCCAAAAGTCACGGGGATGATCCATGAATGATCAAATTAGTCATTAGGCTTGGAAACTACTCCAGTGTTGGTTCAAGAAACTGTCATGAACTCTGGAAGCAATAACTTGCCGGAAAAAGATCCAATCACGCTCAAATCTTGGAATAAGGAAATGAACATGTCCATGATGTACACAAAGATCCATAGGGTCTAGTGAGCAAATATGATGAGTCCGCCAACATGAACTTAGCAAGAAAAAAATAAGAACAAAACTGACAAAATCTTTTTGGTTGATGCAAGATTGCCAAGAACCAAGGATGCTCCTACATCAGACATCTGGGGTTATTGAAAAGTGAGTCCCTCACTTTTTTGAGGCTAAAGGAAAACCAAGATGGTCCACCTCAGCCTGAGAAATCCAAGAAGAATCCTCCACTGGTCTACCTTTCCACTTCACAAGATATTCTTTGTACTACCTTCCATGAGTCTTCCTCCCATCTATAACATCCAAAATCTCCTCAATCTCATCTGACTATTGTTTAGGAAACTGATTCTCAAATTTTGTTTCACTATCTTCACTAAATATTGCTTCATGATACTGATGTAGATCTGCAATGTTGAATATAAGCGATATACCCATACCATCCGGTAACTCCACTTCATATGCATTTCCTGAATCAAATTTCTTCAAGATCTTACAAGGTCCAAAATTCCTCATCTTCAGCTTATTGTATGTGCCAACTGGGAATCTTTCCTTCCTCAAATATACCATCACACTTCATATCCAACTTCAAATTCCATATGTCTCCTCTTTTCATTTGCCTTCTCCTCGTACTTCTAATTCATATCTTCCAACTGTTGTTTCACTTGAGTATGCACTTTCTTCATGTGTTTTGCAAACTCTTCTGCTTCTGCACTCCTCTTATCTTCCATACTAATGTCTCTCAACTCTGATATACTTCTAGGATGAAATCCAATAACAAATTCAAAAGGTTTCTTTCATGTACTCCTGTTTACTGAATTATTATAAGCAAACTTTGATTGTGCAAGGACTATATCCCAACTTTCGGTCCTTTCTCCAACCAAACATCTCAAAAAATTTCCCAAACTCCTATTCACTACCTTTGTATGTCCATCAGTCTGTGGGTGAAATTTAGAACTGAACTTCAAATCTGGCTTCGGCTTCTTCCAAAGTATCCTCCAAAAGTAGCCAAAAAACTTTACATCTCTGTCTGAAACAATACTCCTAGGTAATCCATGCAATCTAACCACTTCTCTGAAAAAAATCTACTACATGTACTACATATGTTGTCTTCTTACAAGGTATGAAATGTTCAATCATATAAAATCTATCTACCACCACAAATACATATTCATTACCTCTTTGTGTCTTTGGAAAACCAAGTATGAAATCCGTGCTGATATCTTCTCAAGGTCTCTTTGGAACTGTCAAAGGCTTATACAATCCAACATTCTGACTACTTCCTTTTGCAACTTGACAAACTCTGCAACTCTACACAAATATCCTAACATCCTTATGAATTTGTGGCCAAAAGTAATTCTCACTCACCAATACCACTGTCTTATCAACTCCAAAGTGTCCTGACATTCCTCCACTATGATTCTCCTTCACTAAGTTATCTGTCATTCAACTCTGGGGTATACACAACCAATTTCCTCTTAACAACATATCCTCCTAAATGAAATAATCCAACCACTAACATCTATCCTCCAAAACTGGTTTGTTACATGCTCTCCAAGGTTCTACAAAATCTGGATCTCCCTCATACAAGTTCTTCAACTCATAAAAGCCTAATACCTCCACTCTCATCTCTATCAGTAAATTCCTTCTCCTACTCAAAGCATTAGCAACTCTATTTGACTTTCCACTCCTATGCTTCAAAACAAAAGTATAGCTCTGCAAGAATTCTACCCATCTCATGTATCTATGATTCAACTTACCCTAACTATTCAAATATTGCAATGCTTGATGATCTGTATACAACACAAATTCCTTAGGCAACAAATAATGTCTCCACTTCTTTAAGGCTTGAACTATGGCATAAAATTCCTAATCATACACTGAATATATTCTCCTATCATCATTCAATTTCTCATTGAAATAAGCTACAAGTCTTCCTTCTTGACTTAGCACTGCTCCAATTGCATTTCCACTTGCATCACAGTCTACTTGAAATACCTTATTGAAATCTGGTAAATCCAACACAAGTTGCTCAGTTACCTTCTACTTCAACAACTCAAAACTTTGATCTACTCCAGATGTCCACCTAAAATCCTTCTTATCTCCCCTCATTGTTTTTGTCATAGGGCTACGAATAGAACTGAAATTCCTAATAAACTTTCAGTAGAAACTAGCCAATCCATGAAATGATCTTACCTCTCCAATGCTATCTGGTGTAGGCCACCCAACAATTTATCTTACCTTCTCAGGATCCATCTTCAATCCATCCACAGATATCACAAATCCCAGATATACCAATTCTTCCTTCATGAAACTATACTTCTTAATGTTTATTAGCAACTTCTCTTCTCTCAACCTTTGCAAAACTTGTCTTATATGCAGCAAATGTTCTTCTCTACTCTTACTGAAAATCAAGATGTCATCCAAATACACAATCACAAACTTACCCAAGAATTTCTTCAATACCTTGTTCATCAACCTCAAGAAAGTACTCGATGCATTTGTCAATCCAAAAGGCATCACCAACCACTCATACAATCCTTCATTTATCTTGACTGTTGTTTTCCACTCATCCCCTTCTCTGATTCTAATCTGATGATATCCACTCTTCAAATCTATCTTCGTAAAGTATTTAGCTCCACTCAAACAATCCATTATGTCATCCATATGAGGTAAATGAAATCTATACTTCACTGTAATCTTGTTTATGGCTCTAGAATATGTACACATCCTCCATTCTCCATCCTTCTTAGGTGCTAGCATAGTAGGTACTACACATGGACTTAAGCTTTCTCTGATCAAACCCTTCCTCAACAATTATTGCACTTGTCTAGTCAACTCTTCATTCTATGTTGGTGTCATCCAATATCCTGCTTTATTAGGAAAACTAGCTCTAGGAATTAGATCCATGCAATGACTAATATTCCTCATAGGCGATAATCCATCAGGTACATTACCTGAAATGATCTCTTCATACTCTTTCAGCAATTCCTTTATCTCTTTCAGTTGTTCTTCTACATGCTTCAAATCTTCAGTCTTCTTAGGAACTAAGGCATAGCACATGTTCTCATGTCTCAACCCATCCAGGAATCTCCTTCCATCAACCAAACAAACTCTAGTACTTGTACAAACCTCAACTGTAGGAACATCTTCCAATGGAAACAAAGTATGCTTCATCCCATTAGCAACAATGGTATATATGTTCTTCTTTCCATCATGAATATCCTGTCCATCATACTACCAAGGCCTTCCCAACAAAACATGGCATACATCCATAGGAATAATATCACACAAAACTTCATCATGGTAATTTCCTATCTTCAATTTCACCAAACATTGTTCACTTACTAGTATCTTATGCTCATCTTGAATCCAAGCAATCTGATAGGGCTTCGGGTGTTTCAACCTTTCCAAATTTAGTTTAGTCACCATCTCTTCAGAAACTAGGTTCTCAGAGCTTCCACTGCCAACTATCACCTTGCAAAATTTACCATTCACCTTGCATTTGGTCCAAAACAAATTCTTTCTCTACAGTGGCTCCTTTTCCAACTCACTTTGACACAACACTCTTCTATTCACCAACACTTCTCCATCTTCCAGTTTGTTAGATGATCCAGTATGTTCTTCCTCAACAAAGGTTGTCCTTCTATTGTTCTCTATCTTCCTACTTGTCTCTCCCTAACTACATTCAAATTCTCTATGTCCTTCTCCGCCACATTTAAAACAAGTTCCCCTGAACATTCTTTTCTCATGTCCTCTATCATCTCTTTTGTATCCTTCATTTTGGTAACCACCATATCCTCCTCTTCTATAAGAGTTACCATCACCTTTCTGGTATGAATTTTCATTCTTAATAACCTCCTTATCCTTGTTCTGATCTGGAAAAGATCATCTTCCTCCTCTAGTAAAAGTTCTTCCTCTTTGAAATCTTCCACCTCTTCCTCTCTGCCTCTTCTCACGTCTTTTATTCAACTTCTATTCTGCCTTTAGGGCACACTAATATGCTTCCCCCACACTCACCAACTTGATCAAACTAATTTCATCCTATATAGGTGACCTCAAACTATTCACATATCTAGCTACTTGCTCAATCTCATCCTCCAAATGTCCAGATTTAATATTAAATTTATAGAATTCCTCAGTATAGTTTGTCACACTAAATTCCTTCTACTTCAAATTTTGCAACTTTCGGAACAAACTAATCCTGTAATCTACAGGCATAAACTTTGTTTTCAACTTGTTCACCATCTGATCCCATGATTTTATCTTTTCTTTTCCTCATCTTTTCCTATTTTTCTGCAAATGTTCCCACCAAAGGGATGCATGTCCTCTCAACTTTGTACAAGCAAACTTCACCTTTTTATCTTCCGTAGTACCTTAAAATTCAAAATACTTTTCCATTTCTGTAATCCAATCAAGCAATTCTTTTGAATCCAACTTACCATTATAATCCAATGGATTGAAATGTGGTATTGTATTCACTTTAGTTAGGGCTCTTATGAACCTCTCTTCTCCCTGATCTAGGTTGGGTTGTTCATCTCTTCCTCTTTCTTCCTGTACTTCTACCTCTTCATCACTCAATCATCAACTGGTCGACCTCTTCTCTGGGTCGTTTCGACAACATCTAATCTAGCAGCAATTCCTCTCAACATCTCCATTAAATTTGGGTCTACATTCCCATGCGCTCCATTTCCTCTAACATTTCTTCTTCCCACCATATTTACACAAGTCCTCTATAGCTGCAAGTCAAATCCTCAATTTTCCACCCCACAAAAAAATTTCAACAAGACTCGCAAACTCTAACAATTGCACAAGGAATGAATCTCGCTCTGATACCAATCTGATGCAACCACGGTAGGAGGGTCCTCAAGGAGAACAATTTGGACTGTGCAGCAAGAGTAACACAACGAAAGCAGCATAGAATATGGAGGAAAATGTAGGTGCAAATATTTGCATTCACAAAGATCTTAGTTACATTCAACCGACAACATTCGGGCTTACAGATTTGGCTCATAGGCCTAATACAACATGCTCAAAAATACAACATTCTAACATGCTCCTATATGTGAGTTGATTATTACAAATAAAATCTATATTATCCTTCTAGATCGAATTCTACTTGGTTATTGCTATCCTAATGATCGATTACAAGCTTTATATCACATCCGCAATTCTAGAAACATCTGCGTCGGCCAAAGATCATCACATCATCCAAGGAAGAAAATGTAACGTGCACATGAACAGGTCAGCCTCAAATTTGAATTACTCCATCAATAGGTGCATAGAATGAAGTGTGGACCTATAACGCAGGTCGGGGACACTCCATGGAACATTTAAGATCACATCGTTGAGATCCAAAAGTCACGGGGACGATCCACGAATGATCAAATTAGTCGTTAGGCTTGGAAACTATTCCGATGTCAGTTCAAGAAACTGTCATGAACTCTAAAAGCGATAACTTTCTGGAAAAGATTCAATCATGCTCAAATCTTGGAATAAGGAAAATGAACATGTCCATGATGTACACAAAGATCTACAGGTTCGAGTGAGCAAATATGATGAGTCTGCCAACATGAACTGAGCAAGAACAAAATAAGAACAAAACTGACAGAAAATATTTTTGGTTGATGCAAGATTGCCAAGAACCAAGGATGCTCATGCATCATTTGACTATTTCAAACCTTATCCCACATGTCCTATTAGCAACTTTAAAAAATTTCCAATAGTTGGGGAAGTAATGAGTAGTTATGGATAGTTAGAGGATATTAGGGGGAAATTTAGTGACCCATGCAACAAATGGAGGAAATATAGGAAAGTTTGGCCTAGTTTGGGGCATCTCCAAGCATCTAGGAGCTAATCAAGGAGCTTTTGATAGATGGATAAGGTCAAAGCAAAAAAAATTCTTCATTCAACCACCTGCAACTAGCATTTCAAGGGCTAAAAATTAGGGAAAAGTCAACTAGGTGCCCAAGAGGTTTGACTCAATCAACTAAAGCAAACATATGTCACTCATTTGCAAAAAGCATGTTCCTAATATTTAGCAAGCTATTGGATAGCATAAAGGGAGGTCTAAGGGAAAACTTTCTCTCAATTCTGAATAGTTTCAGCCAAGTATTGTAACTCTTTATGAGTTCTTTTTGGCTTTTATACTAAGTCTTGTAACTAAAACTCATTTTTATATACTGAGGGGTACATTGTATTTCACTTTCTCAAGTAATAGTAAGTATTTCTAGACTTGTTATGCAATGTAAACACCTTTTCAATCAATAAAGATAAATATTTTATCCTTCTCAAAATTTGTTTTATTATGTGAAATCATTTGATTGATGTAATTTCTTATGATTTATATGATAATCCTTGATATTTTGTATCATTATCAACACCTTTAGATAGAGAATGTATGTATTATTGTAGGTTGTAGATTATGTAAATGATGAAAATAGTCAAAATTTGTGAAGAAATACTACATTTTCCTTCTAATATTGATAATATCATAACCTTTCTAAAAAAATATTGTTGCATGGGCATATAAACCTCTGAGTTGTGCATGAACTAGCCTTATCATTGATCTATTGTGTGTGAAAAGGTAGTAGTGTAGGTCTCAAATAATTTTGGTGCATCACCTCATTAGGATCTAGGTTTCATTTCATGCAATTTTCTATCCTTTTCTCAACAAGCAATAGTAGCATAGGTTAAATTAGGTGAGTACTAAAGGAACCAACCCTCTTTGCAAATTCACTCCAAGATATTGGCAACCCACAAGCCCTGAAGTGTTTTCATGTTTCATTGGATTGTTGAGCTAAGTTCTTAGCAAGGGTGAAAATCCATTTGAAAACAAGGGATATGTATTCTTTCTTTGCTTCTACTCCATTGATTACATTTTAAACAAGGAAATTCCATAAAAAAAAAAAACTATTATGGTCCATAATATGTATTGATAGTCTTAAATATGTTTAAGTTAGTTTATTTTTTATTCTACATATCAATTTAACATGTGTACTAAATATATTTTATGTTAATAGTCATATTAAGTATTGAGAGTATGCACATTCTAGAGTGTCATCAAATATGACTCATATTTTTTATTGAAACCTTGGGATATATCATTTTGCATTTGATAATTGTTCCTAAAGATCTATTGGTGTTATACCATATGATTATATCTTTACATAGATTTGGTGTATTACTTGGCATACCTTGGATACAATAATATAAATCAACTCCTATTTTATATCAATGTGTTAAATTTATGCATGAAGGAAAAGTGGTCAAAATTGATAAAGGTCATTATAAACTAGTATTAGATTTGAGTCATTTTTTATTAAATATATTTGTGAAGACAAATGAATTATTACCATGTGTATGCAAATATCCTATGTTTAATTTATACAAGTTTCACTTAAAAAGGCAACAAATAGAGAATGTGAGAAAAACTCAAGTAGCTACTTGTACATCCTCTCATTCTACAGCTGGTGTAGGAACACGTGGGTAGACTGGTGATCAACATCACGCAAAAAAAAAAAAATAGTTTGATCTTCTTCAAATTTTGGTTTTGGTTTTACGTCTTGTTAAACAACAAGCAATGTTGTCTCATGAATTGTGATGAAAGAAAATATTTTAAAATCTAATTGGCTAGTGTAAAGCCAGATCTCCATTTCTTAGCGAACATCCTCACTATTTGAATGTAAAAGCATGGGCATCTACTCGTTTTAGTTTCAATTTCCCTATAGACATGTATGTGAATGTGAGGCATGGACTGGGTTCAATGTTGATTATTGGAAATGCACAAAAGATTTGGTTGAAGGCTTCAAACATAAACATTGGTGGGTAATATTTTCTTTTTGGTCAATTTGTTATGATTTGGAATTTTAAAATGAATTTTTTTATGTCTTTTCATCTTTGATGAAGACATGAGCCAATGAACAGAGGGGGAAACTGTGGGTTGGAGGGAGGCAAAAAGGCTTGTAGAAGATAAGTCTAGTAAAGACAAAAGGAAAATGAAGCATGGAATGAATAGAGGTGGGGCACATCAAATGAAGTTAATGCGCAATTGTGGAGGAAAAAAGATAAGGCACAACAGTGTTTGATATTATGCATAGCTCTAAAGGAGAATTGCTAGAGATCAAATGAGGGACAAGTCACTCTAGGTGTAGAGCAGGTGGTGGAAGTGTAGAAACAGGTAGAAGTGAGAACACATAACCTATGTAGTGTGAAGTGTGGGAAATAAAAAGAGGAGGCACTGAATAAAAGATGATGTGCTATAGTGAAAGAGTGTGGCATAGAAAATGAGAAAGAAGGGATGTGGTTGAAGATAGAGGATGGTATTGTCCAAGAGAGAGGACATGCTAGTGAGTGAAGGCGTTGGGAAGAGAGTAGGAGAGAATAGTCATGCAAGAGTAAAAGGGCTCAGTTTTGAAGTGGAGTGCAAATCTTGAAGGCTACGAAGAACCCAAATGGGTGTGGGAATTGATGAACGGCATCGCCATTCTCAATGGAAATTAAGAATTAAAATAGAGTGGGAAGAATGAATGCACAACAGAGAAAATAAATTTTGAACATATGTAGACTATAATTTGTTTGCAAAACTTGTATTACAACAATTGAATATTTGTATAGAACAAATTTGAAATCAAATAAAACATCAAATTGTTGTGCTCTATTGTAATATCGCTATGAGTAATAGGAAAAATTGAGAGCCTTTGCATCAAATGGTATCAGAGCAGGGGATCTTGAGCATGAAGAGTATCCACCAGGATTTGTGGGAGTGAGTAATGGTTGAAGAGAGCTCAAAAGAGTTGGTGCGGGTGTGTGTGGAGTCTCAAACAGTTGAGAGATGAAGCCATTGATTGGAAAAGATGTTGCCACAAAGAAGAAGACTCGTATTAGAGACAGTGCTCGAACGGTTCAAAGACATGATAATGGATGAAATTAGAAATGAGGGAAGGTTAGTTGCTCAACTACTCAAAATACAAGAGAACCTGAGAATGAGGAAGAAACCGAAGAGGAAGAATAGGGAAGAGAAGAAGATGAAGAACAGCTAGAGGATGTTGAGCAAGAGATATTTTTTAGAGCTCTCTCGAGAATAACGAAGACTAATAAGATGGATGTATCAAAAAAAATTGGGGAATTAAATCTAGAAGAGCTGATTGACTGGATTGGAGAGCTAGAGGAGTATTTTGAATTGGAGGAAATTAGAGACCCGTAGTGGGTGAAGATATCCCAAACAAAATTGAAGGGGCATGTTGCTTTATGGTGGAAAGGGTTACAAAGAGAATGGGAAATGGATGGAGATCCCTAGATAACAAGGTGGAACCAAATGGTGATGAAATTAAAAAAAAAATCATACCTAGAGATTATGAGATGGAGTTATTTAAGAAGTTGAAAAATCTGAAGCAAAAAGAAATGATTGTAAAGGATTACACAGAGGAGTTTTACAACATGGCCATTAAATCTAGAAGACATGAAATTGATCAAGAGAAGGTGTCCAGGTATGTGAATGGCTTACAGTTTAACATTTAGGATGAGATGAGTATGCTGAAAATCACCATAGTTGAGGAAGCATACCAATATGCGTTGAAGGTTGAGGGGAAATTAATGAGAAGACAAACAAACAATTCCAAAAGTGGAGGAATATTTGCAACTAAAAAGGGGAAAGAAAGCAGCATCAAAGAAAAATAGGTTGAAGAAGAATTCAAGCCCAAATGGAGTAAAGAGGTGGGAAAAAACATCAAAGAAAAGGAGGTATCAGCAAGAGGACGTGGTAGTAGCAGCAGAGGGTTTCCATTTAGATGTTACCAATGGGGAGAAGTTGGTCATCATGCTTTCAAGTGTGATCAAATCCAAGAGGGCAGCAAGAAGAGTGCAGCAAGAAACCACTTGGCACAAGAAGATGAGGAACGTAATGCATCACCAAAAGTAGCAGATCCAGAAGAAAGTGAATCTCCCATGATGAGAAGAGTGTTGGTGAATCCAAAGATGGTGGAGGAGGAACCATCCCAAAGAAGGAATCTCTTTTGAACTGTGTGCAAGGCTAGAGGTAAGTGTTGCAAAGTTATTGTTGATGGTGGTAGTATAGATAACTTAGTTCCAGAGGAGATGGTAGAAAAACTAAGTTTGAAAAGGAGTAAGCATCCTACTCCATACAAAGTTTCTTGGTTGCAGAAGGGACACGAGATGACTATGAGTGAGCAGTGTTTAGTCAATTTTTAAATTGGCTCTTACAAGGATGAGGTGTTGTGTGACGTGATGCCTATGACTTCATGTCATGTGTTATTGGGTAGGCCATGGCAGTTTGATAGGGAGGCCATCTATGATGGTAGGAAGAATGTGTATACCATCTGGAAAGATGGGCACAAGTATATGTTGAATTCTCTAAAAGAGAAGGAAAAGCAATTAAAAGAATCCATCCCAATTGTGTGTTACAGTGCGGAGAAGAAATGAGTAGTGGAAGAGGAACGAAGTGAGTGTGGTGGTTTTCAACCATTCAAAGGACATATTTGAAGAGGAAAGGGTAGATTGGGTTCTGATTTATTGCAGCAATGTAATGAAGAAATAAAGAGTAGTAGTCCAAAAGAATGTAGAGGGCATAAAGGTGGACTAGTGGTAAGAAGTAGTTCAGAGGAACGAGATAATGCTAGTGGAGGTGACTTGAGTGTCGAGGATGAGTTGAAGTGTAGAAGAGGGAAGGATCCTATAGACAAGGAGAAACTATGGATTAAAAACAAACATGGGATTATTGTCCCATGCACCTTTCAATGTTCCTGTGTTTACCAACTCAAGGAGCATTTCACTTACCTGGCATGTCTAGTGCAAGAGCACACAAGCAAACTAGTGATCAGCACCAACAAAAAAAAGTTTGATCTTTTTCAAATTTTGGTTTTGGTTTTGTTTGGCTTTACATCTTGTTGAACAATGAGCAATGTTGTCTCATGAATTTTGATGAAAGAAAATATTTTAAAATGGTTGGTGTAAAGCCAAATCTCCATTTCTTATCCAACATCCTCACTGTCTGAATGTAAGAGCATGGACACCTACTCGTTTTAGTTTCAATTTCCCTATAGACATGTATGTGAATGTGAGGCATGGACTGGGTTCAATGTCAATTATTGGAAATGCACAAAATATTTCGTTGAAGGATTCAAACATAAACATTGGAAGGTAACATTTTCTTTTTGGTCGATTTGTTATGATTTGGAATTTTAAAATGAATGTTTTTATTTGTCTTTTCATCTTCGATGAAGATGAGCTGATGAACAGAGGGGGAGACCGTGGGTTGGAGGGAGGTAGAAAGGCTTGTGGAAGATAAGTCTAGTAAAGAAAAAAAGAAAAAGAAGCATGGAATGAATGGAGGTGGGGCGCATCAAATGAAGTTAATGTGTAGTTGTGGAGGAAAAAAGATAAGGCGCAACAGTGTTTGATATTATGTGTAGCTCTAAAGGAGATAGGCAAGTGATTAGATGAGGGACAGGTCACTCTAGGTATAGAGCAGCTGGTGGATGTGTAGAAACAGGTAGAAGTGAGAACATAGAACCTGTGTAGTGTGAAGTAGGGGTGGAAAAAAGAGGAGGCATCGAATAAAATATGATGTGCTGCAATGAAAAAGTGTGGCGTAGTAAATGAGAAAGGGGGGACATGACTGAAGATAAAGGAGGGTATCAACCAAGAGAGAGGACACACTAGTGAGTGAAGGCATTGGGAAAAGCATAGCAGAGAACAGTTGTGCGAGAGTAAAAGGGCTCGGTTTTGAAGTGGAGTGCAGAGCTTGAAGGCTACGAAGAACTCAAATGGGCAGTGGGAATTGATGATTAGCATTGCTATTCTCAATGAAAATTAAGAATTAAAACAGAGTGAGAAGAATGAATGCACAACAAAGAAAATAAATTTTGAACATAAGTATACTGTAATTTGTTTACAAAACTTGTATTACAGCAATTGAATATTTGTATAGAACAAATTTGAAATCACATATAACATCAAATTGTTATGCTTTGTTGTTATATCGTTGTGAGTAATAGGTAAAATTTAGATATTTTGCATCAAATGGTATCACTAGTGGCTAGTATACAATGCTATCAAGTACTATTAACATTCATTATTAATACAAACATTAACTGCTAATTTAATCGCCATTGATTTTTCCAAGTGGAAAAGTTTATGAAGAGAGGTTGACCAAGTCATGTAAATGTGGCACGCCTTGCTTGGAGAGAGCTATAACTTGTGAGGAAAAAAATGTCATGTGGAGGTAGACACCTAAAACATGCTCTCTAATCCTCTTTCATCTAGCCAATAAACACATCTCTATTGCCCTCATAAAACCCTTACATCATGTCATAATATGCGACCTTCCCATTAAATATCTCACAATTTGTAGGATTAAAAATTGTGATCAGTTGAATGCTTGGATGGGTTTCAAACCCATGAGCAAGTACATGTAGGGATTATAAGCCACAAAGGATTTGTCCAAGGTGTGAGGGATAGAGATCGCTACAAAAATGGTGGCTTGTCTCTTGTAGAGCAAAGAAGGGGTCGTGTGCCCTTGAACACCAAAAAAGGGCCAAAAGAAGAGGCCAAGTGGAATGCAGGGCCTCGATAGAGAGGGACAAATGCCCCAAATGAGGGTTGCCAAGTCTCTCTTGATCTGTTGGCTTGCAATACCCAAAATATAGATTTTAATGCCTCAATGAATGTCACAAAGACCCTAAAAAGCTTCAACACGACCAACATAAAATGTTGATTTGATTTTACAAAATTATCGCCATAGAGAACCCTCCAAATAACCTATAAATAGGCCGATGAAGGCCACAAATTTCTTGCAAATAGGCCGAAATGGAAAAAAATTGTAAAAATAAAATTTAAGAAAAATGGACAAAGGGCAATTTTGGTCCTTTGCTATTTTTTTTTGTTTTTTTCAACTTTTCCACACTGTATAGATTTGTACAGTATGATATAAGTACAAGAAATTACAAAATTACAAAAAAATAAAAATGATCAAAATTAACGAAATAAAAGGTATTTTTTTCATTTTCCAAGCCTTCTGAACACAATGGTAGTGTCCATTTGGATCCATGATGCTCTAATGATATGGTTATGTGTGGGAGTCACTTTGATGTGAGAAGGAACATGCTCTCATGGCTCTGGAGAATGCCAAGATATGAATCATGAAACAAACTTTCATTAGTGAACAAAATATGAGCACAATAGGATATCTATCATATAAAAAATGATTGTGTAGAATGCAACATGATGAACCTTGTTTGTATAGGAAAGGATGAGGAGGTGAGAAGGTATGAGTGAAACTTTGACTACCCCTCCAAAGGTGCAACACTTGTGAGCTCACTTGACAAGTCTATGAGCAAGTGTAAAGTGTGCATGCAATAGGTGTCTCAAATGATAAGGACACATGTCTCAACCATATGAAAGTGAGACAAAAAATGCAATAACCTAAGTAAACTTAAGCTAAGTGTGAATAGGTCAATCCTAGAAAGGTGATATCCTAAATAGATATGTAAAGACACTATTTACACTAAAAAATACAACTTCTTACTCAAGAACACATGGCATGATATCGCTAACTCATTATTGTGGCAAAAAGGCTTTGCTCAAATTCATGATGTAAAGGACCCTTGTGATGTAATAGGAAATTGACATATGAGATGCTAGTGGGTGCTAAAAATTACTATGTGACCACAACTAGGTAATATAAGGAATAGTGTAAACACATGCAAATATTAGTTAGTCAATACACGGGGCTAGTGGGAGTATATCATTCAAGGGGATCAAGCTGTAAAATTAATTAATATATTGAGGAAAATAGTAAACATTAAACTAGAGGAATACGACAACAACACCCATAAGACCAAAGTGAAAAAGGGCAAAGGCTCAAGTCATAAAAAAAAAAAAAAGCATTATGAACTAGGATGAATAAAACCCTAAGGATATTATACGGAAAAAAATTAGAACACTCCAACACCTTGCATCCTTTGTATGCAGAAAACTAGAGGGGGAATATATGTCACTAGCATTCCTTCTTGTGAGTTATATTTTGTATTGATAGGAAAATACTCTTTCTCATTTCAAGGGGAACTTTACCATCTCATCTACTTGATCAAAGTATTTTACACTTCAACTTAGTTGGAGCTTTTATCACTATCCATTTAAGGAGAAATCTCTTACCTTTTCTTCTATTTAATTTTACTATTAAGGGAATATCTCTTTTTCAAAGTAGGTTGTAGTTAGTTCTTATTTAAATGTGTGATAGATGCTACTCATTGCATTCATTTTGTATTTCATAGGGTTTCCAATGGAGGACTCACTATGAGTATAATTCAAGAATAATTTATTAGTTTACTTAGATTAGTATCCTTTGAGTGTAAAAAATATCTATTTACATGTTGACTACTTATTTTAATTTGGCATACATTTTCCTAGTAGTTCCCATTCACATCAAAGTGGTATAAAATGTAATGTTGAAAATTGCATACTCATGCCTTTTGCTTGATCTTTCAGGCCCACTTTGATTAGAGTGTCCTAAATACAATAATTGGATAATAGGACATTTTTTTGCATGAATTTGGCTCATAACATCACCATACCCTAATCCCATTATCATGGATTATCAAAAAATTATTTTTAATCCCTAGATCCCCCATTCATCACCTTAAAATAGATTTATGGATGTGGACTTGACTGAGTTAAATTTTGCAGTCATGGATCTCAACTTCAAATTTACACCTCACCAACCTTTTCACTAGTTGTTATGAGCCAATCTAATACACATTTGTGTTGATTTGAGTGCTATATTGTTGTATTTAAATATATTCATTCATTCCTTTTAAAATCATCTAGCAGTTATCAAAGAGCACATCTAGAGTTTAATTTACAAGGAGAATGATAAGAATATAAAGCATTCTTAGAGAATTATATTAGCACACACCATCCTAGATCCATTACATGTTTGCTTGTTGGCCTTGATCTTGGTCTACCACCATTGAATTATTCTATCTAGGGGTTTAATTGAGGAGAACATGACCTTCATGATTTAACAATTTTTTAAAGGTGTTCTTAAATACTACTAGTTTTTGCAACAATCTATATATTAAAAATGGCTCTAGGAAAATTCATTGCCAACAATTCACCAACAGAAAATTCACCGCCAACAATTCACTGCAACAGAAAATTAATCACATTAATATTTTTAATATATATTTCAAAAACTTTATTTTTTTAATTTTCATTTGCATTATATTAAAAAATATTAATGTGGTTAATTTTCCACCACAGTGAATTGCTGGCGGTGAATTTTACTTGGCAGTGAATTTGTCATGGCGATGAATTTTCCTATGGTGAATTGTTGGCAGTGAATTTTATATTGGTGAATTGTTGGCGGTGAATTCGTCATATACCATTAAAAAACAAGGCAAGTGAATTATAACAATTCATCTTTTGTCAATTACAATTTAGGTTCATACGTTAATTCATATCCACACTCGCGTAGGTGAACTTGAGAGAAAATAATTATTTTACAAAATTTGAGACTCCAAAGCAAGCCCTAAAATTTTAAGAATTTAACAAATCAATTTCAAACATTTAACTTCAAATTATACATCACATTTAATTTATTTAATTTTCACATGTAATTTCAACAATTTCAAATTATGAATCAACTCATCATATTTTAGGCTGTTGTTGCTATTTTTTAATTATCTACTGTAAGTAAATTGTAGAGAGAAGTATTTATTTATTACGTTGAAGGCATTCCCTATATGAACCTAATCGACTAACTTATGTTAACAACGGTTCAAAATGTGTTAGATGATGCAAGACCATTGAGAAAGATCCAGCCATAGAAATAATAACCATAATTATGTACTGTAGACACCGAAATCTGGTTATTAGCCTGCGACTTCTATATTCTTCATAATTCTTATTCTTCATGGTCATGATTAAATAATGTCAATTATTTAATTAATTCATCTTTTATTAATTCTTCTATTAATTAAATAATTTCAATTATTTAATTAATTCACTTTCTTTATTTTCTTCTATTAATTAAATAAACGCCATATTTAATTATGTTACTAATTAACCTTATTCTTCCGATTAAATTAAATAAATCATTATTTAATTTATTCTTTATCATATTTCAACTATAATTAAATAAATTCTTAATTTATTTAATTATTCATTTTGAGTCCTTTCATCACTTAGTTAAATAAATATTATTTATTTAATTATCCTTCTAATATTGTCTCTTGGAATTAAAATGAGCTATTAATTCATTAATTCTATTTTAACACATTCTTCTATATTTTAGATAATTATGTAAGTTATCTAAGTATTCACTTTACTCAACTCGACATCTATTTTAATCGTTCAGGTAACTATTGATTTAATGTCTGAGTGGCGTCTTCGAGTAATCTCTTCGTCTAATCATGCAATCGCCCACTTCTAACTCAATTGCGTGTACATGTGGATTAATTAAATATTCTTATTTAATTAATTAAGTGTTGTGCGTGCATTCGAACAGAGTCATTATAATCAATCTTTACCTTGTCATGCAAAGATATTTCTTATGTTTTGAATGTCCTAAGATTAAATCATTCATTTAATCTTTAATTCTATTTTCTAATTCAAGGACTCATATGTCAATACTTGGTCGCTATTCACTGCATGTCTAATCACCAATCTCAACCGGCCTGCTGATCTTTCAATCTTTGGCATTATGTCGCTCTAATAATCAATTTTCTATAAATTGATTTAATACTCTTCATTCCAATCTCTCACCTAATTTGATAACTTCTGAGAGCACTTTGTCTTCAATCTTCATATTTTGCTAATCACTATCATTAGGTACTGCACCCACGGTGAAAATTGGTGGGCAATTATACCATAAAATGGAGAAGGGCACCTAGATAATTCATGGAAGCCTACGCTTAAAATTGGTGAGATTGTTCTAGTTTTAATTACGTTTTTACTTTCCCATGTTCTTTGTTGCTTAACGTATGAATTTGCATTCTAGATTTAGTATTTGTATTGCATGTGTGCTTCTAACGATCTAATCTTCTTTGTTGTCTATTGTGCATAAAGGCTTGTTTCATTTTCAGACGTTACATTTTGGTGAACCCGACGTGAAGACACCATCTTCGCGAATCCGTAGATCTTTTAATTTTCAATTTTGCAGATTTTTCGTACGGAACAACGCATGTGAAGTTTCTGCACCGCAATTGATTTTCCGAACCGCATGTGAAGTTTCTGCACCGCAATTGATTTTCCGGAACCGCATGTGAAGTTTTTGAACCGCAATTGAGTTTATGAACCGCATCTGACAGAGAAATGATGCATCTGGCAATTCTTGAATCGCAAGTGATATCCTCGGTTCAACTAAAAAGAAATCGGCATCCATCGCAAATAAAACGACGCAATTGGACCGGGTAAAATTTTATTTCGCCGCAATCTGGGAATTCTCACTATTTTTGTGTTACCGATATTTGATTTCGCCAGGTACACTGGGAGTTAACAAGCTTTTGGCAGGATGATTGGCTAAGACAAAATTAAAATTACTACTGATATCTTCATAGACGCTTTGTCGGGCGACCTAGTTAAATTTTGAAACAGATTGTTTGGTAGCATAGCAAATCTTTCGTTTGGTTAAAATTAACAAGTGTCTATTGTGTTTGGTGTGAAAGCACAAGTTTGGTCACCCTTACGACTTGGTACATCGAAGTATCCTCTCCCCTTGTGCATCTGTGCGATCCTGGGTGTAAGAGAAACGGTTACCAACTCTAGAACTTGGGCCTATTCTGGTGGGAAAAAGTACTCACCGTATCAACCGCCGTGACCGGTAGCACCCCTCAACCCGGTGGACTTCCGTACCGGTATATTAAAGGGCCTCTGGGGAAACTCCTAAGAATCACGAAAGTGTGGTTCAATGAGATGGATCCGGGGCACCGCACCGATGGATCACACCCCACCTAACAATGCCCGCCAATTAAATAATCTTTTGTTGGTATATCAACCTATTTGTGGTCGTTGCTTGGTATTAGTGCAGGGTACAATATCATGCCCGAAGATTACTCACTACTGATCCCCTTGAGTAGAGATAGTGGTTCTTGGGATGTCATTACCCAATGAATTCGGAATTGGTGTGCTCGAAAGACGTTAATGAGCCGTGGAGGGGAGCCAATGCCACCAAATTCCTAAGCTATCCACTCTCGAGAAGGAAAGGTGTTCATCACCAATCCGGGGTATAACTGGTGGGCTATCTATACCAAGTATAAAAACCCTAGGCCTTTGGCCTATAAGGATGTGCTTGTCTGTTATCACTTTAAACATTCTTTGAGTCCAAAATTGAAACTGAAAACACTTTGTCTTACGATTGTCTTTGATTGTTAGAATTTGATCATAGAAAACTGGGTCAGTTTAAATTTCATGTCACTAAAAATTCACAGAGAGTCGCAATTGTTCACCAGAAACACGCATCTGATTTTTAGAGTCGCATCTATTAATTTTGAGTCGCATCTGTAATTTTTGAGTCGCATCTGTAATTTTTGGGTCGCATCTGTCAGTTTGGCTCGCATCTGATTTATATAGGCCGCATCTGGTTGTTTTGAGCCCTATCTATAATTTCTGAGTCGCATCTGTAAGTTTGACTCGCATTTGTTTTAGAAACACTGCATGCGTTATATTCTGAGTCGCATCTGGTAATTTTGACTCGCATCTGTCATTTTGAACAACAACTGTTAAATTTAAAACGCATCTGTCTGATTACCAGAAAAACCAAAATTCACTGTCACTGTCCAGTTAGCAGGGTCATACCAGTTTCAGTGGTTTTCATACAAATAGTCTTCGAAAACAAAAACCTGAAACGATTTGCTCAATTTTGCATCCTTTAGGTTCATTTAGTCATTACCATAGTTGTCTTCAGTTAGAGTTCACCTTCATCTTAGGGATCATATTACTTTGCATTAGACTTTTAGAGAGGTCACTTTTACAAACTTTAGGAGTAGTCCACCATCTATACTCTACAAAGGTCATAGTGTCAACGAAATCTGTCATTGAACCTAGTCTTATCATCATATACTTTGTCCTACAGAGAGTTGTCCTAGCTCATCAGTCTAGTTAGGAAACTCAACGTGTCTTTGATCTTTGTCCTACATTGGTTCCTTGACTTATCTAAATTGACACTTTGGTTTGACTTTAGGTAGTTGGTCCCTTCACCTTGGGTTTATAGAATTGATCATTTTGGGGTCTCACTTAGACTTCTTGCACTTTTAGAGTCTAGACTAGTATCATCATAGGACATCCCTTATTTTGCATAAGAAAACCCCAAAAACATAGAATAGAGTCATACAGTTTCTATATATAGTTTTGCATTTCCCGCATATTGAGCTTGTCTTACATGGTTGAAACTAGGTCTAAGAGAAGAGAGAGAGAAAACATGTCGAACCCAAGTGAGTTTATCAACCCATTTTCTTCAAGACCTCATAAGACTTTATTAGACAAATTTACCACTAGAAACACACAAGGACATGTTACAACAGAAGACATAGAGGTTGCCGCACAAGACCCTGAGTTTGCCTCTTTTGTAGATGAGTACCTAGCAAACGATCGTCAATGGTTCTTAGGAAAATTGCTAGCTGAAGGTGCTACCTTACCTCTAGGATTTGACATTAGTACCTTACAAACTCAACCTACACAAGGGACAAATACCACGACTGCTAGTACTACTATACCTCAAGTCAGCACGACTATGCCATCTAGCACATCTACACAGAGTACGACAGTCCATACGTCCCCATTTGGTACACCTACTATGACATCGGGATTTAGTTTCACTACAGGGGCTTCATCATCTACTCCATTCGGTCCTCTTAGTGGGAGTAAAATACCTAAAACATCAGCCCATACATCTTATGTCGGTGTCACAAGTGCGCAATCAACAACCACACCTACTGCTAGCATTATGGGTACCTTGCCATAGTCGATGGCCATACCTAGTGCTCAGGTCACTAGTACTATACCAAGGATTACACAAACAGGGGGCATTCCCTCCTTCCAATATGGCAATCAAAATCCACCTTTCCAGACTAGTAGTCAAAATCAATTTACATCGGTTCCGAATCAGAACCCCTTTTCACAGATTGGTAGTCAGAATCCGTCTACCCAGATTCCAGGCCAAAACTATTTCACATCGGTTTCGAATCAGAATCCCTTTGTACAGAGTGGTACTCAAAATCCGTTTACACAGAATCCAGGACAACATCAATCTATGCCGATTCCAAACCAGAATACATTTACCAACATTCCGAATCCAAATCCACCTCAGATGCCAACGTTCAATCAAAACCCATCACGAGACTTTGGATTTCATAATACATATATGGATCCGCATAATCCTTCTAGCACATCTTTGACTCAAGTTGACGTCCTACAAACACAAATGCAGGCATTACAAATGCAAATGGATAACATGTCAGTGTCAACTAAGAAATCATTTTCACCAAAGGACATATGCCCATTCCCTTTTGATAGATCATTGTACATGACACCTTTCCCTCACGGATATGTCATACCAAATCTTCCTAAGTACAATGGCAAGCGCAATCCAGTAGAACATATCAGGGAATTTTCTACCATATGCATTGATGTCGCTTACGACCCCACGTACCTTATGAGGCTATTTCCACAAAGTCTTGTAGGGGTTGCACTAGAATGGTTTTCGAGTCTAGATTCTGGCATTAGATCATGGGGAGAGCTAGTCGAGAAATTTGTGGAGCAATTCTCCTTCCACATTGACCATGAGATAAATATAGCAACCTTGTGCCACACAACACAAGACGAAGGTGAAACATTCATTGCTTTCTTCCAGAGATGGAGAACTATTGCTAGTAGATGTCCTATCGAGATACCTAAAAAACAAAAGGTTACAATGTTTAAAGAAAACCTTCATCCAAAACTCAGGAGTAACTTAAGGGTACATTGCTGCATATCTTTTTCGGAACTAGTGGAAAAGGGGGTGATAATAGAGAAGGATCTCATTGAAAAGGGTGAACTCAAGATGACAACACCCAATCGAAACACGGTCGTACAAAATGCCCCCACCGACAGAAACAGATTCTGGTCTCGCAACAAAAATGTCACCAATGATGGGGTAGTTGATGCTAAAACATTACAAGCAGGACCCCTCCTCACATTAAAAGGGCCTCATAACTTTGCCAACATGCTTAATGCTATCAATCAACCTCCCAACGTGGTCCAAAACACTCAACGTCCACCACCAAGGAGATTCCAAAAACGTGAGTTCACTCCCTTAGGGGAACCCATTGAGTCGGTGTTCAAACAATTGTTACAACACAACCTCATACAACTGTAGGAACCAAGACAATACGATCCAGGACAGTTTAAACCAACTTGGTGGGATGACAACGCCTTTTGTGATTATCATAGGACTAAGGGACACAACCTACAAAACTGTCGACAACTGAAGAACATCATACAGGATCTTGTTGACAAGAGAATCATTGAAGTTAGTGGACAAAAACAAAAGACATCGAACACTGATCATCAAGTCTTTTCAGACCCACTACATGACCATGGGAAAGGAACTGTCCCTAGTTCGAGTACTAAGACCAATATGTCAGCCAATTATGTGAATATAAAACATGACTATGATAGTGGCAAAATCATTCATTGCCTTCGCGCCGCCAAGGACAACATCAATACCATTACTATCAAGGCTAATCCAAATGTGCGGTCAATACTCATCGTACTAAGTTTGTTATCCAAGGCCCTCCATCACAGCAAGCATCACAACCTTCCAAGTTACAATATAACCTACTTGACCAGTTGGGGAAGACCCCAGCCCAAATTTCAATCTTGGAATTGTTGTGTATCTCCCCCGAGCATCGGTCTATCCTCGATAAGGCTTTACAGAACACCACGGTCCCTAATGACCTTGATGTCAATCGTTTCCAGGAGATGGTGGGCTACTTGACCAATAATCATCATGCCACGTTTTCTGAACAAGACTATGCCATAGATAAGACGAACCACAATGACCCTTTACATCTAGAAGTCCTTGTTGATGACACCAAAGTTAGACGAGTTTTGGTAGACGGAGGAGCAGGGTTAAATCTATGCACTTTAAAACTAATTAAGGCATTAGGTATTTCAGAAGCATGCGTAGACACCACCAAGAGTATTGTCATTAAGGCTTATGATGATGAAGAAAGAAAATCAAAGGGGGTGGTAACACTTCCTATCAGAATTGGTCCTGTGGTAATGAAGACAAAGTTCCAGGTCTTGGATCTCACCCTCCCTTATAACCTTTTGCTAGGTAGACCATGGATTCATGCCATGAAGGCAGTCCCTTCCACATATCATCAGTGCCTTAAATTTCCTTACAATGGCACCGAAATAACTCTCGATGGTGATCCTGATCCTTTTCAGTATTGCACTAATCTAAAGGACATCCCTCAATGTCAAGTGCCAGTCAACCAAGAGGCCTCATCGTCTAATCCATCTTCTTATGTTGACCTGTCTACACTCACTCGAAAATCTGTTGCACCTTCACTTCCCACTACTCCTAGGGTTGAGATCCAAGACAAGGGTTGTGGAGAGTATTATATGAAGACTTCCTATTGTGTTAGCCACTTGGTCCCTCCTAAGTCATATGGTTTGCCTACAACAGGTAGGGGACAGTCTATAATCACTATACATGTTCCCCCCACAACAACTTTCACTAAATGGGGTGAATTAAGCAAAGAGGCTGTAGATACAGAAGATGTTACTTCCTGGCTGTATAAGGAAGATAATCAAGAACCCCTTTTACTTGCTCATATTCCTACAAGACTATATGGAAAGGGTTTCAAAATCATGCAAAGCAAAGGATATGATGGACAAAGTGGTTTAGGCTTAAACCAAGATGGCAGAATTGAACCAATATTTGTTTCTCAGTGGCCAAAAGGAGTAGAGCTAGGGTTTCAACCGATTCAGATTGGTGTTCCTAGTACTCCATTACCCTTACTTGAGGAGGTACGTGCTTCAGAAGACATTAAGACATCTCACGAACCAGTAGACCAAAATCGTTGTAACTCTCCTGACTCTAATGATTATGAGTGGGATTCCTTATCCTCTACTTCTTCCATGGACCTTGACAAGTTATTTGGAGAACTTGACTTGCTGTTAAGTTCCTCACCAAATCCTTTAAATTCCTGTCCACCAAAGAAAATGACAAAAGAGGAGTGGTTTAAACACTACTATTGGGAATCGCTTGATCCTACCTCTTGGCAACCTGAGCCACCTCTCTCCGATTGTCAAACCTTGGCATTAGGCCCACCTATTCATCCACCTAGACCCAAACCCAAGAGCAAAAAGGACTTGGTACAAGACTTTTGTGATCACATGAATAATTCAATCCTTACCTTGACCCCATTAGATTTTGATAACTCTGACGATGACATGCCCTTAGTTTATCCCCAACTCATTGATTGGGATCAACAAGATACACCCATTTTAGATAATTTTGAGAATGACGAAGCGATTGCTGAGTTCTTGGGATTACGTGAAGACATACCTAATGGGGATCATAAAGCTGGTTTTACCATTGACTTGGACAATAAAGCATATTTTGGGGAATCTGTTCAACCCTCCAGTCGCAAAAATGAGAAAAAGAATAAACAAGATAAAAAGGATGAGTCTCTAGGTGAAAACCGAAAGGCACCTCTAGACAATGAAAAAGTAAAAAGAAAGGACGCATCCGAAGGTGAAAACCTCTCTGAGGTGCCTAAGGATGGAGGTTTGAACATTCTTCCCATTACACAGGAAAAGTCACCTATGCTCGTGGAAGAAATTGTAGAGGTCAACATAGGCACAAAAGAGAATCCACGACTGGTTTATTTTGCAGCGTCATTGAAAATAGAAGAAAAGCCTGAGTTCCACGACTTCTTTGCACAGAGACAGATAAATTTTGCTTGGTCATATGCGGACATGCCAGGGTTAGATCCTGAACTTGTTCTACACCATTTACCTTTACAACCAGGTGCCAAACCAGTGAAACAGAAGTTGAGAAAAATGCATCCACAGATTGCTTTATTAGTCAAGGCAGAACTTAAGAAATTGTTAGGCGTTTGGTTTCATCGGACCTATTGACTATTGACTATGGGTTACGATTTCCAATCTTGTGCCGATCCTGAAGTATTTGGGGAGCATCCATGCACCCCTAATTTTAGAGATATCAACAAGGCTTGTCCTAAGGATGACTTCCCTTTGCCTAACATAGACATGATAGTTGACATGACAACAGGATATGAGATGTTGTCCCTTATGGATGGATTCTCAAGGTATAACCAGATAAAAATTGCAGCTGAAGATCAACATAAAATGGCTTTTACTTGTCCTTGGGGAACATATTGCTGGAATGTTATGCCCTTTGGACTCAAGAATGCAGGAGCAACCTATCAACGTGCCATGACCACTATCTTTCATGATTTAGTACACACTTGTATGGAGGATTATGTCGATGACCTTATTGTCAAATCCAAGACAAAGGCAGAACATTTACAAGTTTTAGACAAGGTATTTCAGAGGCTGGAGAAGTATAATGTGAGACTCAACCCAAAGAAATGTGTGTTTGGAGTCAAGTCAAGAAAGCTGTTAGGTTATATCATTTCAAGACGAGGTATTGAAGTGGATCCGGCTAAGGTGAAAGCAATCATGGACATGCCACCACCCAACAATCTCGATCAACTAAGGACATTACAGGGAAGGTTGCAATCTATCAGAAGGTTTATAGTGCAACTAGCAGACAAGACACATCCTTTTCAACATCTTCTTCGGAAAGGAGTACCATTTGCATGGACAGCTAAGTGTGCAGAGGCTTTTCAATTGATTAAGGAATATTTACTTACACCACCTGTCTTAATGCCACCTTTTGAAGGAAGACCATTGATTCTTTATATCACAGCAACCCATTCATCACTTGGAGCATTGCTTGCACAGAATGACGATGAAGGTCATGAACGGGCAGTCTATTATATCAGTCAGACTTTGGTTGATTTATGAGCTTAACTATAAGTAACATTGAGCGTGCACATCTTGCAGTAGTATTTGCTACCCAAAAGCTGAGGAGCACTGTGCTAAACCATCAAACAATGTTGATTGCTAAAATAGATCCTGAAATATCTTCTTAGTAAAGGCGGCATTAACGGGGCCGATACGGCTAAGTGGGTTATGATACTTAGTGAGTATGATGTATCCGGTATGTAGAAAGAAGGCTATTAAAGGGCAGTCATTGTGATCAGTAGGCCTTATCTGAAGCGAGATCATCCCTTAGTTGTAGACTTTCCTGATGAGTTCATATTCACAACTGACACAAACATAACATGGAAGCTGTACTTTGATGGCTCACATACAAATCATGGTTCAGGGGCTGGGATATTGTTTATCACACCACAGGGTGATTACATCCCTAAATCATTCAGGATTGCATTTCCATGCACTAACAACATGGCGGAATATGAAGCTTTAGTGACAGGTTTACGCATGGTAGTCAAGTGGAAAATCAAGAACCTACAGGTATATGGTGATTCTCAACTAGTAATAAGACAGGTAAATGATGATTATGAGACTAAGGATGAAAAGCTTGCTCCGTACAAGCGCATGGCTGATAGTTTTAAAGAATACTTTGACAAAGTCAAGTTTCATCAGATACCTCGTGTTTTAAACAAAGCAACAGACGCTATGGCTACAATTGCCTCACTCCTTGACATTCCTAACAACGTGCCTAAGTTTGAGTTCTTGGTTGAACAGCTTTTGGTCCCCGCCTACGATATCCCAGATTCTGAAATGGTGTGACATTGTTGGTCCTAATTCCCCATGGTACAAAGAAATCTATGATTACCTTCATGCCGAAGTCATCCCCATTAGCTATCAATAACCAGCGTAGGACATTCAGCCGCCAAATTGACCAAATACACCATGCGTCCGGAGACACCCTATATAGACGTGCGTAGACAATACCCCTTCTTGAGATGTCTTGATTCTCTTTGACACAAGCAACCTTGCATTAGGTGCATGAGGGTATATGTGGTTCCCATTCTAGCGGTCCTACCTTAGCTAAAAAGATTATGAGACTGGGTTATTATTGGCCTACTATGGAAAAAGACTCATATGTCTTTGTAACAAAATGTCGCCAGTGCCAAGTTCATGGAGATTTGATACATGCCCCAGCACAGGAGCTTCGTCCTATCACGTCACCATGGCCTTTTGCCCAATGGGGACTCGACCTCATAGGTAAGATCCACCCCACCTCATCTAATGGACACAAGTTCATTATCACTGCGACTAAGTACTTTACGAAGTGGATTGAAGCCATTCCTATGACATACGTGCTCGGCTACCTGATTTCTAGATTTATCTTAAACTATATCATCTGTCGATATGGTGTCCCTCAGTCCATAATCACTGACAATGGCAGCCCATTTAAGAACCAAGAAGTCCGCCATTTGTGTGATCAATTTCATATCCAACATCACTTCTCCACTCCATACTACCCCCAAGGTAACGACCAAGCAGAGGCGTCTAACAAGACCATCATTAGAATCCTCAAGAAAACTGTTAATGATGCTGGTCGTGACTGGCATTTACAGCTTAATCCTGCCTTATGGGCTTATCGTACAAGTATCCGTACTCCCACTTGTGCTACCCCATACTCACTTGTCTTTGGATCTGAAGCCATTTTGCTTATTGAGGTCGAGATTCCTTCCCCAAGGGTATCCCTGAAAGGCCACATTGATGATGAAGAGTATCGAGTGTCGAGACTCCCTGAACTAGAATTCCTGGATGAGCGAAGACAAAAGGCACTGGACCATCTCCAAGCATATCAGAATCGCCTTCGTCGTAGCTATAACAGGAGGGTCTTAAACAGAAATTTTGACATTGGTGACTTGGTTTTAATGGAGAACCCAAAGAATCAAGCAGAAAGAGACAAACCAGGAAAGTTTGAACCTGGTGGTTGGGACCTTATGTTATTCTGGAAGCTTTTGGATCGGGGTATCAATATATCACGAGGGCCATTGTCTCACCAATCAATAGTATACATCTGGCGGAAGAAGTTCTCGCGCCAAGCCACAGGAGCCTTTGTCTTGTTAGCAAAATATAAAAATCGGAGAAAAAAAAAATGCGTTATCAAGGTGAAAACCTGGCAAACAGGCGTCTTGGTAACACCAAAAAAAAAATTAGTTAATATGGAAAATAGTAAAGACAAATCAATCGTCCAATGGTGAAAACCACTTCGGTGGCGCTTTGGATAGGTACCATGGTGAAAACTTGGAAAAACAGGCGCTATGTGTACTCAACTCTGCTCCTTTGTCTACTATTATTCTAATCTATCTTGTACATACACCACTTCCCTGTACATACACCACTTCATTATACATAGTCCCTTATCCCTGTACATAGCCCACATTCGTGTACATAGTCCACTATCCTATATATATCTTTTACCTTTTATGTCCATCACTTGTATATATCGGTCCTAATAAGTGGTAGTCTTTTCCATAGCTTGGAACGATTGACATCGAGAGCATTTCATATCCCCCATCTTACTCTATTCATAGTCAGTTGGTCTTATACTCGACTGGGGGCAGACACTTGACTTGCGTCACATTGGTTCTTACATTGGCTGTGTTGGAGATGTAAAACCATAAGAAAATCTAAAAACATCGCAAAATGACCTGAGAAAACACAAAAAAATCAAAACATTTCAAAAAATCCAAAAACAGAGTCAGAGTCAGTCGCACTTATCAGTCTTTGTCATTTGTCGAACTGCGTTGCCTCTGCGACTGGACGTAGGCAAGGCCATCTGCCGATGTGCCCCCGAGGCATTAGGTCAGTCCATTTAGGTTTGTCTGTACAAAGTCATGCGTCAATCCATATGTCTATATAACAAGGTCATTGGTAGTGTCGAACTACGAGGTCTCTGCGTGTACAACGTAGGCAAGGCCATCACACGATGAGCCCCCAAGGCTGCACTAGGTCAGTCCATTAGGGTTCATCACATTCACTTTCACACACGTCTTTTGTTTGTAGTCAGTCTTGTCGGTCGCCGTCAAGTCGAACTATGAGGTCTCTGCGTGTACAACGTAGGCAAGGCACATCACACGATGAGCCCCCGAGGCCACACTAGGTCAGTCCTTTAGGGTTTGTTGTCACACACAGTCAATTGTCTGTATATCATATCAATTCATGCATTACTCTAGTGAACAAGTCAACAATGTCTCTGAGTCATATCAAACAACTTGCCAAACAAAACAATTCAAACAGATCAACCAACCGTCTGCTACAGGATGTGTCCTTCTTGGAAACAGACGTTATCAAAACAATCAACCTATGTCTTATTCAGGATGAGTCCTTCCTACATAATCGACAAGGTCAAACAATCAAACATAGCCTTACACAGGTTATCACATCAACGGCATCTGACTCAACGTCTTATACAATACATGTCTTTCTGAAACTAGGCTTTGTCATGCCTTATACAGATAGTCATAACATCAAAACCAAACTCACAGTCTTATCTGGTATGTGTATCTCCTGCAATCAGGCTCAATCAATCAAACAAATCAAACAAACAAATCATGTTTTGGCAAATATTTTATTGGCTTTTTGACTCTATGGCTTATTTATCTTATCATTTATCTTAAATTGATGACTAGGATTCATGTTACTAGCTTTCTCAATGATGTCCCATGAAGGATTTAGAGAAGCAACGATGTATCAGAATTCTATTTTCTTTGACTGTTGTCTGTTGATTGTCTTTTAAATTTGATTTTGAGTCATGTTACTAGTTTCCTCAAGGATGTCCCATGAAGGATTTAGAGGAGCAATGACGTCTCATGACCTGTCCTTTCTTTTGTTTGCTGTCTGTGGTTTGTCCTGACAAAAAGACTGGGGCAACTTGTGTCCTTAGTATGAGTTAGTGACAATCCTTGTCTGCGACTGTCTATTTTTAGCAAGTGGATGACCTTGCACACCTTGATTTATGTCATATCTTGGTGTTTGTCTCCATTTGTATTAGTCCCGCCCAATGATGATAAAGTGCAATACCTTTTGTGATACGGTAAAATATCGAAGATTCCTAACACTAACATTTATCTTCTGTCTTTTCATTCTTTGTCGATCTTCCATTCCGCATTAACAATTCTTCTTTCTTGCATTATGACGAAGTCCTGTGACACAAAATGGTATACATCATCCTGCATCAACATACATGTTAGAAACATACATATATATAGGCATATGTCACATTTAGATTATCATGGCATAATAGACAATAATCATCATTTAACATTGCATATCATAAGTAATAACCTGTAAATACATACATCATATTACATTTGTATAGCATCACATGTCATTATACATATAACATCACATTGCATCTCATAATCATATAGAATCATATGTCATATAGAATCAAATTTATCGCATTAGTTGCATAAACAACATAAAGTACATACAACCATCCATCACATAGGCATATCATATAAACATCACATGTATAAATCAAGACTGCATAATCAATAAATAGACAATGCATATCATAAGAATCGCCGCCAAAATCATATATACATATCACTCATATGTGTCACATCACAATGTCATAATGTATCATAAATACATGGAAGCCCGCAGGCTATCGGATCAAAATACAATGTCTCAAATGGACCTCAAAACTGTATCTCTATCCTGAACTGCCACTGCCATCATGTCGGGAGTGTGTAGGAGACTGATGCTGGGAACCTGCTGATCTCAGAGCTGTGGGAGGTCTGTCATATGGCCCTGCTCTGTGTGGCTAATCCACTCCCTCTGTGCTCACTGTCCGTGTGTGGGTCCTGGTCTGAGACCTACTACTCTGTGCTGCTTAAAAGTTGGGAGCTCGTCTCTCTAAGGGAACCTCTACCTCATACAAGTCTCGGTAGTATCTCTCCCTCTTGCCGGCTCTGACCAACTCTCTGGAAAATGCTGCTGACGGTCCTGTACATAATGTCCTGAGCTCTGTGAATCTCTGCTCAGTCTCCTGTTGCCGGGCTACAGCCTGATCTCTCTCCATCAATGCTCTATCTCTCTCTACCCTATAGGCATCTCTCTCTGCCATCAACACCCTCATCTGCTCCTCCAAGGAGGCAACCTGGGCTCGTAATATATCAGTGTCGAGCACCTCTGCCTCTGTCTCATCCTGGCGGACCTCGTCTCGCCCATCCTCCTCCTCGTCCATCTCCTCCAGGATCTGATCCCTGATCTCTCTCTCGTGATCATCCTCCTCCTCATCATCCTCCTGGTAGGCACCTAGCAATCCAAGGGCATCAATCTCTGCCTCCTCTCCCACTGCCTCCTCTCCAACGGCCTCCTCTGCACCTACCTCATCGGCACCTATCTCTGCCTCTGCTGGGATGTCAGGGATGTCTGGGATAACTGCCTCAACTGGCTGCTCCTCCTCGCCGCCTCTGGCCGCTCCTCCTCACCGCCTCTGGCCACATCTAGCATGGCCACATCCTCCTCTCCTCCCCTCTCCTCACGAATCGGTGACAAGGCTGCTCCTCGTCCTCGTCGACCACGCCTCCCTCTCCTGCCTCCGCGTCGGCCACCTCTGCCATCATCCCCACCATCACCTCAGCCTCCTCTGCCGCGTCTACCTCTGGGACCTTTAACACGCCGCTCTACCAGTGCTGGCTGCCCTGGATCTATCAAGGGAATCGGCCTGTGCAATTCCCACCACTGATCATAAGCTAGGGTCATCCCTGGATCTACTGGTCCACCCCTCCATCCCCATGGCTGCGCCTGTAATCCATCAATGTCTGCCTCTGCAGTGGCGACTGGAATCTCTGGCCCCCACAGCAGGACCTCTCGTGAAGACTGAGCAAACTCTGCTCTCCCTCGAGGTACAACCTGTACCTCTCCATACTGTCTCAAGACCCGGTCCGGCAACTACCGCTCTATGATGTGCATATGGGACACTGTCCGTCCCACTAGATACTGTGTCTGTCGACAAAATGGCAAATGCTCGTCCTCATCTGACCACACCTCGCAGCCTAGGTACGATCTCCATGTAAACTCCTACATCAGGTCTATAGCATGTCTATAATAGCCCGTGTCTCCAATGTGGTGTTGTGTGGTGGCTCCCGCATACCGAAAGGCGTATGGTGCTCCACGAGCTAGATCTACTATCACCGGTGGTCTAAAAATAGCAATATGCTCCCACACCCATACCATCAGGAGCATGGTGCCGCAGCTCATCGACTGCGCCTCTCTATAGGCAATGTCATGAAGGTGGAAGTATAGCATCCCCAGCACACATGAACCCCAAGTATATACAACTCGGCGCTCTAGCATGCCCACTAGCATCTCACCCCATCCCACAGGGAATCCATGACCTCGGCGATCAGGCAGTACAATACCACCTATCAGTGTCGCTACTAGACAGTCTAACTGTCTATATCTTTGGGCCAATACCCGCCATCTAATCTCATAGTCATCAACCCCTAGCTGTCTAACGTCAACATGGGGGTAATACCTACACATCTCAGCTATACCCCTTTGGGTATCATAAACTACCCGTGTCCCTCTAATCGGTAGCCTCAAAATCTTATACACATCCTCCAAAGTCACCGTGGCCTCTCCAGTCAGAAGGTGGAAGGAAGACATCTCCGAGTGCCACCGCTCGCAAAGTGCTGTCAGTAAACCCCGATTTTCCCTAATCTGGGGCATATCGGTCACGTGCAACAAACCCAAATGTCATAGAGTCCGTCGCTCGGCCGGCCGTAGGCTGTCTCTGAATCGAAACATCGTGGGTCTTGACTCACGTGTGTAGATAGGGTCAAGAACAACCTGCAACACCATGCCTCATGTTAGCCTGAATCATCTACCCTAGTGAAAAATGAATGTTTTGACATAAAATGCAAATGCGTCGTTATTTTGCGGATGCGTCACTTTTTTTAACACATGCGTCGCTTTTATACAAATGCGGTTCACAAATTACATATGCGTCATGATTAATCAAATGCGGCTGATAATCATCACATGCGTCGTAAAAATGACATTTGCGGTGCAAAATGACAAGTGCGTGTCTACATATTCTAATGCATCGCTAAACATGCAAGTGCGTTGCAAAATTCCAAATGCGTTTCAACATAAACAAATGCGTATAATAAAATGCACATGCGTAGCTAAATTTCAAATGCGTATCAAAATGATCAAATGCGTTACAAAATAAACACATGCGGTTATTTTCTAAACTAAGCCTAACCGGTCGGCGTTAAAATGCACATGCGGCTTTTCGCAAGCAGATGCGTCGTTCGCGCATACAGATGCGGTGCAAATTAAAATGCGACGCACAACTAAAAATGCAATAAATACCTTAAAATGCGCGCAAATAAAAAAATTTCAAAAGACAAGTTTTAGGTCCATACCGGGGGGTCCGCGCCGGCTGGTCTCTGGAACATCCTGATCCTGTAGGCACGATGATGGGTGGCTGGAACTGGAGACATCCTCGCTGAAAGTCAGAGCAAACTTTTCAAATCTCTAAGCTGGGTGGGTGCAAATGAATAGTTTTTCACCCCAATTCCAATATATACCTAGGGCTTAGGTGGCATTTTCTTCCTACTGGCCGTGTAAACTTCCATTTTCTATCATCCCGTACCCGTCCCTCCCGTTTCTGAACCCAATTCCGTCAACTGCATTGCATTTCTGCCTATCTACTGGACTAATCGGGCGCATTTCCAAATTTTTCTGAACATTTCAAAAATTTGTCAATTTTCCCGAGGGGGCATACCTTCACCTGTTCTAATCCGGAGCTTGACTGGGGCATATTTTCATTGATTTTCTTTGACACAACGCCTAAACGACATTGTATCAAAGAGAGGCAAATGTAGACACCGAAATCTGGTTATTAGCCTATGACTTCTATATTCTTCATAATTCTTATTCTTCATGGTCATGATTAAATAATGTCAATTATTTAATTAATTCATCTTTTATTAATTCTTCTATTAATTAAATAATTTCAATTATTTAATTAATTCACTTTTCTTTATTTCTTCTATTAATTAAATAAACGCTTGTTATTTAATTATGTTACTATTAACCTTATTCTTCCAGTTAAATTAAATAAATCATTATTTAATTTATTCTTTATCATATTCCAACTATAATTAAATAAATTCTTAATTTATTTAATTATTCATTTTGAGTCCTTTCATCACTTATTTAAATAAATATTATTTATTTAATTATCCTTCGAATATTGTCTCTTGAATTAAATGAGTTATTTAATTCATTAATTCTATTTTAACACATTCTTCTATATTTTAGATAATTATGTGAGTTATCTAAGTATTCACTTTTACTCAACTCGACATCTATTTTAATCATTCAGTTAACTATTCATTTGATTTCTGAGTGGCATTCTCGAGTAATCTCCTCGTCTAATCATGCAATCGTCCACTTCTAACTCAATTGCGTGTACATGCAGATTAATTAAATATTCTTATTTAATTAATTAAATGTTGTGCGTGCATTCGAACAGAGAGTCGTTATAATCAATCTTTATCTTTGTCATGCAAAGATATTTCTTATGTTTTTGAATGCCGAACTGAAGATTAAATCATTCATTTAATCTTTAATTCTATTTTCTAATTCGAAGGACTCATGTCAATACTATCAGTTATCTAATTGCATGTCTAATCAGTCAATCTCAACCGTCCGTTGATCTTTCAATCTTGGCCTGTCGTTCGAATAATCAATTTTCTATAAATTGATTTGTCATTCTTCATTATAATCTCTCTCGCGAATTTGATAACTTTGGAGAGCACTTTTGTCTTGAATCTTCGATATTTTGCTAATCACTATCATTAGGCTATACTTGCACGAATTACTTGAAAATATGAGGGCAATTATACCATACAAGCGAAATGGAGAAGGGCAATCGACATAATTCATGGAAATACGTTTGAAAATTGGTGAGATTGTTCTAGTTTTAATCACGTTTTTACTTTCCCATGTTCTTTGTTGCTTAGCGTATGAATTTGCATTCTAGATTTAGTATTTGTATGCATGTGTGCTTTTAACGATCTAATCTTCTTTGTTGTCTATTGTGCAAAAAGGTTTGTTTCATTTTCAGACGTTACATGTACTCTAAGTAAATTGTAGAGAGAAGTATTTATTTATTATGTCGAAGGCATTCCCTATATGAATCCAATTGATCGACTTCTCTTAACAACAATTCAGAATATGTTAGAATGATGCAAGACCATTGAGAAATATTTGGCCATAGAAATAATAGCTAATATCAATAATAATAAAAAAAATTAGAAATCAAATCTAAATTATATTCTTTTCTAATGAATCAAAGATATAATATTACTACTTTAAAAAGCTAAATTTTTTTAGAAAAATCAAATCTCTATATATTCTCCCATTTTTTTTAGTTTACATTTTTCTTAATGAAGCAAAGGATAAACATATAGCTTATTGTATAAACCATAGCTTACTTTCATTACAAATCATTAGTATTATTTTAATTATTCAATTTTTAAGAAATTTGTCTCTAAAATTAATGTAGCCAGTAGCTAAATTTTTTTAGAAAAATCAAATCTCTATATATTCTCCCATTTTTTAATTTATCATGCAGTCAATTGTGATTATAATAGTTAGTCTTAACACATATTTACATTATATATTGTAAATAAATAGTCCACATGTAAATTAAAAAATAACCAAATGTTGATCAAAATGGACCCATACTTGAACACATGAGAACCTCTAAATGTTATATAAAAAAACATAAATACATTCATGAAGAAGTGAAATAAGTATCTTTTTGTCTCAAATAAAATATCATAACTATCCACTATAAGTGTGTCATTTTTAAAATAAAATGTTCATTTAATAAAATAAGACACTCATTTAAACAAATATTGTTATCATAGTGAAAAAAATATTGTTCTTTTGTATACAACTATTGGGGTAGCAATGTCCAAGCATTGTAGTATTTCATATTAATAGTTTGTCCTATCACAAACATAAAAGGCGAGCACAGTAAATACCATGTATTTTCTCATTCAATGTGAAGGATTTTCAAAAAGTTTTAGTGTTCAACTATTGGTCCATTTTTGTTTGATATAGTTGTATTTTAAATAATTATGTGTTGTTTTTATAACAACAAATAGTTTTTTGTGTTCAACTATTGGTTTATATGTGTTGAATATAAAAGCTAGAGATATTAAAGATTTATGGTTACCAATATTTGGTGCATTTAGGTTGTATATTAGTTTTATTTTAAATAAAAATATGATATTCTACAAGTAACAAATGATTTTTTTTTGGTTCAACTACTGGGGGTCCCATGATTAAGTTTTGGTTGAATCTTTAAAAAGTCAAATTTTAGACACTTCGTAATAGATATGCTGATGTGGTGAGTTGCATGATGAGTCATACCTTCAAACCTTAGATATAGATAGACAAAAGGCCAACCCACATTTTTAAAAAAAAATGAAGGTTCTACTGTAGTAGAAATTACCACTAAGCCTGTCAATTTATTAAAACCCCTTTTTCATCTTCTAGCACTATTAAATAATCTTAATTATTTAATTATTACCCAATATCGTAAATTCTTCTATTAATTAAATAATATAAATTATTTAATTAATTCATTTTAGCCTTTTCTACACAAATTAATTAAATCTTATTTAATTAATGACCTACCTTTTTGCTCACCTTTTTTGAATTAAATTGCCTTTTAAACAAAATGATAACTTAATTTTTCCTTGTGTAATTAAATAATGTTGCCATTATTTAATTATTCACTTTCCTCTTCAAATTAATTGATTTTGTCAAAAAATTAGTTAATTTCCTCTTGCTTCTTCACTTTCGATCTTATCTAATCTCATCTCGATTAATTACAGCCATTAATTGAAATAAAAATATTCTAATCTCAACCGTCCATTTTCCATCTATCTCTCTATAAATACCACCATTTATCATTTTGATCATCTAGAATTTGCATACTTTCATGCTAGTGAGATTGACACTTCAATATTTTGCTTTGTCTTTGTCATAGGCTAGTTAAGTGCATAAAGAATTATAATTTTGAGGGCATTAATTTCTTAGTAGCAAAATGGAGTAGTGCAATGAAGTTGAATCAATGGTGGTGTGAAGACTTTTGGTAATATTGTTCCATATTTTTATGTCTTTATGCTTATTTGTGCTTCATTGTTTATTAGGGTTTGATTTATATGTTTTAGTGCCTAACCTTGGTAATTTTAGCTGAACCCGATGTGAACCTAATGATTTTAGCTGGCTAGAGAGTTTTTGCAGGTATCGGCTATTTTGCATCCAATATAGCCAACACCTTAATCTTCTTCTTGTTCAAGAGTAAACCGCATGGCAGCAAACACATAATTCCTATTGCCATTCAACATAAAGATTTTTATCATCTTTAGTTTAGAATCTTTAGTTTAGTGTTTCTCATTTAGTTTATCATTTGTGTAGCTTAGAGAAAAACACACGAGAGATTTAAGCCATTCAAATCTAATCTATTCAAATTATACTAACGAATCCTCAAAGCTTAGATAATTGAGCACAAAAGATAGCTAAGAACAACATGAATAAAAGAAAATATTTTACCAAACATGTGATCAATTCCGTTGAATAACCTTCATTACTCTTCTCCATTTCATCTATGTAGTGTACTCGCCCTCAGATTTTCAAAGTTCGTGCAAGCATGGGCTAAGTGTTGTAATTAAGAAAAAACATCAAAGATTCAAGATAATTGCTCCAAAAGTCATACAATTTCGAGAGAGATTGGAATGATGAAGGATAGATCAATTTATAGAAAATTTATTATTTGAACAATAGGTCAGGATTGAAAGATCAACAGACGGTTGAGATCGACAGATTAGGCATGCATTCTGATAACTGTCAGTAGCGACATGAGTGATACAAATTAGAAATAGAAATAAAGATTAAATAAATGATTTAATCTTCGAGTTTGGTATTCGAAAACAAAAGAATTATGTTTGCATGACAAAGATAAGGATGGATTAAAGCAACTCTCTGTTTGAATGCATGCACAAGATTTAATTAATTAAATAGAAATATTTAATTAATATGCATGTACACACAATTGAGTTAGCACTAGATGACTAAATGAAATGACGAAGAGATTACTCGAGAAAGCAACTCAGACATTAAAAATCAAGAGTTAACTGACAGAATTAAATAGATCTTTGAGTCAAGTAAGAGTGAATACTTAGATAATTTGTACAATTATCTAAATATAGAGGAATGCGTTAAAATAGGATTTATGGATTAAATAATTCATTTAATTCAATATTTGATATTTAAAGAATAATTAAATAAATAAGATTTATTTAATTAAGTGATGAAGGGGTTTAAATGAATAATTAAATAAATAAAATAATTTATTTAATTATAGTTGAAATATGATAAAGGTAAACTAAATAGGATAAGGTTAATTAGTAACATAATTAAATAAAAAGAATTTATTTAATTAATTAGATAGAATAAAGAAAAATGTGAATTAATTAAATAATTAAGATTATTTAATTACTAGAAGAAATGAAGACCTTAGAGAATAATTAAATAATTGACATTATTTAATCATGACCATGGAAGATATATGAATTATTAAGAAATATTAAAGACGCAGGCCTAGACCAGATTTCGGTGTCTACATTTGCCCCTCTTTGATACAATGTCATTTCGGCAAAGAAAATTGATAAAAATATGCCCCATTAATGCCCCAATGTAAAATAGGTGAAGGTATGCCCCCTCTAGAAAATTGACAAATTTTTGAAAAATTTCAAAAAAAATAAAAAATAATCCAAATTAGTCCATTGGATAGCCAAAAATGCAGTGGAGTTGATGGAATTGAAGTTGGAAGTGTTAAGGACAGGTACGGGTCGATTGAAGTTAGAAGTTGATGAGGCGAATAGAAAGGAATGCCACCAAAACCCTAGTTATAAATAAAAAATGGGGTATAAACCCATTCATTTTTACCACATTGCTTTGAAGCTTGAGAATTTTGCTCTACACCCCCCGCGAAGATGTCTCCCATGCCACACACCCACCATCAAGCATACAAGATCCGGACCTTTAGGCGGCCAACTGACGCAAACCCCCCCGGTATGTACCTTAATCTCGACTTTTGAATTTTAGGTTTTTGCGCTTTTTTATGCATTAAATTTCAATTTTTCTTATGCGTCATTTTGTTGAAAAGTCGCATGTGGATGCGTAATCAACGCATCTATATGTGAAACACTGTATCCACAAATTTATGTTTATGGTTAGCGTAGGTTGTATTTAATTCATCGCATCTATATTTTATTTACACGCATGTGCGAAATAGCAACACATTTGTATTTAAAATAGCCGCAATTGATTATTTTTCAATGCATGTGATAGTTTAGTTGCGCATTTGCATTTAGCAGGATATTATTTGGTGTTGATAGAAAAAGGAACATTTGATATGTAGTCGCATTTGTTATTTTTGCACGCATTTGCATTTGAAAGTGACGCATGTGAGAAATAATGATGCATTTGTGAAATTGAATTACGTATTTGGTTTTCTACAACACATTTGCAAAATAATGACGCATTTGAATAGCATTTGATTTGGTCACTTTGCATTAAAATAGGTGATTGATTCTGACATGAGGCATGTATAATGCCATTGCAGGTTGTTTTGGACACTGTGTATATGCGAGAGTCGAGACCATCAACTTTTCGCTTCTGAGATAGTTTGCAGAGCGCAGAGAAATGATTCTTATGGAATTTGGGTCTTCTCCACGCAATAGACATGCCCACTATTCGGGCAAACTGAGGTCTACTGGCAGCGTTGTGCGAGCGGTGGCACTCAGATACTTCCTCATTTCACCTACCTATTGGAGAGGTGACAGTTACCTTGGAGAACGTCTACAGGATTTTGAGACTCCCCATCAAAGGCATGAGGGTGAGGTATGATACCGAGAGGGGTTTCGCTAAGATGTGCAGATACTACCCTCACGCTAATATTAGATAGTTAGGTTTTGATCATTATGAGATTAGATGGCATGTATTGGCATAGAGGTATAGGCAGTTGGACTATCTATTGTGTACACTCATAGGTGGTATATTCCTTCCTGATCGTCGAGGTCATCGTTTTCCTATGGGTTGGGGGGAGATGTTGGTAGGTATGTTAGAGTGACAGGAGGTATATGCTTGGGGTCCCTGTCTGCTCGGAATGTTATACTTTCATTTGCATGATATAGCCTATCAAGAGGCTCAGTCTATGAGTTGTGGTACCACACTCCTAATGGTATGGCCGTGGGAACACATTGATATCTTTCATCCACTGGTTACAGTTGATGTGCAGCACAGAGCCCCTTATGCCTTCCGTTATGCGGGGGCTAACACTTAGCACCAAATGGGAGATACTAGGTATTTCAAACATGTCATCGACACCATGGTACAATTCACATGGAGACCATACTTGGGTTATCCAGAGTGGTCAGATGAGGATGATCATTTGCCTTATTTTTTCCAGACACAGTACCTGATTGGGCAGACTATTTCTCATGTGCATATTATAGAGCGACATTTACCAGATCATGTCTTGCGATAGTTCAGAGAGATTTAGAATGAGCCCAAAGGACGAGCAAAGTTTGCGAGGTCCTTGTGAGAGATTTTGTTGTGGGTTCCAGAGATTCTAGTGGCCACTGTTGAGGCAAAGATTGATGCATTGCAGGCAGTTCAGTGGGGATGGAGAGATGGTACGATAGACCCAGGTACCACCGAGGCATATGATCAGTGGTGGGTCATGCACAGGCCGATACCCCTTACAGATCCAGATCAGGCTACACCAATAGAGCGGCGAGGGATAGGACCGCATGGCAAGCGTGGCAGAGGCAAAGTTCAGAGAGGTGGAGGGGGACGTGGCAATGATGGAGATGGTGGGGGAGGTGGTCGGTAAGGTGGTGGGAGAGGGAGGAGTGGACAAAGGGGAAAAGGGCCACCATTATCACCTATCCGTGAGGAGAGACATGGGGAGGAGGATGTGCACATGCCCGATGTCGGCAGAGGTGGGGAGGAGGTGCATGTTGAGGTTGGGAGAGATGAGGAGCATCCCATCGAGGAGGCTATTCCAGAGGTTCATGCAGAGGAGGAGGCAGACAGAGAGGAGGTAGAGATTGATACCCTGGGTTTACTTGGTGCCTATCAAGATGATGACAAGGAGGATGATGATTAGGAGCGAGAGATTCATGATAGGATTTTGGAGGAGTTGGAGGATGAGGATGATGGTGTGCAGAGGGTGAGACAGGTGGACACAGGGGCAGTTGATCCCGACACTTCCACACTTCATGCCCAGGTTGCATCCTTGGAGGAGCAGATGAGGGTCATGTTGTCTAAGAGAGATGTGTTATGGATGGAGAGGAATAGAGTCATCATGGACAGAGATCAGGTCATAGCTCGAAGGTAGGAGACCGAGCAGAGATTTACAGAGATTAGAGCTCTATGCACCGGGCTGGCAGCTGCATTTGCTAGAGAGTTAGTCAGAGCCAGGGAGAGGGCCACTTATTACAGAGATTTGTATGAGACAGCAGTTCCTCTAGATAGATGGGCCCCGAGTTTTTCAGAGGCACGTAGTGAGAGGTCCCAGACTATGACCCACAGCAGGACAGTTAGCACAGAGGATGTTGAGCAGCCACGCAGAGCTAGTCCATACGATAGGCCACATTAAGGGTGCATGTCATCAGGTTCTTGGCATTAGTCATCCACACACTCTAGTCATGATAGCAGTGGAATTTTAGGATAGGGACATTTGTTGATATGTATTGAGACATTGTATTATGATCATATAGTTTGTGGGCTTCCATATTTATTGATACATCATGACATTGTGATGTGACACTGTTGAGCGATATATATATATGGTTTTGGCAGCGATTCTCATGATATGAATTTCCATTTATTGATTATGCAGTCGTTTATTTATACATGTTATGTTTATATGATATGCCTTGTGATGGATGATCATATCTACTTTATGATGTGTTTATGCAGCTTATGATGTGATGTTGATTCTATGTTGATTCTCTATGATGTATGCATTTTATAGTGATGAGATGCAATATGATGTTATATGTACAATGCTTTCTACATGTGATGCTATACAGATGTAATGTGGTGCATGTATTTACATTTTTTATGTACATGGGATGCTTATGATATGTAATCTATGATAAGGAATGTCCTTTATGCCATGATGTCCTAGATATAATAAATGCCTATATGTTTTTATATTTTCTAATGCAAGATGTATGTATGATTGATGATGTATGATTTGGAAATGATATTTTCTAACATGAATGTGTATGCAGGATGATTTATATTGTTGTGTGTCACAGGAATCTGCCATAATGCAAGAAAGAAGAACTGTTAGTGCGAAAAGAAAATTTTGAGAAATAATGAAAGAAATGCGATGGATGTTAGTATTAGCAATTTTTGATGTTTCGTTGTATCACAAAAGGTGTTGCACTTTATCATCATTGGGTGGGACTAATACAAATGAAGAAAAACACCATGATATGACATAGATCAAGGTGTGCAAGGTCATCAACTTGCTAACAACAGATAGTCGCAAACAAGGATTGTCGTTAACTCATATTAAGGGCACAAGTTGCCCCAGTATTTTTGTCAAGACAAACCAAAGACAAAAACAAAAATAAAAGATGGGTCATGAGACGTCATCACTCCTCTAAATCCTTCATGGGACATCCTTGAGGAAACTAGTAACATGACGTAAAAATCAAATGTAAAAAAAATAGTTGACAGATAGCAGTCAAAGGAAATAGAATTGTGATACATCGTTGCTTCTCTAAATCCTTCATGGGACTAACTTGAAAAAGCTAGTAACATAATTCCCATCATAAAAGCAAGTGAAATGATAAGATAAATAAGCCATAAAGACAAAAAGCCAGTAAAATATTTGCCAAAACTTGATCGTGTTTATTTGATTTGTTTTGATTGCTAAAAGGATTGATTGATAAAGCTCGACTTCAGGAGATACACGTACTGGATAAGACTTTGAGTCTAGTTTTGATGTTATGACTATCTATATAAGGCATGAAAAAGCCTAATTTCATAAATACATGTATCGTATAAGAGGTTGAGTCAGATGTCATTGATGTAATAACCTGTGTAAGGATATGTGTGATTGTTTGACAATGTCGATATGCAGGAAGGACTCATCATGTATAAGACATAGATTGTTTTGTTGATATTAATATATAGGAAGGACGCATTCTGAATAAGACAAAGGTTGATTGTTTTGATAATGTCTTTCTCTGGGAAGGACACGTCATGTAGTAGACATTAGTTGATTTGTTTTGATTGTTTCTTTGGAAATTTGTTTGATTTGACCTAGAGACATTGCTAACTTGTTCACCAGATTGATGCATGACCTGATATGATGTGTGGAAAATTGACTGTGTGATGACAAACCCTAAAGTACTGACCTAGTGCGGCCTCAGGGGCTCATCAATTAATGGCCTTGCCTATGTTATACACACAGAGACCTCATATTTTGACTTGACTTTGACTAACAAGACTTATTACAAATAGAAGACGTGTGTGATAGTGAATGTGACGAACCCTAATGGAATAACCTAGTGCATCCTCGGGGGCTCATCGATTGATGGCCTTGCCTATGTTATACACGCAGAGACCTCATAGTTCGACACGACCAATGACCTTGTCATATAAACATATGGATTGAATCATGATTTTATACATCGAAACCTAAACGGACTAACCCAATGCCTCAAGGGCACATCGGTAGATGGCCTTGCCTACATCCAGTCGTAGAGGCAATGTAGTTTGACAAATGACAAAGACTGACAAGTGCAACTGACTCTGACTCTGTTTTTGGATTTTTGACATGTTTTGATTTTTTTGTCTTTTTGAAGTTTTATGATATTTTTGTGTTTTTTTTTAGGTCATTTTGTGATGTTTTTGGATTTTTCTATGGTTTTATGTATTTAGCACAGCCAATGTAAGAACCAATATGATGCACGTCAAGTTTTTTCCCCTAGTCAAGTATAAGACCAATTGATCATGAATAGGGTAAAAATGGGGGATATGAAATGCACTCGATGTCAATCGTTCCAGATTATGGGAAAGACTACCACTTATTATGAATGGTATGTACAAGCGATAGATAGGAAACATACGTGATATGTACAGGGATAAGGGATATGTATAGGGATAGTGGACTATGTACAGGGTATGTTAGATTAGAATAATAGTAGATAAAGGAGCAGAGTCAACTACACATGGTTCCTGTTTGCCAGGTTTTCACCATGGTACTTATCCAAAGCGCCACCGAAGTGATTTTCACTATTGGATGAATTATTTGTCTTTACTATTTTCTAGATGTTCTATTTTTTATTTTTTTATTTTTTTTTGGCATTACCAAGACGCCTGTTTGCTAGGTTTTCACCTTGGTAACGATTTTTTTGTATTTTTTCTAATTAAGACAAGGCCCTCAGAAGCTATGCATAGAACTTCTTCAGATGAACACTATTGATTGGTGAGGACAATGGTTCCCCTTAAGGAGTAGAGAGTTGATATGCTCCTGATCCAAAGGCTTTTGTAACAATATACAATCCTAACCAATTAGGTTCAAACTTTCTTGGTTTCTCTCTATCTGCTTGATTCTTTGGGTTCTCCATTAAAACCAGGTCACCAATGTCAAATTTTTTGTTCAAGACCTTCCTATTATAGCTACAATGAAGGTGATTCTGATATGCTTGGAGATGGTCTAGTGCCTTCTATCTTCGCTCATCTAGGAATTCTAGCTCATGGAGTCTCGATACCCGGTACTCTTCATCATCAATGTGCCCTTTCAAGGATACCCTCAGGGAAGGAATCTCGACCTCAATAGGAAGAATGGCTTCATAACCAAATACTAATGAATAGGGAGTGGTGCCAGTGGGAGATGTATACTTGTGCGATAAGCCCATAAGGCGGGATTAACCTGTAAATGCCAATCACGGCCAGCATCATTGACAGTCTTCTTGAGGATTCTAATGATAGTTTCATTAGATTCCTCTACTTGGCCATTACCTTGTGGGTAGTATGGAGTGGAAAAGTGATGTTGAATATGAAATTTGTCACAAATCTTGATTCTTAAATGGGCAGCCATTATCCATGATTATGGACTGAGGGACACCATACCGACAGATGATATAGTTTAGGATAAACTTAGAGATGTGTATGTCGGTAATGTATGTCATTAGAATAGCCTCAATCCACTTCATAAAGTACTCAGTGGTAGTGATGATGAATTTGTGGCCATTAGATGATGTGGGATGGATCTTACCTATGAGGTCAAGTCCCCATTGAGCGAAAGTCCATGGTGACGTTATAGGAAGGAGCTCTTGTGTTGGTGCATGTATAAAGTCTCCATGAACTTGGAATTGGCTACATTTCTTTACAAAGACATATGAGTCCTTTTCCATAGTAGACCAATAATAACCCAGTCTCATAATATTTTTGGATAAGGTAGGACCGCTAGAATGGGAACCACATATACCCTCATGCACCCCACGCAAGGTTGCTTGTGCTTCATTATAATCAAGACATATCAATAGGGTATTATCTAAGGTGTGCCTATATAGGGTGTCTCCGATGATGGTGTCTTTGGCTGACTTGCGGAGGAATGTCCTACGTTGGTTGTTTGAAAGGCTAGTGGGTATGATTTCAACATGGAGGTAGTCATAGATTTCTTTGTACCATGGGGAATCAGGACCAACAATCTCACATACCATCTCAGAATCTGAGATATCGTAGGTTGGGACCAAAATTTTTTCTACTAAGAACTCAAACTTAGGCACGTTGCTAGGAATGTCTAGAAGTGATGCAATAGTAGCCATAGCGTCTACTGCCCTGTTTAGAACACGCAGTATCTGATGAAATTCAACCTTTTCAAAGTACTCTTTAAAGCTATCATCCATGTGTTTGTATGGATCAAGCTTCTCATCCTTAGTCTCATAATCATCATTTACCTGTCTAATTACTAGTTGAGAATTGCCATATACCTTTAGGTTCTTAATTTTCCACTTGACTGCCATGCGTAACCCTGTCACTAAAGCTTCATACTCTACTATGTTGTTAGTACATGGGAATGTAATCCTAAATGATTTGGGGATTGAATCACCCTGTGGTGTGATAAACAGTATACCAGCTCCTAAGCCATGATTTGTATGTGAGCCATCAAAGTACAGTTTCCATGTTGTATTTGTGTCAATTGTGAATATAAATTCATCAGGAAATCCTACAACTAATGGGTTATTTGCTTGTATTGGTGCGTCGGCTAACTGATCAGCAATGACTTATCCTTTAATAGCCTTTCTCTCTACATACTTGATATCATACTCACTAAGTATCATAACCCATTTGGCCAATTGCCCTATTAATGTTGCTTTGCTTAGAAGATATTTCAGAGGATCTATTTTAGCAATCAACATTGTTTGATGGTTTAGCATATAGTGCCTTATTTTTTGAGTACCAAATACTACTGCAATACAGGAACGTTCAATGGTACTATAGTTGAGCTCATAACCTACCAAAGTCTGACTGATATAATATACTGCCCTTTCATGACCTTCATCGTCATTCTGTGTAAGCAATGCTCCGAGTGATGAATGGGTTGTTGTAATATAAAGAATCAATGGTCATCCTTCAACAGGTGGCATTAAGACTGGTGGTGTGAGTAGATATTCTTTAATCAGTTTAAAATCCTCTCCACACCTAACTGTCCATGCAAAGGGTACCCCTTTCTTAAGTAAATGTTGAAAAGGGTGTGTCTTATCTGCTAACTGCACTATAAATCTTCTGATGGATTGCAGTCTTCCTTGTAATGTCCTTAGTTGACTGAGATTAGTTGGTGGAGGCATGTCTATGATTGCTTTTACCTTGGTTGGATCCACTTCAATTCCTCATCACGAAATGATATAGCCTAAAAGCTTTCCTAAATTTACTCCAAACACACATTTATTGGGATTGAGTCTCACTTTATACTTCTCCAGACTTTGAAATATCATGTCTAAAACCTGTAAATGTTCTATCCTTGTTTTGGATTTAACTATAAGGTCATCAACATAATCCTCCATAAGATTGTGTACTAGATCATGAAAAATGGTGGTCATGGCATGTTGATAGGTTACTCCAGCATTTTTGAGTCCAAAGGGCATAACATTCTAGCAATACATTCCCCAAGGACAAGTGAAAGTTGTCTTAGGTTGGTCTTCAATTGCAATTCTAATCTGATTATATCCTGAAAATCCATCCATAAGGGACAACATCTCACAACCTGTTGTCATGTCTACTATCATGTCTATGTTAGGCACAGGGAAGTCATCCTTAGGAAAATCCTTGTCGATATCTCTGAAATCAGTGCAGATGAAAATCCCCCTATTGGTTTTGTGACTGGTACAAGATTGAAAATCCAATTTTCATAGTCGATTGATCTAATGAAACCAACATCTAACATTTTCTTGAGTTTTGCCTTGACTAGTAAAGTAATCTGTGGATGCATTTTCCTCAATTTTTGTTTCACTAGTTTGACACCTAGTTGTAAGGGCAAGTGATGTAGAACAAGTTTAGGATCCAACCCAGGCATGTATGCATATGACTAGGAAAAAATTTATCTATCTTTGTGCAAAGAAGTTGTGGAATTCTGGTTGCTCTTTTGTTGTCAATGACGCTGCAAAATAAACCAGTTGAGGATTCTCTTTTGTACCTATGTTGACTTCTATTGATTCTTCAACTACCATGGGTGACTTCTCCTATGCAACGGGGAGAATATTCAAACCTCCATCCATAGGTACCTCAGAGAGTTTTTCGCCTTCAGATGCATCCTTTATTTTTTACTTTTTCATTGTCTAGAGGCGCCTTTCGGTTTTCACCTAGAGACTCGTCATTTTTATCTTGTTTATTCTTTTTCTCATTTTTGCAACTAGAGGGTTGAACAAATTCTCCAAAATATGCTTTATTGTCCAAGTCAATGGTAAAACCAGCCTTGTGATCACCACTAGGTATGCCTTCTCGTAATCCTAGGAACTCAACAATTGCTTCATCGTTCTCAAAAATGTCTAAGACGGGTGTGTCTTGTTGGTCCCAATCAATGATTTGGGGATAAACTAAGGGCATGTCATCATTGGAGTTATCAAAGTTTAACGGTGTCAAGGTAAGGACTAAGTTGTTCATATGGTCACAAAAGTCTTGTATTAAGTCTTTTTTGCTCTTTGGTTTAGATCTAGGTGGATCGAGAGGTGGGCCTAATGCCAAGGTTTGGTTATCTGAAACAGATGTATCAAGTTTCCAAGAGGTAGGATCAAGTGATTCCCAATAATAATGTTTAAACCATTCATCTTTTGTCATATTCTTTGGTGGACATGAATTCAATGGATTTGGTGAGGATCTCAACATTAAGTCAAGTTCTCCAAATAGCTTGTCGAGGTCCATGGAAGAAGTAGAGGATAGGGAATCCCACTCATATTTGTTTGAGTTGAGGGAGTCACAGTGGTGTTGGTCAAATGGTTCATGAGATGTCTAGATATCTTCTGAAGCACTTACTTCCTCGATTAAGGGTGATGTGGTACTAGGAACACCAATCTGAATTGGTTGAAACCCAAGCCCTAACCCTTTTGGCCGCTAAGAAACAAAGATTGGTTCAATCCTCTCGTCTTGATTTAAGCCTAAACCACTTTGTCCATTATATCCCTTGCTTTGCATGATTGTGAAACCTTTGCCATATAGATCTATAGGAATGTGAGCAAGTGAGAGAGGTTCTTCGTTATCTTCCCTATACATCCAGGAGGTGACATCTTCTATATTTATGGCTTCTTTATTTAATTCTTCCCATTTAGTGAAAGTTGTTGTGGGAGGAATGTGTATAGTGACCATAGATTGTCTCCTATCTGATGTAGGTAAACCATATGACTTAGGAGAAATCAAATGGCTAACACAATAAGATGTCTTCATGTAACACTCTCCACAACCCTTGTCTTGGATCTCAACCCTAGGACTGGTAGGAATTGAAGGTGAAATAGATGTTTGAGTGAGTGTGGATGGATTGACATAGTGAGATGAATTGGACGATGAAGCCTCTTGGTTTACTGGCACTTGGTGTTGAGGTATCTCTTTTAGATATGTACAATATTGGAATGGATCTGGGTCACCATCTATATTTATTTCAATGCCATTGTAAGGTAATTTAAGACATTGATGATATGTGGAAGGGACTGCCTTCATGGCATGAATCCATGGTCTGCCTAGTAGAAGGTTGTACGGAAGGGTGAGATCCAAGACCTAGAATTTTGTCTCCATTACTGCATGACCAATTCTGATAGGAAGTGTTACCACCCCCTTTGATTTTCGTTCCTCATCATCATAAGCTTTAATGAAAATACTTTTGGTTGTGTCCATGCATGCTTTTGAGAAACCTAATGCTTTAATCAGTTTTAATGTGCACAGATTTAACCCTGTTCCTCCATCTACCAAAACTCGTCTAACTTTGGTGTCATCAACAAGGACTTCAAGATGCAAAGGATCATTATGGTTTATCTTTTTGGTTGCATAGTCTTGTTCAGAAAACGTGGCATGATGATTATTGGTCAAGTAGGCCACCATTTCCTGGAAATGATTGACATCGATATCATTTGAGACAATGGCATTTTGTAAAGCTTTATCTAAAATAGATCGATGCTCAAGGGAAATACACAACAATTCAAAGATTGAGATTTGGGCTGGGGTCTTCCCCAACTGGTCAAGTAGGTTATATTGTGACTTGGAAGGTTGTGGTGTTTGCTGCGATGGAGGACCTTGGATAGTGATCTTAGTACGATGAGTGTTGACCGCACACTCAGGATTTGTATTGATAGTAATGGTATTGATATTCTCATCGGCAACGCGAAGGTGATTAATGGTTTTTCCACTATTATAATCATGCTTTATATTCACACATTTGGCTAACATATTGGTCTTGGCACTCAAACTGGGGAAATTTCCTTTCCCATGGTCATGGAGTGGTTCAGAAAATACTTGATGATCTGTGTTTGATGACTTTTGTTTCTGTCCACTAACTTCGATAATTCTCTTTTCGACAAGATCCTATATGATATTTTTTAGTTGGCAACAATTTTGTAGGTTATGTCCCATAGTTCTATGATAATCACAAAAGGAATTGGCATCCCACCAAACTGGTTTAAATTTTCCTGGATCGTATTATCTTGGATCTTGAAGCTGTATAAGATTATGTTGTAACAGTTGTTTCAATACGGACTCAATGGGTTCCCCTAAGGGGGTGAAATCACGTTTTTGAAACCTCCTTTGTTGCAGACGTTGAGTATTTTGGATCATGTTGGAAGGTTGATTGAAAACATTAAGCATGTTGGCCGAAGAGTTAGGTCCTTGTAATGTGATGATTGGTCCCGCTTGTACAGTTTTAGCATCAACTATCCCATCATTGGTGACTTTTTTGTTCCAAGACCAAAATTTGTTTCTATCATCGGGGGCATTTTGCACTATCAGATTTCTATTAGATGTAGATGTCTTAAGTTCTCCTTTTTCAATGAGATCCTTTTCTATTATAACCCCTTTTTCCACTAGTTCTGAAAAAGATGTACAACAATGTACCCTTAAGTTACTCCTTAGTTTTTCATGAAGGTTTTCCTAGAACATAGTGACTTTTTATTTTTCAGGTATCTTGATAAGACACTGGTTGGCTATAGTCCCCCATCTCTAGAAGAAAGTGATGAATGTTTCACCTTCATCTTGTGTTGTGTGACACAAGGCTGCTATATTTATCTCGTGGTCTATGTTGAAGGAGAATTGCTCAACAAATTTCTCAGCCATTTCACCCCAAGATTTGATGCCATAGTCTAGACCTAAAAACCACTCTAGTGCAATTCCTACAAGACTTCTTGGAAATAGTCTCATAACATATGTGGGATCATAAGCGACATCTATGCACATGGTATAAAATTCCCTTATATGTTCTATCAGATTTTATTTTCCATTGTACTTAGGGAGATTCGGTATGACATACTCGTGAGGGAAAGGTGTCATGTACAATGATCTATCAAAGGGAAAAGGGCATATGTCCTTTGTTGAAAAGGATTTCTTAGTTGGCACCACCATGTTGTCCATTTGTGTTTGTAGTGCATGCTTTTGTGTTTGCAAGACGTCAACCTGGGTTAATGATGTGTTGGATGGATTACACAGGTCTATGTAGGTATTCTAAAATCCAAGGTCCCTTGATGGGTTTCAATTGAATGTTGGTATTTGATGTGGATTTGGATTCAAAATGTTGGTGAATGTGTTCTAGTTCGGATTCTGCATGAATTAGTTTTGACTTGGAATTTGTGTGAACGGATTCTGACTACCACTCTGTGAGAATGGATTATAATTTAGAATCTATGTGAATTGGTTTTGACTTGGAATCTATGTGAATGAATTTTGACTACCAATCTGTGAGAATAGATTCTGATTCAGAATCTGTGTGAATTGGTTTTGACTTGGATTCTATGTGAATGGATTCTGATTGCCATATTGGAATGAGGGAATACCTTTTGTTTTTGTAGTTTGCGATATAGTACTAACGACTTGAACACTAGGTATGGCCATTGATTATGGTATGGTACTCGTGGTATGAACACTAGGTATGGCTGTTGACTGTGGTATGATGCTTGTGGCACTAATATTTGGTGTAGAGGTTGACATTTAGATCTTTTATTCCCAACAAGAGGATCGAAGGGAGTGGACGATGATGCCCCTATAGTAAAATTAAATCTCGATGTCATGCCAGATGTACCAAATGGAGACATATGGACTATCGTACTCTGTGTAGGTATGCCAGATGGTATGGTTGTATTTACCTAAGGTATAGTAGTACTTGAAGTCATTGCATTTGTCCCTTATGTAGGTTTATCTTGTAAGGTGCCAATATTGAATCCTGTAGGTAAGGTAACGCCTTCAGCTAGCAATTTGGCTAAGTATCGTTGACGATTGTTTGCTAGGTACTCATCTACAAAAGAGGCAAACTCAGGGTCCTGTGCAATAGCCTCTATGTCTTATGTTGTAATGTGTCGTTGAGTGTTTCTGGTGGTGAATTTTTCTAATAAAGTCTTGTGAGCTCTTGTGGAGAATGGATTGATGAATTCGTTTGGGTTCAACATCTTTTCTCTCTCTCTTCTCTTAGACCTAGTTTCAACCATGTAAGATAAGCTCAATATGCAAGGAATACAAAACTACGTCTATGGACAATATGACTCTAGTCTATGTTTTTGGGATTTTCTAAATGCAGAATAAGGAATGTTCTAAGATGATGTTAGTCTAAAATGACAATATGTAAAGATGCAAATTCTAAGCAATCTTCTAAGGTAATCAATTATGTAAACCTGAGACAGGGGTACCAACTACCTAAAGTCCAACCAAGGTGTCAATTTAATTATGTCAAGGAACCAGTGTAGGACTAGGATCAAAGATAAGTTGAGTTTCCTAACTAGACTGATGAGGTAGGAGGACTCTCTGTAGTACAAAGGATAAGATGATAGGAATAGGTTCAATGACAGATTTTGTTGACGTTATTATTTTTCTAAAGTGTAGATGGTGGACCTATCCCAAAGTTTGTAAAACTGGTCTTCCTAGAAGTTTAATCGCAAGGCAATATGTACTCAAAGATGAAGGTAAAACTTAGAATTGGAATGACTATAGTAATGACTAAATGATACCTAAAGGATGCAAAATTGAGCAAATCATTTCAAGTTTCTGTCCAAGGATTGTTGTGAAAAGACAGATGAAAGATTGGTATGACTGTGTTGACTAACCTGACCATAAATTTTGGTTTTCTAATAATCAGGAAAATGTGTCACAAAATTTAGCAGGTGCAGTTATGTTTCACAGTTACAATTTTCTGGTAATCAGTTGTGCGTTTCTGGTAAATTTCAATGTCAGTGTTGGACAGATGCGGTTTAATTTCTAATAGATGCAACTCGTAATGGCAATTGTAACTCAGACTGTAATTGATGTGGTTTTCCTAAACTTTGTGCACCGGTAAAAGTTATTATGTGACAGTGGAAAATGCATCATTCCAGACTGCAGTTGCAGCTCACCTTGTCGGATGCATCACAGAATATCACAAGTGTGGTTCCATAAAATAGATGCAGTTTTCGATAGAGAAAATGTGAGCTAATATGGTAGATGCGACTCTAGGCTAAACAGATGCGACTCAACAGAACAATTACGACTCTCTAGTGAACAGTTGCGACTATGTTGTGTTTTCAATGAATAGAGATATAAAACTAACGTTGTTTTTTGTGATCAAGTTCTGCCAAACAAAGACAATCATAAGACAAATTTTTTTCAGTTTCATTCTAGACTCAAAGAACATTTAATTTGACAACAGACAAGAACATCCTAGGCTATGGACAGTATTTACTGAGTTCTCACTTGGGTTTCCCTAGCTACGCTTATTCAAGGTGGATGATTAGTAGCTTGACCCCTCTGGCTCCCCTCCACAGCTCATTAACATCATTCGAGGCAGCCAAGATACAGTACCCATGAACATCCCATGGCATACCTTCATCTCTACACATGAACCGTAAGAATATGAGACAGCTTCACAAGTCCAACCTGTTGCACCAGTTAATAGAAGGATTTTGGATAGTACAAACAAAGGTGTTTAATTAGGGCATTTCGTTCATAGGGCATGATCCATGTGGTGAGATTCCCCTTTTGAATCCATCTCGTCGGAACCATACACATGATTCTTGGGCTTTCCCCAAGAATCCACTTTTATATACTGGTTGGAAGTCCCTCGGGTTCAAGGTGCTACCAATCTAAGTCGTCCTGGGGTGAGTACTTTTTCCCACTAGAATAGGCCCAAGTTCTAGAGTTAGTAATCGTTTCTCTTACACCCAGGATCGCACATATGTGCAAGGGGAGAGGATACTTCGATGTACCAAATCGTGAGGGTAATTACACAATTGTGCTTTCACACCAAACACAATAGACACTTGTTAATTTTAATCCAAATGAAATATTTGCTACACTACCAAACAATTTGTTTCAAAAATTTAACTAGGGTCTTCAACATGAGTTATGTAGAAAGATTCATTAGTAATTTGATATTGGTCTTTGACTATCAATCTGCAAAAACTTCGTTAACTCCTCAAGACACACGCTGAAAATAGATGATTAGCAAAAATAAAAACATGAAAGGAAACTATAAATTGAAAGTCTAAACCTAAAAATATACCAATCAGATGCATCATTTTCTCTATCAAATGATTCTCAGTATTTTACTAGTCAGTTGCGGCTTAGAAAATGATTCTATGTGTGATAAGTTTTCAGATGTGTTGTTTCTGATCATAGATGTAGTCAAGAAAGTCAATTGCGTCATTTTTCCAAGTTGATGTGTCTCTGAATGTCAATTGCGACGTTTCGTTAAGAAGATGTGTTGTTCTGTACAAAAACCTGCAAAATCAAATAAAATTCTATGAATATACGAAGATGGTGTCTTCACGTTGGGTTCACCAAATGTAGCTCAGAGAAAAACACACAAGAGAGTTAAGTAGTTCAAATCTAATCTATTCAAACTATACTAACGAATCCTCAAAGCTTAGATAATTGAGCACAAAAGAAAGTGAAGAACAACATTGATAAAAGAAACTATTTTACCAAACATGCGATCAATTCCATTGAATAACCTCCATTACTCTTCTCCATTTCATCTATGTAGTGTACTTGCCCTCATATTTTCAAAGTTCATGCAAGCATGGCCTAAGTGTTGTGATTAAGACAAAACATCAAAGATTCAAGATAATTGCTCCAGAAGTCATACGATTTTGAGAGAGATTGGAATGATGAAGGACAAATCAATTTATAGAAAATTGATTATTCGAACGATAGGTCAGGATTGAAAGATCAACAAACGATTGAGATCGACAAATTAGACATGCATTATGATAACTGTCAGTAGCGACATGAGTCATACAAATTAGAAATAGAAATAAAGATTAAATAAATGATTTAATCTTCGAGTTTGGTATTCAAAAACAAAAGAATTATCTTGGCATGACAAAGATAAAGATGGATTAAAGCAACTCTCTATTCGAACGCATGCACAAGATTTAATTAACTAAATAGAAATATTTAATTAATATGCATGTACACGCAATTGAGTTAGCACTAGATGACTGAATGAAATGACGAAGAGATTACTCGAGAAAGCAACTCAGCCATTAAATCAAGAGTTAACTAACCAAATTAAATAGATCTTTGAGTCGAGTAAGAGTGAATACTTAGATAATTTGCACAATTATCTAAATATAGAGGAATGCGTTAAAATAGGATTTATGAATTAAATAATTCATTTAATTCAATATTTGATATTTGAAGAATAATTAAATAAATAAGATTTATTGAATTAAGTGATGAAGGGGTTTAAATGAATAATTAAATAAATAAAATAATTTATTTAATTATAGTTGAAATATGATAAAGGTAAATTAAATAAGAATTTATTTAATTTGACAAGGATAAGGTGAATTAGTAACATAACTAAATAAAAAGTGTTTATTTAATTAATCGGCTAGAATAAAGAAAAATGTGAATTAATTAAATAATTAAGATTATTTAATTAATAGAAGAAATCAAGACCTTAGAGAATAATTAAATAATTGACATTATGTAATCATGACCATGGAAGAAATATGAATTATTAAGAAATATTAAAGTCGCAGGCCTAGACCAGATTTTGGTGTCTACAATTTGGATATAAAATAGGGGAGAGGGGCCCATAGTGGAGCACCCTAACTTTGTGTCTCTCAAAATCTTATGTGAAAAATTCAAATCACTCCCAATTGCGTACAATAGTTTATTCGGCAACTCGTGTGCTTTTATATTTCGTTTTAGTGCCACATCACCATGCTTTTTGTTGAGGTATCCAAAAAGGCCCAAAAAAAAAAGTGGGACGGATAGTGGTGCACTAAGTCATATTTTATTAGTGTGTTGATGTGGCATCACATGATTTGTCAATTTCCATACTTTATGGATAAAAAGTGTTTTGCAATTGGATATTAAAGTGCTCCACTATGGGGTCCACTGAGGACTAGTTATATCCCCACTATTGGACCCTACTCCATTATGGACCCCTCTCCCCTAGTGTAGAGAATGTGATCATGTAAAATGTTCTTTGTGCTCAACTTTACCCGATGATGGGAGTTTCATTGTGTTTTCCTTAATTTTGAGCTTCTATGAATAACAATGTCATGGCTTTGTGATCTCTCTGGCAGTTTTCCTTTCTTTCATGCATTGAAATCTATTTTCCTTTCAATAGACTGTGAGCTTGCTCTTTGTTACTATCAAACCTTTGGCATTTTCAGCATAATCAAAAAAATAAGTACCAATTTCATTGATTTTAGCATAGTCGAAGCCTTTGAGTTATGGTTTTAGATGAATGGTTAAATACATATCAATTTCATTATATATTTTTTTTAGAACATAATAAAGGATATTCACCATTTATTGCATTATCTTTACTATACTGGAAAGGACCATGATGCGCTAACGTGAGAGATTCAGCAATACACTTATAAAGTTCATAAGTCAAATTGTCAAATCTTTATGGATCCCTATTTCTTTTAATTTCTTTAACAAAAGAATATTGGTGCTTTTGAACTGGTATATCAATAGACGTTAAAATAGAGCTACTATAAGATATTTTTGATATAAAAAGTAGCAAAAACAAGGGTGTTGTCCCATCAAAACAAGGCACCAAAGGCCATCCAGAGTAAGCACATTAATAGCATAGTGACAGCAGAGAGCACCAAGCCATCACCCACAACAAGTCATATCAAAAACCAAAAAGAAATAGTAAACATAGGATAAACATAGTCCATCATGCAAGCATGATATAGAGAAAACGAGTCCAAAGACCCCCAGGGGTCAAACCAGATAAACAACATTAACATATAAAAATTCATAGAGAAAATGACAAAAACAAAAAGACCCAAAGGCCTAATTCTTTTCCTCCTTGCAAGGTTTATCCTAAATAGCAGTTGTCCAATCCGCTGTGAGGAACTCGAGCAGCTCCTTAAAACCAGCATCTTTTTCACCATCAACCGCAAACTTGTCCTTCTACAACAAGCATAGACTAGTAGCCGACCTATGCATGACCTTCAGTGCAAAGTGTGACACCTCCTAAACCTTTTTTTCCAGCCTCTCCATTCTCCCTTTTAGCTTGCCAACTTCTTCCCAAGCCTGTTCTTTTTCATTAAGATCTTCCTGCAAGGGGGCTTTTCCCTTATCCGTATTAGAGTCTCGGGGGTTAATTTCCATCACATTGGCACTGGTAGGGCCCTTCTTCAAGCTTTCAGACACATGGGACGCGCTATTCACCAAGACAAACTGGTCATCCCCACCTGCCACCTTTTTCTCCTAGCTTTCACTATCACTCCCATTATCATTATCCGAATCTGAGGCCTCCTTAAGACTTCTCACCTTGTCCTATTTAAGGACCAGTCTATGAGATCTACGGGGGGTGTTAGCTTCATCAGTGATCTCGATGTCAGAATCAATTTGATGGAGGCAGAATTTAGTTTTCTTAGAGGCTTTAGCCTTAGGTCACGGGGTAGGGGCAAGATGCTTTTTTTCCTTACCCATATCCCCTGGGCCCTTGGCAGGGGATGTGCCATGGGGAAGGGCTTTCAAGGCGGGATTTTTTAGGAATTTTTTCTTACTCGAGCCTGGCATATCTAGAATGCTAGCAGAGGGGGGAGTAGAGGAAATTGGGGTTTCATCAAGAGCAGGGAGAGATGACACTTCTTGCATAGTGATAGGCCAAGCAGGGAAAAGGGCCATATGAAAATAATAAAGCCTAGACATAAGTCCTTGGTGCAGGATAGTATATTTTTTTCTAGAAATTGAGGCTTCATTAAACTCTTCCACAGTGCTATCAAGAGCATGAAACAGGAAAAAAGGAATGGAGATGTGTTGGTGATTCCTAAGGTGGTTGAGGAAATTAAAGTGGTAATAGTAGTAGACCCCATACCTTCCTTCCAATGTGAAGTACTTCATGATCACCATACAAACTCTATCCCATGGCTTCGGCAGCACCTCATGGTCAAAGCCACCCCGCAACTTGATAGGTTTCTCCATGCCGTGAAAGAACTGGTTCATATTAATCTAGTCTGGCACCTTCGTAGTTTTCTTTCAAGTTTGACCACTATTCAATAGCCCCGTAACTCTGGAAATAACCTCCTCAGAGACTTCAAAGGAAATGCCACCGATGGTAACCCTACCATCATTCCAAGAGGTGACAAACTTAATAGACAATCCCTCATCATGACCAGTCATGGCCTCCATATACTGGGTAATTTTTCCTTCTTTACAAATGTGCCAAACCATGGCATCCACCTTCCACTCATCACACCTTTCTAGCTCCACACACACTCTGTCCCCTCCCATAGAGCCCCCACCAAAGTTGCCAACAACTAGAACAAGAAAACTAGGGCACAAGAGCTGGTAATCAATTCTAGAAGCATCGAAAGGGAAAAGGCCGGTGAAAAGTGACCCGAAAAGTCAAAAATAAAGGCAATAAATGCCACATCTCACAACCCACGGAGAGGTAGCAGCTTCCCCATGTGAATCGCCCATGGCACGTAAGGGCATGATATCGACGTAATACTTAGCCGTCTCAAAAAATCTCATAAAATCCGCTAACTTAAAAAGTTCAACACAAAAATGTAGGGGGTTCAAAAAATGATGACTCCACCGGTCAGTAGGGGTAAAAATATTTGTCATACCATCGGCCCTCGAGAGGCCATACATACCATCAGACAAACACATAATATCCATCACCTCAAATAGCAGCCAATTATTCAAAATCATGCTCCCGCCAAAAGTACTAACCAAAGTTAGTAGGAGACCAGCTAATATAAGTAAGCACCTTCTAGGACTCAACATTTAGATGTTTGAGATCATCCCTTAAACACACCAAAGCCAAGGGGGGAAAAAATCCACTTTTCACCAACACTGAAGTCCTTCAATATCAAGACCCATCACCACCATGTTGTCAACAGTCACATTCCCCTCTCTAAAGACATGGTGAATAGAAAAGTCATCAAGACCATTTAGGAGTGAGAAAATGTCCTCCATAATAACTTTTAGAGACCACCCTACCTTCATCTTTCCTTTAGTGGCTTCCACAATTAGCATCGAGTCACCTTCGATTTTCATGGTCTTGACACTGAGTGACAATGCAATCTTAAGACCCCAAAGGAGAGTCATGCCTTTAGCCTGGTTGCTAGTATGATCTTTCAATCTCCCAACATAGGCAGCCACCAAGCAGCCAATATGATCCCTGATAATACCTCCTTTGGCTGTCGTCCCTCCTCTCACTACCCCATCAAAATTAAGCTTAACCCAGGGTGGCTTAGGGTTTCTCCACCTAGTATGCTTCCTAATGATCATTTTGGAATTATCAAATCTCTAAAACTCACTAGGAAAATTCCAAATGGTAGCTATGCTTCTATCCCAAGTAGTCGGGGGATTACTAGGCATCTTCCATTTGCAAGTCAAAATGTTATCAAGGAGAAGCTTATTAAGGATTATCAGCAAAGCTTCCACATTGTTCACCGTTTCTCTAAAAATCATGTTATTCCTCTCCTTCCATAGGCACCAACAAATGTGAGGTGGAATAAGCTGCCAGAGTAGTTTGATTAATAGATGATTGGAGGGGCATTTCCAATTTAAGATGAATTGGTGAATATCTCTATCAAAAACCAAAGAGATGTTCAACCTTTGTAAAATATTCTACCAGACCTGGGCCACAAACTGGCAGTGGATAAAAAGATGGGATATGGTTTCTTCTTCCCTTCTGCAAAGAGTATACCAGTTAGGGAATTGAAAGCCCCTCTTAACAAGGTTATCAATGGTTAAAATTTTCCCATGTATGGAAGTCCACCAAAAGAAATTTATTTTAGGGATGAGCTGATGAATCCACACCTTCTTCCAACACTGCTTGTCACCGCCAAACCTAAGTAGCAGCTGATAAGCAGACTTAACAGTGAACTCCCCTGAGTGGTTCTTTATCCAGAAAATTTTGTCCTCCTTGGGGAATAGAGGAAGTCAACTGTATTCAAAAGCTCTTGGAGCTCCTCAACCTTTGGCAGAAGGTTAGGCCAATGTAAGAAAGACAACTTAAGAATTTTTCATCTAGCTCTGGGTGAGGTATAATCAATAATATAAGTACCAATGATCTTTAGCATGTTCCCTCAATATATTAAAATGGTTGTCAGCAAGGGGTTTGCTCCCAATCCAGCTGTCCTCCTAGAACCTAATTGATCTCCCATTACCAATTTTCCATCTGACCCCTTCCATCAAGAGGGGTCTACTCTTAATAATATTGTTCCAAATTTTAGAGCCCGAAGGGAGACCAACCAGGTCCAAAGCTCTAAAAAAATGTCTCTGATTAAGGTATTTATCCTTCATTATTTTACACCAATCAGCCCTTTCCTGCACCAGACTCTAGCCAATCTTAGCAATAAGGGTTTTGTTCAGATTAGTAATCTTCCTTATCCCTAGGCCCCCTTGACATTTGGGGTGACATACAGTGTCACAATTCACTAGGGCTAGTCTTTTCTTCTCCTCCACTCTCGTCCAGAGGAAGGATCTTTGAATTCTTTCCAACTTTTCAGCCATGGAGCGTGAAATCCTAAAGAGAGAGAGAAACTAGACTAGAATTCCTTGAAGGGAGGCCTTAAGAAGTTGGAGTTTACCAGCATTACTAACAAGTTGGCCTTTCCAACCAGCAAGTTTCTTTTGCATTCTCTCCAAAATACTATTCCAAAAGTTGTGTGACACCTCCTTAACAATAAGCGGCAAGCCCGGGTAGACTCCCAGAAGAGAAGCACTAAGACAACCCAGGATGGATAAAATCTTAGCTTGGAGATCAGCTCTAGTGTTGAATAAATAGACACTGCTTTTGTTATAATTTATACATTGACTAGAAACACAAGCATAGTCCTGAAGGAGGCATTTCCACTCTCTGGATTCAATCACAAAGGATTTTCCTAAAAGAAACATATCATCAACAAACTATTGGAGAACATAGGGGGGTAGGGAGGAGGCAGCTTTAATCCCCTAAATTTTCCCTGAGTTGAGCAAGGATAGAAAGTTCCTACCTAGAACCTCAGCCACCATAATGAATAGGTAGGGAGAAAGGGGATCCCCCTGCCTAAGCCCTTTTCTTGCCTTAAAGAAACCCCAGGGAATCCCATTGACCAGCATTGAATACTGAATAGATTCCACACATTCTCTAATGATACCAATCACTCTATCATTAAATCCAAACTTAGCAAGGACTGAATACAAAAACTTCCATCTAACCCTATCATAGGCTTTGGAAATATCAAGTTTAAAAGCCATACCTTGGTTCTTGCTTTTCTCCATAGAATGAATTATTTCATGAGTCATAATAGCAGCATCCAAGATTTGTCTTCCTGGCACGAACCCATTCTAACATCTACTCATAATTTTGTCTAATAAAGGCTTCAATCGGTTGACAAGGACTTTGCAGAAATTTTGTAAACAGTGTTACAAAGACTTATAGGTCTAAAGTCAGTCATGTGCTTAGGATCATGCACTTTAGGAACTAGCACAATAAAAGTATTATTTAGTTTCTTTAACAATTTACCAGTCCTAAAGAAATCTTTAACAGCCATGGTAATATTGTAGCTGACAATGTCCCAATATTCTTGAAAGAAATCTGGGGGGAAACCATCTGGTCCTGGAGCTTTATAGGCTCCCATAGCAAACACAGCGGTCTGAACCTCTTCCTCAGTCATAGGGTCACAGAGTTTTAGATTGTCGTGCTCACTAATACCATGTGGGAGGTGTCCCAAGAGCCTTGCCTAAAGCTCATTAGAGGGGGAAATACCAGTATTAGAGTAGATCTGTCTATAATACTCTTCAACAACCTCACCAATTTTGTCAGCCTCCTTGACTTCCTGATTAGCTTCATTCAACAAACACTTGATAGTATTCCTCTCCTTATGTCTGATGGTCATCCTATGGAAAAAGGAAGAGTTCATGTCACCCTCCTTCAGCCATTGGACCCTTGATCTCTACTTCTAGTATATTTCTTCTTTGCTTAAAATATCCTTCCACTTTTTCCTCTAGTTTTCTTCTTCAACATGTACAGGTTGTTGAGAATGGACCAAGGCCATAAGCTTTTGGAACCCCTCAAGCTTGTCCTTGATCATCTTTTTAGTTTTGAAGAAGTCACCAAAGGTCGCCCTGGACCAACCTCTGGCTTCTTTTCTAATAAGCTCCAGTTTTTGGGATATTCTATACATTGTCGAGCCTTGAACAGGGTGGCTCCACCAAGTCTCAATGTATTTTCTAAAATCTTGGTGAGACATCCACATTATCTCAAATCTAAAAGGGTGTGGGCCAAAAAATGGTTTGTCTGACCACTGAAGGAAGATAGAATTATGGTTAGAGACAATCCTGGGGAGGGAGGCAAGGGAGGCATTGCATCCAAGGTCCCAACCCACCAAGACAAGGACCCTATCCAATTGAACCTGAATAAGTTGAATTCCCTTTCTATTGTTCGACCACATGAAAGGGTTTCCCTTTAACTCCAAGTCAAACAATCCAAAAATGTTAATGAATTTAGCCAGATCCTTCATACTATCACTATAGTCCATTAGGCCCCCCAGCTTCTCCAAAGGAAAAGGGGGGAATTAAAGTCTCCATCCACCATATACAATGCATTGTTGTTACTCAATATTAAGGATGCCACTTCCTCCCACATCTTCTTTCTTCCACCTCTAGAATTTGATGCATAGATATTAAACAAATTCCAGGTGAGATTATTAGCTTTAAGAGTCACCGCAAGGTAATTCTGAGAAAAAGCGAAGGCTTCGCCCAAAACTTTAGTAGGATTCCACAAGGTGGCAACACCTCCTGAAGTACCATTCGCCTCGCTATAAAAGAAGGCAAATCCTAGCCAAATTTTGTTAACGGCAAAGGAAAATGTCTGGTAAGTCATTTTGACTTCCTAGAGTAAAAGGATATCAATCTTCATATCAATAATATAATGCCTTAAGGCACATTGTTTTAGAGGACTATTTAGTCCTCTCATGTTCCATGATAGGAACTTCATTTCTTACCTTTGTGAGCTAAATCAAGGGTAGATTGCCTACCGCTAGCAATGTCCCTGGTCATGGCTTTGTGCCTAGACAATCTCTTTAAAGGTCTTCCAACTTTACTTTCCGTTCCAACATCCAATTTCTTGTTCCTCATTTTCCTTTTTGAGTTCTACCAATCCTTTAAATTATCACTCTTTGATTGGTCTATCGAAGGACAAGATTTAGAAATCGAGGAGAGAATAATAAACTTAGTTACCTCCCCAGAACAGTCCTCGGTAGGAGTCGGTTGAGGAGTGGGAGTACATGAGTTAGTAAGAACTAACTTAGAGAGGGTGGATAACAAGGCACCCTCCAAACACTGAGAAATGGCTAAAATGTCCACCGAGGTCTCACAACCAAGATTTCCAGCACCATCTACATCCAACTTCTTCTTGACAGGATCTAGACACATATCAGACTTAGGAAGGAACCAAATGATTCCTTCCGCTGAAAAACATGGGATCCCGACACCAAATCCGCGGCCAAAGCGGAGAGACTTCACCCTCTTCCGGCCCTTTAGAGCAACTTATCTTTAAGTTAGTTTCCATCTTTTCCCCCAAGATAGGGGATTTCAACAGATCATTCAAGCCATCAATGAAGGGGTAGTCATGTAAATCACCTGAATTCAATGACTCACCAACCCTGCTAGTGTTTGGGTCAAGCAGTTTATCTTGTAACATTAGAGGACTAGAAGGAATTTTATCCTTTAGCAGAGCATCCTTTATAACAACCTTCTTGCAGTCAGAAACAACATGACCTTGTTTTCCACACTTCTAGCATAACAGAGTGGCGTTCTCATAAACAAGAGCTTGAGTCCACTTCCCCCATTTAGACTTAAGAATGATAAAGTTGGGAAGAGATTTGTTAATGGATACATTAACACAAAAATGTGCAAACACCAACCTAGATTTCACCAAAGTGACTGCGTCTGTCGCCACGCAACTACCAAAGGAATTCCCAATCCATCGAAAAACCCTTTCATCCCAAAATTCTAGTGGAAGGCCAGGCAAACGAACCCAAATAGGGGTTGAACGGGTAAGATCCACTAAGGGGTGAAAACTTGGTCTCCATTTAGCTAGAGAAAGAAAATGTTTACCATAGGCCCAAGTACCAGAGAGGGCAAGAACCAAGTCCTCCTCAGCAGTAAACTTAAACAAGAAAAGACCACTAGGCATTGTTGAGACATACATGCTGCCCTTTAGCTTCCATTTATCATTAACCCATCTATAGACCATATCAATCGTTGGCCGAAAATCCAAGAATCTTCCCACCAAAGCTAGGTGAAGCGAACTAGCAACCTCCTCCATCACATTGTCAAGAAGGCAGAGCTCAGTTCCTTCGTCTATTAGAGTAATCTCAGGATCAACAAACTCCCAGGCACTATTTCTAGACCCCGAAAGGATATCTTTCCAGCCAGTCTTGGAGGAACCAATCCCCTGACGGCCCCCATTGTCCCCACTAGGTGGAGATTTAGCAAGCGCATTGTGGTTGCCCAAGACAAACTCCACATCCCTAGAATGCGCATGTGACCGAATCTTTTCCATATCCGGTAGAGGGTCGGGTTGGGGAGAGATAGAGGTCTCCCTAAAACCTGCAAGCATGATCAAAATTTGAAAAAAGCAGGGTGGAAGGAGCAGGGCGGGAGGAGCAGATCGCTACTACAAGATGTTGACAATATAACATAGCACAAATATTTTAAGACCAATGACAGTCTACTCTTCCTTCAAAGCAAGGAAAATCAACTAACTCTTTCAACTATTAATTTTACTTTAGTAATGTATTTGGTTTCCTTTTTTTCAAATCAATGAATGCCTCGTGGATAAGATTTAGATTTAAATTCAGCTTTAGATTTAGATTTTAGATTTAATTAAATTTTAGATTTAGATTTTAGAATAAATTTAGATTTAATTTAAATTCAAATTTAATTTTGATTTTGATTTAAGTTAGATTTTTAATTTTTAATTTTTAATTAGATTTTTCTAATTAGATTCTAGATTTTTAGTTTAGATTTTTAACTTAGATTTTTTAATTTAATTTAGTTTTTTTTTTTAATTTAAATCCTAAATTTAGATTTTGAATTATATTGTTAATTTAGGTTTTTAATTTAGATTTAGATTTTTAGTTTAATTTAGATTAGATTAATTATATTAGACTATTATTAAAAAAAATTAGCTAGAGTAAATGTTAATTCTCTTTTTAGTTTAGTTTTTATTTTGAGACTAATTTTGTTAATTTGGCCTTTTGCAAGATCGTTTGTCCAAGACTTGAAAAATCAAAAACTCCCGCTTGTCGAAGACTGCAAATAAAAACTACTAACTAATTTGGTGTAGGACGTGGTCAAAGGAATGTGATTTGAAATTGAGTGTATTCATTAGATCACATTTTTCAATTGGTTCTTAAAAAGAACAAATGTCTTCTTTCACATAGATTTAAACTAGGGGATTAATAAATCATTGTTTGTCGTGCTTGTAAAGATGGTAGGTGTATGCTCACCTTGTGCAAACTCAATGATTAGAAGCCTGAACCATCTCTTTATGTTTTTAATCCCTTACAATGGCCTGCCACCTGCTTCAAAAGGTGGGAATGACCCAAGCCATAATGGGCTAAAACCAAGTCCTTCCAAACTACTATATAAATTTGTGATTGCAAGGAAAGTTTGCAATCAATGGGAAGTGGTACGTGATAGCTCTCCTCCAGCATTTTTATGATGCAAAAATCCCTTGTTCTAAGGGTTGGGAGACCTCTCGAGGGATTTTATCATAGTATCCCCTGAACCAGATGCCCTTACTAGACACCTTTATGTAGAAATCCAAAATCCTTCTATTTGCTAATGCAGGAGGTCAAACCTGTGAAGTCATCCCACACTTTTTTGGTTCATTATAGAGATAGAAAATTTCTTGAGATCCTTGTGGTCTTAGGGAATTTGGAACTTGGTATGCCCGAGAAGTGAGTGTCGTGGAGGGGAGCCAATGCTACCAAGTTCCTAGGTCATCCACTCTAAATAGGTGTGGCTGGAGAAATCCAAGTGGGAACCCAAAAAATATTGTCTTTTCCAACCTAGTATTTGTGCTTGTATTGCAACAATCAAACAACATTCTATCTATTATGTCTTGCGTGTGTTCAAAAAAAATCTCAAACAAACACCACACCTGAAACTTACGGCATTCAAACCTTGACACAAACTAGGCCAACACATCCAAAATAAGGTTGACATTTAAATCTATTTGGACCAAGGACTTGATCACTTCATTCATCCATCACCTCATCTTTTTGCATTAGACATTCCCCATAGATTAAACTTTAGGTCATCCTTTTAGCTTGTATAAACCTCTTGCATAAACCTCTTGACTAGGAAGTTCATCAAACTTAGACTAGACCATAGCTTCAAATTTGCATTCTCCTGACCTTATCTTTCAGACAATAGTCATCCTAGTCCTCATTATTTAGGTTGGTTCATCAGCTCATCAGTCTAATTTAATACCACCTTGACAATACATCTTATCAATCTTTACTTTACCCAAGGTCATTGATAATCAAATTAGTTGTTATACGTATTGTAGTTTGATTAGCAACCATATCTTAGGTTTTCTAGAGGTTTTACCCTTCATACTAGGTCATACTATTCCATCTCTTCATTCCACGCTTTGCATACCTTAGATTATTTTCACCTTGACTTTTAATCTAGGCATCCTTATTAGGCATCCCTATATATTCAAAAATACAAAAAAATATCACTTAGGTTGCATACCTCAGGCATAGGTGCATACTTTCCATTACATTGGCATCTCTTAGGATTCATACCATCCACCACCCTGTCTTCAATTCACCTTGATATGCTTGCTAGTCAAGTTGAATGCCAATTGATTTGCAATGGTCAAGCCCAACAAGCCATAGAATTCAAGAGACAGTGGATTAATTCTCTATCCCAATCACCCACAACCCATGGTCAACTACCCATCTATCCCTCTTACCAACAACTCATGAACTCTAGTCCTCCATCCATCTACCCTCACTATCAAGAGTCCCTTAGCACAATCCATGTCATTAATCCACTACAAACATCCATTAGTCATCCCTATCCTAACTTTGACAAGGGAATCCAATCTTCCATTAATCCATTCCAAGACTTTGCATCCTATCCTAACCATAATTCCATTAATCCATACCAAGACTCCACCTCCTATCCTAGTCAACCTTCTACTTATCCATTCCAATCCTCCACCTCCTATCCTAGTCAACCTTCCACTAATCCATTCCAAGCCCCTACATCATATCTTAACTCATCATCCACTAGTCCATTCCAATCCACTACATACCAATCGACTAAATAATCCAATAAGAACACAACAATTAATGCTCTCCAAGGACGACTAGCAAGGAAACTTGTTCAACTCCAAAATGAAAAGAAATAAAATCTAATCAAATTGCTACTCATACACCATCTAGCCATCTATCACAATCATGTTTGTCATTTCCTACCAATCACAAAAAGGATCCTACCATTGAAACTCCATCGTTTCCATGTCCAAATATTGAGCCCATTGAAGAAAATCATATTATTCCATTGCCTAAATCATTAGACGTATGTCAAGAGCATGATCCAAAACATGAAAAAATAAGCCTCAAAATAAACCAAGATCAAGTTATCCATAATAGTCCAATTATAGATCAAAATCTTAACCTTTTTCATGACATCCACATTTCAACCACCTCTACCATTGCAGATGAGACAATTTCTCCCACAGGACACATAGATGATCTTCCTCTAGAACAAAAGTCTCTTATGCTAGAAATATTCACAAATGATCAAGCTATAGCTGAATTCATTGGAATCTATGACAATGACCATAAGGAAGGTTTTTACATCAACTTGGAAGCACTAGTAGAATCATCTAAATCTGATATGACAAAATTAGACCAAAGATATCAATCAGAAATATATCCAACATTTCAATGAAGCTACGAAATCTTATCAACTAGGATCATCTATCTTTATTAGAGTAGGCTTTCTTGTAGATGAGAAAATACCAACAGTATCCACATGCATAATGATGAGTTAGCATCTTGTTTCCAAAATGAAAAATACCCCATCGTAAATAGAATATGTCAAAGCATGCAATATCAAGGGAGAGGACTAGGCATACATGAGAAAGGCATTTGAGAACCAATACAGTTTTATGAAAATCCCAGACATAAAGGCCTTGGCTATTCTTTAGTCAGAGAATCTAATGATGTTAGTGGTACCTCCTCGATATTGGGGGAAACTTTATCTGATACAAACATCAAAATGGGGGCCATGAGTAGTTCTTACCATAAGGTTGTTGCCACCACTCCTTCCATCCACACCATAAACCGTCATTCTAACATGAATAAACCTTCCATTTGGAACCAACAAAAAGAAAATTATTACAAACCCAAAGTTCAAAAGAAAATGTCAAAGGCCATTGAATAAAAAAAAAAATCCAAGTGGACAAATAAAGTTAAAATGGATCCCAAAGAAAAATGGATCAAGGAAATAAAATATTCTAAATCCAAAAGTCAATCAAAATGTGGATCCACAAGAAAAGAGGACTCCCACATATAATAAATGTCCACTTCCTTCAAAATGGTCATCAAGTAATGCATATAAAAGTGTTGGTTCCAAATGCTATCCCAACCAAAATTCCAAACTCCCCCATCCAATACCCCAAGTTTGTAAAATATAAAGTGATTCATCCAAACGTCTAAACAATCCTTCCACATCTACCATCACCCATCATTCCAAAAGACATACCTCATGAATCTGTCACATCTTGGCAGTAACTCTTATTGTAAGGACTCTCATGGTACTTTATTGCAATGTACATATTTTGATAAGGCCAACTCTAATATCAACAAGGATCACAATGACATCAATCAGTTGTATGCAAGTGCTATGATTATAACAAGGCAATTGCTTCATAAAGATCATTATTGGCATATCATGATGTCAATCTCTACATCAGCACCATCAATGGATTCAGCACAATTAGTGATCATCTAAAGCATCAAGGCCATCTAGAAAATACAAAAATATTATTAAAAAAAATGAAAAATAAAAAAAATTGTCACCCTAATGAAAACCTGGCAAACAGGCATCTTGGCAACAACAACAAAAAAAATAAAGAAAAATAGTAAAGAGAAAAAATTCATCCAATAGTGAAAACCATTCTTATGGTGCTTTGGATAATTACCATGATGAAAACTTGGCAAACATGCATCATGTGTAAAATCAATTATCTATGTGGACCATTACACTTGGGGGAAAGTCGTCTCATCTCCCATACCCTTCGCATGACATTTCTATTTATCCATCTAAGCCCTATCATTTCCATCCATTTTCCCACCTACTTTGATCTTGATAAGGACTAGGGTACAAAAAATCATGCTTTGGGGAAAACTCTTGACATTTTTATCCTTTGGTCATGCACTATCTGTGAAATATCATGTCATAGCCTTCATAGCATTTTCCAAACCCGTACCTCAGAGAAAAAAAATTATCCCTATGCGACATAGTCCTTAGAGATCATATGATACCAAAATTGATCCATTATCCTTCCATGCCTATTGCTAGACATGGTTAGCCCTTTTCAATGGTCTAAGGATTCTAATCCAGCATCCCTCCATCATACCATCTAGTCCTAGCCAAGTCATTCCAAATGAAAATAGTCTAACCCATACAATCTTGCTATGCAATCTAGTACATCATCCAAAACATTTCTTGGCCTTGTTCCTAGCCTTGCTACAGACCTTGATCCTTTAGTCACTTTGTCATCAATGGGATATGTATTTCCTATTCCTCACATTGTTTTAGGATGTGTCCTTCCCATAAAACAACTTCTTCATCTTCATCATAACCTGTCAATTGGTTTTCAACTTGACTAGGAGCAAGATCATCATTGTTCTTGGATTCTTGTGTGTACTTTCTCGTTTACTTGTAGGCATCATACACATGCATTTTTCATAATCCTTATAGTTATCATCCATAGTAAATTCACCGTCACTCTTTCCATGTCATCCATAATAATGTTTACCCATTCTCATCCTTGATAACTTGGTCCTCCACCTAACTAGGGAAATTTCCTAACACCTGGCTTCATTGGATTCTACACTTGTCATTGGAGGTCAAAACATTTGAAAACAAACAAAAAAATCAAATATTCCCAAAAAAGACAAAAAATTGCATATCCACAAAAATCCAAAAACATCATAAAACCTCAAAAAGACAAAAAAATAAAAATATGTCAAAATCCAAAAACATTCAGATAACTTTCAAAAAACCCAAAAAAAAAAGTCAAAGTTAGTCATGTCAGTCTTTTTCATTGTCAAACTACACTGCCTCTATGACTGGGCATAGGCAAGGCCATCTGTCGATGTGCCTTCAAGGCATTAGGTCATTCATTTAGGTGTTATCAAATAAAATTAAGATTTAGTCCTTTTTCGTTGAAACAAATTCAAGGGTCATGTCAAACTACAAGGTCTCTACGCATTTCTATGTAGGAAAGGCCATATGTTGATGAGCTCTTGAGGCCCCTAGGTCAATATTTTAGGGTTTGTTGGATCAGTCAAAATAAATTGGACATTGTCAACTCAGACGGGACACAATCATCTGAACTTCAACAAAAATCAAGAATCAACAAGACAAGCAAGCCAACAAGTCTTCAAGTCAAATCAGTCATTTGTTAAATCAATCAAACCAGTCAAATCGATCAAAACTAATGGTCTTATACAGGATGTGTTCTTCCTAAAACTAGACATTGTCTCTATCACACTTTGTCATTTTCCTTATACAAGTAGTTGCATGATCGAAACCATACTTGATGTCTTATATGACATGTTTTCTTCTCCTAAAACCAGGCCTTGTCAAAACAGTCAACCCATCACTCACTTCGTCACTTAGCACACTGGCACGTGCACTTATTGACAAACAATCTGAATGGTTGTTGACCTTGTTGGTCTATTTTGTCTTATTTTTTTGGATTTACTTTGGTCATGTTACTAGCCACCTTGAGGATGTCCCATGAAGGATTTAGAAGAGCAATGATGTCTCATGACTCATCTTTTATTTGATTGTTGTATGTGGTTTGTCTTGACAAAAAGACTGGGGCAACATGACCCTTAGTATGAGTTAGGAAATTCCTTGTCTGCGACTATCTATTTTACATATGGATGACCTTGTACACCCTAGTCTATGTCATACCATGGTTTTTATTGTTCATTTGTCATATTTTACCACCCAATGATGATTAAATGCAAAAGTCTTGCATAGGAAAATATATCTGCAAATTATTTCAACTAGCAATATCTCAACATCCATGTCTTCCATGCTAACATCCATGTCCTCTATGTTAACATTCATCTTTTCCGCTCTAACATTTCTTCTATTTTGCATTTTCATTATCCTTCACTATTTTTCTTTGTCCTCTTGTTCTTCATCTTCTAGTCCTCTCATCGATTTCAAGAGCACACTCATGTTCTTTGAACTTGCTTGTCCTCTCAAGGGGGCATACCACTACCCCCTCATCATCCTTCCTCTTCCTACTTTCAATGGGGCATATATTTTTTTCTTTGACACAATGCGATAAATTGCATTATATCAAGAGGGGCAAATGTAGACACCTAGAAATTACCACTAAGCCTGTCAATTTATTAAAACTCCTTTTTCATCTTCTAGCACTATTAAATAATCTTAATTATTTAATTATTACCCAATATCGTAAATTCCTCTATTAATTAAATAATATAAATTATTTAATTAATCCATTTTAGCCTTTTTTGACAAAAATTAATTAAATCTTATTTAATTAATGACCTGCCTTTTCGCTCACCTTTTTTGAATTAAATTGCCTTTTAAACAAAATGATAACTTGATTTTTCCTTGTTGTTTTGGCTAAGTGTGATGTGGTTTTCCCCTTGGAGAGAGGCGATGTTGAGTTGGTGGCCAAACTAGGTCTTCAAGAAATTCATTCCTCTTTTGTCAACTCCAGGAACTGCAAGCCTGGGAAAAAAAGAGTTCTATGGGTTGGAAGGTGGTTACCTCCTCCAAATGGATTTTTAAAGATCAATACGGATGGTTCTTCTAGAGGAAATCCTGGGCCTGCTAGGATTGGTGGGGTTGGCAGGGACTCAGCTAGGTCAATGAATTTTCTATTCTCTATTCATGAGGGGGTGAAGACTGTTAACTTCATGGAGGGTTTGGCGATTCTTTATGCTATTGAGAGGGCCCTTGCTTTGGGATGGTGAAAGGTTATATGTGAAGCTAAATTACAAATCTTGATTAATCTGTTGAATGAGAGGAAGATATCTGATATAAATTGGCAGTTGGCTTCGGTGGTTCAGCGGATTCTTCAGGTTAGTTCTAGGATGGAGGAAGCATCCTTTGTTCACACCCCGAGGGAGTGGAATCGTGTTGTCGACTGCTTGGCCAAATGGGCCTCTGAGCATGATATTTGTTGGAAGGTTGAGGATTGGGATCAGGTTTACCCTGAGTTGCGTTCGGATTTGGACCGGTTCCTTGAGGAGGATAGGAGGATACATGGGGATAGTTGATATTGTTTTATGCTATGGGGTTGTTTCTTTGTTTTCGGGGGCTGGGTCCCTTGGTTATTATTGTAATACTCTTTGCTGATTTCCAATAAATTTTTACTCCTTTAGTTTTTTTTTTAAAAACTTGATTTTTCCTTGTTATTAAATAATGTTTCCATTATTTAATTATTCACTTTCCTCTTTGAACTAATTAATTTTTTCAAAAAATTGGTTAGTTTCCTCTTGCTTCTTCACTTTTGATCTTATCTGATCTCATCTCGATTAATTATAGCCATTGATTGAAATAAAAATCTTCTGATCTCAACCGTCGATTTTCCATTTGTCTCTCTATAAATACCATCGTCATTTATCATTTTGATCATCTAGAATTTGCATATTGTCATGCTAGTGAGACTGGCACTTCGATATTTTGCTTTGACTTTGTCATAGGCTAGTTAAGTGCATAAAGAATTATAATTATGAGGGCATTAATTTCTTAGTAGCAAAATGGAGAAGTGCAATGAAGGTGAATCGATGGTGGTGTGAAGACTTTTGGTAATATTGTTCCATATTTTTATGTCTTTATGCTTATTTGTGCTTCATTGTTTATTGGGGTTTGATTTATATGCTTTAGTGCCTAACCTTGGTAATTTTAGCTCTGATACATGGGTCTGTGTAAGATCATGGGGGTCCAAAAAGTGGCGATGTGAAAAAAGGGCGTTTTTAACCATCCAAAAATGTGAAATTCATGCCTTTGACTTTTTGCAAGCCCAAGTATAATATCCATTTTGGTTTGGTAATATCGAACCAAAACAGATATCTTTTCGTTTAAGGTAGAATTTATAATTGTGTTGGGTCCAGCCCAACCAAGTATTATATTCTATATAACAGATATCCATTATTTGTGTTATAATTAAAAAAACCCCTGAAAGGTCATATTATATAATATTATATATGTATTTTTTTTATACATAAGGTTATGATTTTGTATTAGATTTAAGAAAATATACAATTCGTCTACGTAGCAGGAGAGACCACCAGTCTACCATGAAAATTGAACCTATCAACCCGGGAGCTTCCTACAACCGACACAAAAAAATGCAGTCCCACTACATAATTTCAAAAAACCAGTACCAATTATATTTTTTAAACAAAAGATTAATACACTAAGGCCAAGCCTCACAGAAAACCATTCAATTCTGCAAACAAGGTGAAGTCTTCCTCCCAATCCATGCCCTCCTCCGACACCAACCCTAGTTTCTTCTTCAAGAATTCAACTGCCATGGTCGAGACCATTCTGTGTCTCATGAGCTCTGGTCCTTTTAAGTCCAGGAGGAAGGGATAAACCTTTACTGCCTCTTCCATCTCCCAAAGGAATTCTAGGTCTGATGGGTGTGGGATTCCTTTACCCATGAATGTCGCTTTCAATGTCTTCTCTAACCCTCTTAACAGGTCACCCCAACAAAGATACTCCATTATTTCCTTTGCTTCTGCCTTCAGCACTTCTAGGTTCAGAATGACGGCCAAGAATCAAGAAGAAATATGTGTGTTGTCCCTCACGAATTCCCTTCTCTCCAAGTGACCCTTCCCTAATATCATTTTGACCACTACCATGATTAAGGGATCATCCTCAAGCAGGATTCTCTTCAACCTTTGATCGGTGATTTCTTTGAAAGCAATTTGTCTCTCTGTCACCTCCAAAGAGACAGGAGTGTCGACCCTGAAGCTTTCCAGCCCCTCCACTAAGATGAAGATGATAAATTTTGATTTACCCATCTTTGCCATTTCGAGCCCTCTAGTCAAGAGTTCCCTGCACAAAGACAACCAACACAGTAAATTTTGAAAACCATACAATGAAAATGCCATTGCCCGTCCACATTTAAAAAGCCTGTATCCAGCAAGGTTGAGCCACTGAACACGATCCTGAAATGATGTTTAAGCGAGGCAATCCGTCCTCACAATAAAATTTTGTCCTACCACCCTCGGCCTTGATTCAACTAACACCTTGTGAGGATCGACATCTGCCACCCGACCGATTTGTATAAACTTCCTTGACGACCGTACTCCACATGTTGCTCTATTTGTTCTTGGCTTAATGTGTCATTAAGATATCTGATGCCTTTGAGATCTCCTCGTTTTAACAGACTGTCGTCTTTTGGAAGCTTTCCTTCCACGTTCCTCTAGTTGCTTGTATTGGCATGTGCGGTGATGTGGCCTTGCCACTATGCTGCCATCTTGCGCTCCCCATCTGACGCCCCATACCATATTATATATGTATTATTACATATTATAATATAATACATATATTATATTATAATATTATATTATAATATTATAATATAATATTATATTATATTATATGATATTGATATTATATAATATATATTATATTATATATAATAATATGTATTATATTAAAATTAGTATATATTATATTATATTATAATATAATATATTATTATATTATATATATTATATTAAATATTAAATATTTTTAAAAAATAGGTGCAGTTAAATATTCTTGGGTCTCGGACCTGACCATTTTATTAAAAAGTCTGTAAATGAAAAATAGATATCCATTATAAATGGATATCCGTTATTTGTGTTATAACTAAAAAAACCCTAAGAGGTCATATTATATAATATTATATTATACTATATAATATAATATAATATTAAATTATATATGTATTATTATATATTATTATATTGATATTATATGGTCGGGTCTATAAATTGTAGAACGGATATCCGTTATAAATGGATATCCGTTACAAAACGGATATCTGCTATGAACGAATATCCGTTACAAAACGGATATCCGTTATGAACGAATATCCGTTATTTGAGTTATAATTTTAAAAAAAAACCCGAGAGGTCATATTATATTATATAATATAATATGATTATAATATAATGTATGTATTATTATATATTATAATATAATACATAAATTATATTATATGTATTATTATATATTTTAATATAATACATATATTATATTATATGTATTATTATATATTATAATAAAATACATATATTATATTATATTGATATTATTCTAATATATATAATATATATTATATATATATATATATATATTATATTATATTATATTATAGATAATATAATATATATTATATATAATAATATGTATTATATTATATTAAAATTAATATAATATATATTATATATATTAAAATAGAATATATATTATATTATAATATAACATATATTATATTATATTATATATAACATAAATTATATTATATTATAATATAATATAACATATATTATATTATATTATAATATAATATAACATATATTATATTATATTATAATATAATATAATACATATTAAATATTATATATAATATATATTATATTTTAAATTAAATAATCGATATTTAAAAAAAACTATGGTTGGGTTAAAGACCCGGCCATTTATTTTAAAAATTGTAAATAAGGAAACGGATATTTGTTTCCTGTATTATATACAGACAAAAAAAAACCCGAGAGTTATATTTTAACCAGGGCGTGCGCGTGGGTTTTAGGAGAGCGACTCAAATATCCGTTTGGGGGAGATAAAATTACCAAAAAAATCACCAAATTTGTAAGGTATGTTTGATTTTTTCAATTTTTATACAATTTATATTCATTTTGCTCCTTTTTTTTAAGTTTAGTCAAAAATAGGGTATATTTGATAGATTTTTTATTAGATTAAAACCATTGTTAATTTTAAATTTTTTTATCAATTAATAGGTTAAAAATGGATCAAAATGAAAATCCTAACCTTGCGCAAAATGAAAACCCTCCCGCACAAAATGAAAACCTTAATCCTACAAAAAATGAATGCCCTCCAAATCCTCCACCACAACCATTGTTTCTGAATGAAAATGTGCCAACAATACATGAGTCTATTCATAGGAATTTAGATCAATTAAGAAAAGTATGTCAAATCCATGAAACACTCGATGAACTATTAGATATGAAAAACGCTTTGGAAACAATCATTGTAAATGTTCAAACTTTGGTAATTCAGCATAATAGATTTGCACAATGGCGAGAGCAACAAAGACAATTTTATGTTGATGGGTTATCGTATGATGAGGTGAAGGCTCTTGATATTGAAAAAGGCCAATTAGCCCAGTTATTCATAGATCAGAGAACTGGACAACCTATTAATGTGCGAAAACCAAAATTTTCAATTAAATGGTGCACCCATAGAGGAATATTAGATAGTTTTTGGAGACGTTGGTGGATGGTTTTTGATAAAGCACCCAACAACAACCTTGATGTCCCTCAATATTTTCTCTAAAAGTTATATGTTGAGTTTGTGCTAGGGAAACATGTCAATTACTTTGACATGCGATATTTCTAGGGTGTTGGTAGAGGGATGCCACAGGATAGACCTAGGGCACGTCGAGTCACCCCAGTTCGTCCTCCTCCACCTATTGTTGCTCAAACTCTACTACCTTACCCAGAGATTGTTGTAGATGCGGGGACTATGAGCATTTATGCATTACATTCATTGAGTGATCATTTGGTGAAGCAGAGCCATCATGTTGCACAACCATTTGATGGTGCATCCCATCACGGTGGTGCTGCACCTAATACATCCCAAGATGATGGTGGTGCACTTGCTGCAATAGCTCCCACTGGTACACAACCATCAGCTTTGACTAGTACATTGTCCTCTTTGGCAAATATTTTTGTGCCTCATCATTGCATGGCGTGCAACGATTTATGTTTTGATCCTCTCCGACAGTCCACTAAGGCTCCCATAGACACATCCGACTTTGAGGTTCATGATATGCCAGATGTAGGAGTTGATAGAGCATGGAGTGGAGCATTTGCAAGAGAGATATTGACTACCAGGGATGATATGAGAGCACCGGTAAGTCTTAAAGCAATTTCATAGTGTGTTTTATGTAAATTCTTTCATATTTTATGAAGGATATTTGTACTAATATATGTTTATGTGATGGAATATTTAACAGTTATTGACAGAGGAGTAGTTGTCGGAAGTGTAGCAAGCTACACATACTACCATTTCATTTGCCTTAGACAATTAGTACACGGTAAATAATTTAAATTGTTGTTTTATATGTTAATCTTTGAAATCTAATATGTTTAAATACATGAACTACATATATTGATAGTCTAATGTAATCTTGTCTTTTTATTCAGCAACCTGGTTCTTATACAGCCTTGTTGACCAAGTCTGACCCATTGGATGAAGTTGCACAACAGGTATATATATTTTTTATTGTCGATATTATAATTATATGTGCATGTGCATTTACATTCTTGTCATTTTTTATACAAGAAAGCATCTTAGCTGATCCATCCACTATGAGCCCATCTAGTGTCATAGCATCACAACAAGTATGTGTTTATTTTATATTGCAGATCATTTACGTTTAGATAGGAGTAGATATGTGATTAGTAGATATGATTATTTGTCAACAATTATATTTTAATTTGTATCATTTTTATTTTATCTACTATAGTCCTTTTTTTGACCCAGCATTGTGACGAGTGAGAGACCATTACTTTATAGGAGGACTCCTGATCGTCCTAGGGGACAATCATATCCAGAACGTCTTGCTGAAAAGAGAGCAAGATTAGAGGTAAAAAAGAATTGCATTATTGATATAATATAGTATATGTATACTGATTTTGATGTTAAATTTTTAATTTATAAATGATGGTATATAAGTTTATATTTACTAGTCTATCTTGTCAACCATTCACATAATCTAATTTGTGGTTTGAAATTTTATTGTGTAGGAAACTGCAAAGCATCTAACTTCTTCAAGGAGGCTTGATTTTGATGGTCCAGCATAGGATTGGGATATGATATAGATTGACATGTACTTAGGGTTTGATAGATCTTGAGATGGCATATATGCCACAATTTGTAAAACTTGTTCTGAGTAGGCATATGCCAAATTTGTATATGCACACAATTATTCTATAGTTTGATATATAAGAATTGATATTCGATCTAATTTTTTTCTCGTGTGCATGTCTTTATACTTTGAATTTTCAAGATGGAATGTATAATTATCTTAGAATTGTTTAAAGTTATGATTGATAATGTATGTTATAGATTAACAAAATAACATTTTAATAGAACTTATGAATTACAATTGGTAATCCATCTATTTCTTTGAGGAGATTTTTCAAACAATGAATTGCCTTTTCTATTGTACCACATTTTTCATACATGTTTACCAATACATTTTTATCGAACACTCATTTTTGGAATACCCATGATTTCAAGCTCTGTTGAATGAATTTACATTTGACATTATTTTGTTTTTTAAACTCGTGTAATGAAGTGTGCAGCTGATTTTTATTTCAAAAGAAGTTAAAAGAAATGAAAATTGATACAACTTAATGAAATGCATTTCATGTTACATTGTTCATTCGAAAGTAATATAATCATTTGGATAAAAATCAATGTCACTTAATGTTCATTGAAGCAGAATAACATGTAAAAGGTATAAAATCATCTTGAGTAAGAATCAATATCCTCAAAAAATCAATTCAAACCCACAAAACAAAAGGTTGTGAAAGACACCCATTACCCTTTTGTTTAACATATCTCAAAACCTAATGTGCTTGTTTTGGAACAACCCCACTGAAATTGAACTATTACGCCGAACAGGGCTTCAATTAGCCCAAATTTGCAAAACAGCTCATCTTTAAAACTGCTTCCCCTCCAAGATTCCTTTGGATAGTATCTCACCAGGCTATAAACATCCAAATTCCACAAATATCATCCTTGTAAATGCCATCTAAGTCACTCAATCGTGTAACCCTCATTTTGCTTAGATTATAAGGGGGTTAATTGAAAGTATGCATTTCCACACTTATCTCACTCAAACAACACCTCAAACACATTTATAGAAGTCTACATATGCTTAATACACCTTTATAAATTTTGGCCCCAACATATTTCAATCACTAACACCCTTAAACCTCCCAATTTCACTCAAAAACCACACTTTTCACATCTAGGGCATCATACCCAAACCTCGATTGACCTCCCCTACTCTCCTAAACCCTTCTAACATCTAATTCCTACCTAATTGGGCCATGACCAAACAACTTCCAGCTGTTTTCCAACAAACTACAACAAGATGACTCTTGAACTTCCATCATTTGACAATAAGTTGCAATTTTGACAAGCAATGTAAAGTTGCAAAGTGGTGCAACTTTCATTCTGCAACTCATAGGACCAAAAAGACTATTCCAACATGTCTAGATGGGTCCTCTTTTGTACCCAAATACTCTGAATCTCTCTGAGCTACATTAGATCGACTATTTCCCTTAAGAGTTGAAAGTGCTAAAAGGCAACAATCTTTGAAGGACTATTTTTTGGAAACCATAATGCCTATAGAATCTTCGTTTGATCCTATGGGATTGTGTTGGGACCCTCTACAATAACCTCTCTCATATTTTTCTATCTCAAAGGCGCTTTCCCACAGTGACCAATTTTTAGTTGAAAAATTTGTCAGATGCAAGCAGTGTAAAGTTGCAAAGTGGTGCAAATTTCGTTTTGCAACTCGTAGGACCAAATGGACTGTTCCAACATGTCTGATTGGGTAAATTTACATAAGTTATGGTCCTCTTTTGCACCCAAATACTCTGAATCTCTCTGAGCTACATTGGACCGATGATTTCCCTCAAGAGTTGAAAGTGTTAAAAGACAACAATCTTTGAAGGGCTATTTCTTAGAAACCATGATTCCTACAAACTCTTCATCTGAGGCTATGGGATCATGTTGGGACCCTCTACAATAACCTCTCTCAGATTTTTCTATCTCGGAGGCATTTTCCCGCGGTGACCAATTTTTAGTTGAGGAAAAAGTTGGCAGATGCAAGCAGTGTAAAGCTGCAAAGTGGTGCAACTTTCGTTCTGCAACTCGTAGGACCAAACAGACTATTCCAACATGTCTGGATGGGTACGTTTATGCTAGGGATGGTCCTCTTTTTCACCCAAATACGCCAAATCACTCTGAGCTACATTGGACCAACGATTTCCCTTAAAAGTCCAAAGTCGGATGCGGTTTCCCACGGTGATAAGTTTTTAATTGATGGAAAAAGGGTCAAATGGATTTGATGTAAAGGTGCAAAGGGGTTTAGGGTTTTTTTTTTCCTTGTTAGTAAGTGAAAAAGTGATTCATTTACTCAAATACACTTAAGTCGTGAACTACACACATGAATAGAAAGCATATGCTTTAAAACATATAAGTCGTAAAGTATACATTGCAATAGTCATAAGTGGTAAAGCATACACATAAGTTGTAAAGTATACACTTGAATACACATAAAATGTACACAATATGCATGATATTATCATTAAATAATTGTTATCAAATATAGGATTTACAAAATGTCACGTAGGCATACAACAAACGACCCTAATACATAGTCATTTCCCAGTAGGGGAAGGAAATAGAGCTCGCATTTCCTTCACGGTCGGCACACTCTTCCACAAGAGTGGCATGTTGACGTTCTGGAGTGAACCACCTATACAAACCATTAAGGTAACAATCAAACTATGTACAATAGAAAAGATGCTTAGAATAACAAATCTATATTATTCTAAACAACCTAATTGATGATGAAATGGTAATGCAAACTATAAAAGATGTTTAGAATAACCAATCTATATTATTCTAATCTCTCGCATACCTCTCCCAAAGGATCAAAGCTGGCTATTGTTGCAGCAAGTCCATGATCTATTGTGCTATGAACATCGCAATATACTTCAAATGAGAAATCTATATTGTCACAATAGAAAAGATGCTTAGACTAACAAATCTATATTATTCTAAACATCTTGAATGATGATGAAATGGTAATGCAAACTATAAAATATGCTTAGAATAACCAATCTATATTATTCTAATACGTTGCATACCTCTCCCAAACGATCAGAGTTGGCTATTGTTGCAGTAGGTCCATGATCTATCATGTTAGGAACACCGCAATATACTTCAAATGAGATATCAATATCATCACAATAGAAAAAGATGCGTAGAATAACAAATCTATATTATTCTAAACAACATGAATGATGATGAATTGGTAATGAGAACTATAAAAGATGCTTAGAATAACCAATCTATATTATTCTAAACAACCTAAATAATGACCCTTACTAGATAAATAATGTCAAAATGTGATGAATAATATCATACCTATCCCATACAACAAATGATATGCTACTCAAGTGTCCCTACAGGGTCATCTCTTACCTTTAGATTTTCTAGTAATGCTTCATGATCAACACTACTAATTGTCCATAGTTTTTTTGTTTTTGGTCTAGCATGATGTCTCAATAATTTAACATTTGTTGCTATAACAAGGTGTGAATACATCATAATGGTTTATGCTTCTCATAGTCTTCAAATGCATGTACATCGTTCTTTCTAACCATATATGTTCGCAACCAAGTTCTGAAAACAACAACTGAACCTGTGTGATCATAACTTTTTTATCAACATCTAAATATACGTAGAATAAAAAATCTATATTATTGTAAACAAACTAAACAATGGTGAAATGGTAATGCAACCAAGTTCGAAAAACAAAAACTAAACCTGTAGGATACATGCAGCCATAATCATCTATCATCGATTGTGTTAGCTTTTTCTTTCCTTGTACACATCGTGCCAACCAATAGTTCAATCCCTCTTCATTCCCTTTCAGTGCTACAACTGCATAGACATGTCCTAGTTGTACAAGATCTAAAAGATGATCGTAGTCAAGCGAACTTTCCATTACATCTTGTAATGAGGATTGTGCTATAGATAAAGGGGTTAGGTACTATGGAATCCATGTATGTACCCATTCACTTGACTCGCACTGATCCCAATCACACTGAATACAATTCTGACAAAAATAAGCCATCTGTCGTGTCCATATGGTCCATGCACTCGCATCTGAGCTTCGAACTAAATGCATCTTTAAAGAATCTATAATTGTTTGACATTCCATTTTGTCTCCCATTGTGCCCTCCTCAACCAACCAAAATAACCTATTGACTTGTGAATCAAGAGACCCTCCTTGTGATAGTGCATAGGTACACCAATCCACAATAGAGCGTGCATCATTGAATGTTGCACCACCTCTAATCTTCATTTGTTCCTTAACCAAAGCTCTCTTCACACATGCACCTACACCATCATGCTCACCTTTTCCATGCCCAGCTTTGAAAAGACTCAAATATGTGGTACAACGCTCTCTATATGCATCTTGCTCAACCAATAAAACATGTGAGCATTCTTGAATTGCCCTGTGCAGCTATCTGACCAAATCAAATGTTGACCCATTGCAATTCCTTTTTCCTGCAAGAACTCAAAAAAGTTTTCAAAACAATGTTGTACAAACTTGGATGAATGAGATATATCATCACTCATGTAAAAATGGTACTCCCTAATTATCTTCATGTCCTCTTATGTACTATCAGGGGCATGCCTATATGTTATGTGGACAAAAATAGCAATTTGAATAGAATTATAATATTGTGATTGAACTTCATTTTGTGGTTGCAATGTGTAATTTTTAGCAAAATCAACTACATATACAATAGTTCCAATGGGGAAAGAGTCCTTACACATCCTGAATTGCCGATCCAACCACTGTGACCTGTGGCTATGCCTTGCATACTTATAGAAAATATTTTTCTTAAAATCTGAAATAAAATCAGCAATACTTACCTCTCTTGCAACCAACTCACATCTAGAACCCTCACCTCCACTCTTCAATGTGTATTTCACTGTCTCATTTTTTTTTCTCAACAATTTTATTACCAAAATCATGATCGTTGCCCTCATGAATGCATGTTACAAACTTTGATAAACCACCACATTGCAAACATGTTCCATTTAAACAATCATTTTTATAAAATAGGAAACCATCACCTCTAATGCATAAAAATGAATCTAACAACTCCCTGGATGACTTGGGAAGTTGCACTGCATGACAGTCCTGCAACATTTCGTCAGTATGCATAGTAGAAAGAATATGGCATAACAATTCATGATACATTGAAAACTCAACATGGTATTTACAACATGTATTACAAACCTTAATAGGAACACAATAAAATGGTTTGCAAGAATCAAAAGCCCTTTGCGAGATTTGAAAATGTGGATGTTCTTAATAAAATTGTTTGTACAAAATTATTTGGCTACATTCCAAAAAATGTTTAGGATGCGATGTACGATCTTTATTGCCAATTCGTAACTTTAAAACATCCTTTACGTTCAGTGATACTCTAGAGTGAGAATTCCAATATTGTTCAATTTGCATCTTTACATTATCGGTTAGCTTTTTATCAACACGTGGAAGCCTCCCACTAAAAGCCCACGTATCATTTTGAAGAGCACTATTGAGTCTTACTCTTCTTGATAATGCTCTATTCAATGTTTTACGATTTAAGTAAAAATCAATACAAGTTTGTCTCATTAAATGAGCATTTTTCAAATGATGGCTTACTAGTGAGGTTGTGATCACTCTTCGAGTAGCCCTTTTATCTTTTTCCTTGCTAGTCTTTCCAATAGAGGTTAGAGCATTAAAAATATTTTTTACTATAAGACTATTTTTTCCAATTTTTTTGTGAGATGAATCTTCAAATTTTTTAATAATGGTCTCATTTTGTAAATCTTTTAAAGTAATTGCACAAAAAATTAGCATTTTTTGGTTAATTTCTTATTGGAAAATAATTCATTGAACAATTTTGTAGCCCACAAATGAACCATTTGTTGTGACCTTTTCCCTTGAAGATTATCAATTATGTTCTCATCTATTTCAACTAACCATTTAGGGGTTCTTTTGTAATTGGGTGTTCCATAAGGTTCATTTTCAACATTTTCATTTTTAACCACATTTTTATTTTCAACATTATGAATTACAATTTCATTTTCAACCACATTTTCAGAAACAACTTCATTTTGAATATCATTTTCAACAACATTTTCATTCTCAATGTTGTTCACATTTTCAATTTCAATTTCAATGTTTTCATTTTCAATTTGAATATGATGTTCAATATTTTCAATTCCTATTTCATTTTCACTTGAATTAACATTCAATGGTTCAAAAGAAGCTTCAATTTGAATATTTTGCATACCTTGTCTTCTTTTCCTATGACTTTCTCTATCTTTTTCTCTATATGCTTCAATTTGTTCTGCTGTAAGTTTCCTTTTACCTTTTTTCTTATGCCGACTGCTGCTCCCCATTGCACAAACAAAAAAACACACACAAATGATTGGAATTCTACAGAAAGTGTAAGAGAATCTTTGAAAAGCTGAATTTCATCAGATGCAGATAGAAATCATGAGATTTTCATGACAAAAAGAATGTAGGGACCATTGAAATACTCAAAATGGTCCCTTTTTTTTTTATATAACTTACAAAACAAATATCCGTTATGAAACATATATCTGTTTCTAAATGGATATATGTTATGTGATCTAACTAACATGGCCCTAAGTCCTAACAATTCACACCTAACAAATGGATATCCGTCTATAACGAATATCTGTTATAGACGAATATTTGTCACCTCTAGTGTTATTAGAATGTCATATGTTATATAATATATATCATATATCAATATATAATATATATTATATATTATATTGTAATATATATATTGTTGCTCGTCCAAGTGTATAACACACTAATACAAAAAATGGATATTCGTTATAGACGGATATCCGTCACCTCTGTTATTATGTATCACATGTTATATAATATATATAATATATATTATATATTAATATACATTATATATTATACTTTAATATATATAATATATATTATATATTAATATACATTATATATTATATTTTAATATATAATATATATAATATTATATATATATATATATATTATATATAATATTATATATATTATATATATATATTATATATATAATATTAATTATTATATATTAATATTAATATATTTTGTTGCTCGTCCAAGTGTGTAAACCACTAATACACAAAATGGATATCCAAAAATAACAGATATCCATTTTTTGAAATTTAAGAATTATAATTTCTTTTGACATATGATATATATTTATTATATATTAATATTTATTATGTATTATTATATATATATATATTGATATTATATTAATATATATTAATATATACTATATCTATTAATATATATAGTACATATTAATATATATTAATATATACTATATATATTAATATATACTATATATTAATATATATACTATAATATATATACTATATATTAATATATACTATATTATAGCATATATAGTATATATTAATATATATAGTATATATTAATGTATATTATATATATTAATACGAATATATTTAATATAATAAATAAATAAATATACAACATCCTCTATAAACCCCACAATCTCCCCCACCCTCTCACCTTCTCCCACCCTCTCCCACCCTCCCCGGCCCTCCCTCCAATTTCCACCCTCCCATTCCCAACCTCTCTCACTTTCTCCCACCCTTCTCTCACGCCTCCAACCCTTCCCACCTCCCACGCCTCCCGACCCTCCTCTTCACCCTCCCACCTCTCTCATCTCTCTCTCCAACCTCTCAAGACCCTACCACCCTCCCACCCTCTCTCTCACCTTCTCCCACTCTCTTCCCACCATCTCGCACCCTCTCTCCCACCCTCTCCCACCTTCCCACCCTCTCTCACCTTCTCCCACCCTCTCCCACTCTCTCCCACCATCTCTCCCACCCTCTCACACCCCTCCTACCCTCTCTCACCCTCTCTCCTACCCTCTCCCATCCCACCCTCTTCCACCCTTGCCCACTCTCTCGCACCCTCTCCCACCCTCTCTCACCCTCCCACGCCTCGCACCCTCCCACCCTCTCCCATGCTCTATCACTCCCTCCCCAAATTCTCCCACTTCCCACCATCTCCCACCCATCTTGCACCCTCTCCCAACCTCTCCCGCACTCTCCCCCTCTCTCCCACCCTCTTCCAGCCTCTCCCACTCTCTCCCACTCTCTCCCACCTTCTCCCACCCTCTCCCACCTTCTCCCCCTCTCTCCCCCTCTCTCCCACCCTCTCGCATCCTATCCCACCCCCTCTCTCACCCTATCCCACTATCTCCCACCCTCTCCTACTCTCTCCCTCCCTCTCCCACCCTCTCCCACCTTCCCACTCTCTCCCACTCTCTCTCCCACCTTCTCTCACCCTCTTCCACACCACCCCCTTGCCCACCCTCTCTCCCATGCTCTCTCACCACCCTCTCCCATGCTCTCTCACCCTCTCCCACACTCTCTCCCACCATCTCCTACTCTCTTGGACCCTCTCTCCCACCCTCTCTCGCACCCTCTCCCACTCTCCAACTCTCCCTCACCCTCTCCCACTCTCCAAATCTCTCCCACTCTCTCCCTCTCCCCCACTCTCCCTCTCTCCCTAAACCCTAAACAATATATCTGAAAAGGAGATGGAGGCTTCAAAGGGATACGATGTATTGAATATATTATATTATATAATATATTTAATATATATGCAATATATCTAGAATATAAATAATATATACTATAATATATTTTATATATAATATATACTATAATATATTTAATATATAATATATAGTATATTTATATGTAATAAATTTATAATTTAAAAAATGAATATCCGTTATTAACTCCTTTGGATATTGATGCCCCATGAAAAATCAATATGGTGTTGCATAATGGATATCGGATATTAACAGATATCTGTTTTTAGCGGATATCTGTTTTGTTCTCTCGTTTTAGAGACAATGTATTCATAATATATATTATATGATATATAATATATAATATATATTCTATAATTTATATAATAAAATATACTATATAATATATATATTATATATTAGGTAATATATTATATATTAGGTAATATATTATATATTATATTAAATATATATTATATATTATTATATTATATATTATATATTATAATATATTATATATATAATAAATTTATGATATAATAAACAGATATCCATGAATAACGAATATATAATATATATTATAATATATAATAGATATATTATATATTCTAATATTCTAATAAATAATATATATTATATATATACAATAAATTTATGATATAATAAACGAATGTCCATTAATAACAGATATCTCTTTTTGATCCAATTAATTGAAGCCACATGGGAATATAATATACTTCCACAAAACATATATATGTTTCTTTGAGGACTTTATAACGTGAATTCTTCCTCATTTTCATGAACCAGTACTTATTTTCATTGGTATTTTTTTTTACATCTTTTCAATTTTTTTTGCTAATTAGTGATAAATTTAAGATTTTTTTTGCATTCTTTGTAGATTTTTTTAATTTTTTCATTTCTATTTAAAGTTACAACAAAATTTGAAACCCTAGTTAGTGAAAAACAAAAAAAAAACATCAAACAAAAAAATGGAACCTTTATTACTAGAAAAAAGCCATAAAATTGAACCTAGCATACTAAACAAACATAAAATAGAACTTTCATTACCTCCTTTCTCCATTTTTTTAAACCATTTTACACTCTTGTCTATTTTTCATTATTCTTTATCACTTATTTTCATGTTTCTTAAATTCTTGCTTTGTTTATTATTTTTAAATTAGTATTTCTTTGCTAAACAATTTTTTTTTAATTTTTTAATTGTTTTGACTCTCTTCAACTCTCAAAATAGAAAGGATCCTTGTTGGAAGTGCTCTAAATTTCCAATTCTTAGTGAATTTGGATCCATTGTTAGTATTGACTAGACAAAACTTATCGCTGTAGCCATAGAGAAATGGGCGAAGTGAATGGGTAATAATCGATGTGCTATGCAGGAGGCTATTATATTGAATTATATACAAATGATAGCCTCCTGCACAACCCATCGATTATTATCCATTAACTTTTCCCATTTCCCTATGGCTGCAAGGACAAGTTTTTGTTTAACTATGTATACAAATTGTAATACCTCTCGTGTTGCCGATACTCTTATGTGTTGGTTTTGTACTTGGTTTGTGATGGTGATTAGTTCACCATATTGGTTGTGTTTGGATTCATAGTTTGGTTGGTTTGCTGCACTTGACATTACTTATGATGTTTGATGATACATTATGTGGTAATTATATTATTTGGTTATGCTATGGTTTTCTTTAATAGTATATATGGTGATGTTGTGATTCTATGCCACTATGGTTTCTGATGTGTTTTCTAGTGAGTCTTGGTGAAAGGACGGAGTGGCATCACTCACTTGTGAGTGCCCTGCTACCCCGCGATTACCTTTCACGGTGTGTCTGTAATGGAGATTTACATGCTACTTGACGTTTGTTTCAATGCAAGATGTAGGTACTAGATATCGACTCCACCTGCTTGATAGGTCTGAGCGTGTCCCATAAACCCAACGGGTATGATGTTGAAAAGGGAGTTGATAAGGAAGTGTCCCTGTCCCAAGTGCGTCACCTCATTGTGAGTCTTACGGTGTCATGGTCTTGACCTTGTCCTTGTTTCAGTATTGTTTGTTGTTGATTATTTATTTTATTTGTGGATAGTTGTTATTTAATTTATCTTTATTTTATATGGGATTAATTAATGTTATTTTGTTGATATGATTAATTGTAGGTAATTGTAATTCAGTTAAATGTTGGATTTAAATATTGTAAATTAAAAGTTATTTAATTAATTAAAAGGTATAAATTAATTAATTTAAATAAATAATGTTTTATGATAATTGTAAATTATCATTTTTTAAATATTAATATTATAAAATCCAATGATAATATCATGTGAGGATAAATGTGAAAATAATAAATTTTTAATTAAATTTGTGAGATAAGTGTGAGCTTTTAAAGCAAGAAAAAGGAACTAATGCATGTTGTGGATTTTTGGAAAAGGAAGAGCTTTATTTTATTTTTTCTTTATTTTTATTATTGGGAGAGGAAGAAGTTTCTCTTCATGGGGAATGGTTTTTGTTTTTTGGGAAGAAGTAACAATGGTTGGAGAAAAATATGTGTGTGCTTCTCTGTTAAAAAATATTCTTTGTAAGGAAAAATGGAATATTGGTCCAGAAGTTAGCTGAAAGAAGGGATTGAAGAAGGAACTGCAGAGAAAGTATGTTTTTGAAAGAGGAAGAAAGGTTGTCATGTTTGGATTCGACATCAAACGAAGGACTCCAGGTTCTTTTTGATTTATTAATTCTTTTGTTTTTGATAGTTTTGTAAGGGAAATAAAAATCATGTCTACCACAATTGAAATTGATATATATGTTTGAAAGAAGGTTTTGTTGTTGAAAATTTGTTTGTGTCAAACTTTTAAATCTTTAGTAGAAAACTATTGAGAAACCCTTTGATCTCTCTTCAACAAAACTAGTTATGAAATTTTTTATTGGAAAAGAAAAAAAAATTATTATGGGGATTAAAATTGTATGCCTAGATATATTGTGTCTGGAGAAAAATTGGACTATTGTTCATATTATTTATTTTATATTTTGTGGGCAAATATATATATACCTATATGTATATGTATATGTATATGTATATGTATATACATATGTTTATATTCTATCTTTAAGTATATATATATATATATATATATATTTTATTTTGTGTCTGGAGAAAAATTGGACTGTTGTTCATATTATTTATTTTATATTTTGTGGGAAAATATATATATATATATAGAAATATATATATATATATATATATATATATGTTTATATTCTGTCTTTTAAAAACAAAAAATTGCAACAGAGAATCTGGGTTTTTGGTGTTTCTATTTTTAAAAAATAATAATAAATAAATAAATAAATAAATATATTAAAAATATATATATATATATTTGGGGGGGAGTGGTCAGTTGTCGCCATACCACCCCTGACCCCCGTGGTGGACTGTGCGTAGCCACCACAAGCTGCGCACAACAACCAATGGCTACTGGGCGCAGCCATGTGGGGGTTGCGGCCTCCCCACAAGGAGGTGCGCAGTACCTTACAGGTTGTGTTGGTTTTTATTAAAAGTTTTTTTTTTAAATTCAATTTTATTTAATTTGTTTTTTATAATATATATTATATATAAATATATATTAATATATATGTGTATATATATATTAATATATATATATATGTGTGTATATATATATGTATATATATATATATATATTAATATATATGTGTATATATATAGCTGTAAATTATAGTGAATCATATGGTTAATTTTATAATGTGATTTAAATGCATGATTTTTAATAAATGTTTTATTTATATATACATATATGTATATATGTATATATGTGTAAAAACATATATATATATATATATATATATATATATATATATATATATATATATATATATATATATATATATATATATATGTATATGTATATATATAAATGGTTATATATGCTGGAATAATGGAACAATTAAATTAGATAATGGTTATATATATATAATGGAACAATTAAATTAGATAATGGTTATATATATATAATGGAACAACTAGATAATGTTAAAATTTGCAATGTTGGATATTTTAGTGTGATCGATTAAATTAGAAATAAACTTTGTGGTTTAAATTAAGTCGAATGTTCTCGAGTGAATTAATTTAACAATTATAATTAGATAATGGTTATATATGCTTATGGAACAAAAATTAGGGTTATACAATTAAATTAGATAATGGTTATATATATATAATGGAACAACTAGATAATGTTAAAATTTGCAATGTTGGATATTTTAGTGTGATCGATTAAATTAGAAATAAACTTTGTGGTTTAAATTAAGTCGAATGTTCTCGAGTGAATTAATTTATTTATTTCTTGGCAAAATTATTTTGTAACGAAATATGTTATATGGTGTTGTTTGAATTATAACTTATTCGTGTACGTAATTGTTTACTCTTGAAATTTTCATTGAGTCAATTATGGTTTTCTCTTAATTGGGATTATGTCTTATGGGAAAAACTCTTAAGTTAGTTATCCTTCTATAGGAGCTTAAGTTACTTGTTAGGGACTTCAAGAGGCATGGGGAAATGATGTGTATTTATGGTCTTTTAATTTGATATTTGTCCCTATTTTAGACTATAGTGGTGTTCTTGAGTTTACGTTTGGGTTGTACCATTTTTATGGGTGTTGATTCATATGACTTTGGCAAGATGGTTTTGCCTCGCAGTTGTTCTATTTTGTGATTCAATTTTCTTGTTGGTACAACCCCTTGGAGTTATGATTTTATGGTTGGTTTATAGGGATCTAGTGGCTCTACGGGGGCACCGACACATAAAGGGGTTGTCAGGATAACCCACGTTAGAGTTAGTGTAACAAGTGATAACCTAATTAATTAATTAATGGGTGGGTGGTAAAACATTAATAAGATAATTATGGATGCCTCGTCCACCTGTTCGGGATTCCATAGACTAAAGGTGGGTTGAGAAGGCTGTGGTTGGCAAGACCATTGCCTCGTCTCCATGAGAGGTTAATGATTCCACACGAGTCACCCTATGGGGCTGACGCCTAAAGAGGTTGTCAGGATAACCATAGATGGGGGCGGCACCTAGAGAAAGGTAGTCAAGATAACCCATGTAGGACTGTGCAATGACACTCTCCTCTAGCATTCCCTTGAGTTGTTTTTTTAATTGTTAGCCTTTGGAAGTGGTCTTTGATATTATGTTTCCTTTGTGTTTTCTTGCTTTTCGTGCTTGGAGTTTAGTCTTGGATTTTCTGTTTGGATGTGCTTGGTCAGGGATCCTTCCTTATTTACTCCTAGCACAAGGGTGGTCGAGTGGAACGTGCTACGCACCCTATTGGGTCCCCTGTGATGTAGTTGTACCATTAAGTGTAGATTTTGCAGATGCAGTTTGATCCAGGGCTCATATGTTACCAGATATATATTTGCACTCCAGATGTATTTTATGTATTGACGTATCACTCCCACATGCGTTGGGAAGAATTATGATGTAATTTTTTATATGTGTTCATTGAGATGTACTAGCATACTAATGTAATGAACTACAATTTGTAAATACTTTTGATGTTATGTTGTATCTATGGAAATATGTACTTTATATTTCCATGTTTAATTTATTGCAATTTGCATATATGGTTTTATATGGAATATTCTATTCGCATTGTTTTTTTTATGAATGTTTAAATGAAGATATGTGAATGAATGGGTTACATTAGTAGAATTGGAAATTACATGTATCAACTTTTTTATGGGCTAAATTGTGTAATGTCACCTCGTGTACCCCAAGGGACTAAGGTGTTTAATTTGTAATCATTAGCTATGTTAATTGCATTAGTAAACTTAAAGTTCATTCTTAATGTTTAAAAAAAAAAATTGTTGCATTTTTAGTTGTTCCTTTGGGGTTTGTGTGACGGGGCGTTACACAGATTCACTTAGTATTGGCAATTTGGAGCTTAACACTTCCACCTTTGTTGAATCAATTTGGAGCTTAACACTTCCACATTGCAGCAAGGTAAAAATGTAATGTATTTTTAAATAAGATTCCACATCACTTTAACAATTATTTGTTTTCCATTTACACACCTTAGACATAAATGAGCTTTACACATTTTTTTATTTGTATTCAATTAAGTCATTTATATTGAATGGTTTAAGGGGATTTTAAACATGTATTTTACATTTTTCAATTACAAATTTAATGTAAGTTCACTTATATCTAAATTATGGATCCATGCCCTCCAGCTCCAACCACTCCACCTCCACCCACTCCACCTTGAAACCCCCCACCTCCACCACCTGCACCCGATGGTGCTTGCTTTCGAGAACAAGTCAACGTGAATGTTAGAACCATTTAGGATCAAGTTAACGCTATTCAAAATGAACAATGTGTTCACCCATTATTGAGTCATTTTGCATAAAAAATGCAAACTGTTGTTGATGTGTGTAGGTTCATGGAAGTGGACTTAGACGAGCATCAACGATGGCTAGAGGAAAGGAGACAGTCCCAATCTAAAGAGGAAAACACGAGAAATGAATAGATGCAACTGAGAGCTGCAAAACTTTATTAAGACAATGATCTTATATTTATAAAAAAATTGATCTTTGATGGATATTTATAAAGAATTTTGTTGGATGGATATTTTATAAATAATTTGGTTGGATGAATATTTTTAGTGTTGGATTTATGAATATTTAATAGTATAATGATGAGACAAAAATTTAGTAATACATATTAAATAATCTATTAATTTAGTGTTTGTTAATGTATATAGTGTGTATATATAGTGTTTATTCATGCATCGTGATTGATTGATGACTTATTTGTTGATCATAATCATTGTATAGATTTCACATGAACAATCAAATTAACATGCATCTTGATGTCTTCTAAGGATTTTGTTTGAAAGTTGCATAATGTTCTTATTTATGTACCATGATTGGAAGATAGTGATTCTTATTCATGATGATTTTATGGTCTTTTACATGAATGATATAATGACATGTTATTAAAATTGAAGGTTTTAATGGTATGAATGTTGAATTGAGTTGTAATGGTTTTGTTTGATGGTTGTATCACTTCTTATTCTAGAGCCCGTCCCAACACAGGAAAATACTCTTCCTCTCAACTCTCTCTCTCCCCCTCTCTCTCAGGTCTCTCCCTCTGCCTCTCTCCCCCTCTCTCCCTCTCTCTTTGTCTCAACTTTTCGTCTATCTCTCCCTCTCACTCTTAGGTTCCTCCCACCCCTTTCTCTCTCTCAAGTCTCTATCTCTCCCTAGATCAAGTCTCTCTCTCTCTCTCCCTCTTTTCCTCCTACTCTCCCTCTCAAATCTCTATCTCTCTCCCTCTAGAATTTCTCTCTCTCTCAAGTCTCTCTCTTGGATTCTCTCCCTCCCTTTCTCTCTCTCAAGTCTCTTTCTCTCTCTCCATCTCAAGACTCTCTCTTCCTCTATCCCTCCCTCTCTCCATCTCCCTCTCAAGACTCTCAAGTATTTCTCTCTCACTCTCTCTCTCCATCCAAACTATATCTCTCTCTCCTTCCCTCTATACCCCCCTCTCCCTCTCTCTCTCCCTCTTAGCTCTCTCTACCCATCCCTCTTAGGTCTTTCACTCCCACTTCTAAGCTCTCTCTCTCTCTCTCTCTCTCTCTCTCTCTCTCTCTCTCTCTCTCTCTCTCTCTCTCTCTCTCTCTCTCTCTGAATTGGCCGCACATCAATAATTTTGTTAGCGGTGGTACATTTTCCTTGGTGTTATTAATATTTAGCTGCTTTTAAGTTTTCTCTACAACTCATCTTCCTTGGTGGGAAAATTGATGGGAAACCCTGTCATTATTAATATTTAGCTGCTTTTATGTTTTTTGTAAGCATTTATAAGGCCATATGAGTTATATTTAAAATCTTGTCATTATTGCAAGTGATGGGAAATCTATCTAATAATAGTGTTACCTGATATAAGATATGATTGATGTGACAACCTTTTTCTAATTCTACTTAGAAAAAGCCTACCTCATTTTCAAAGGAAGACAATGTATTCATTATATTATATAATATATAATATATATTACATAATATATATTATAATACCTCCCTCTCTCTCTCTCTCTCTCCCTCTCATCTCTCTCTCTCCATCCCTCTCGGGTCTTTCACTCCCACTTCTAAGGTCTTTCTCTCTCCCTCTCTCTCAAGTCCCCCCCATTCCCCTCTCTCTCTCTTTCTTGTGAATTGGCCACACATCAATAAATATATAATATATACTATATATTAAATATATTATATAATATATAACACATAATATTATACATTATAATAATATATATTATCTATTATATTATAATATATATTATTATATAATATATATTATCTATTATATTATAATATATATTATTATATAATATATAATATAATAATACATAATACATAATATAATATATATAATACATAATACATATATATATAATACATACTATATAATATTATGTATTATAATCATATAAAAAATTATAATTAACGGATATCCATTCAGGATTTGGTTTGGGTTGGAAAGTCAACCCAAAAAATGTGTTTTTTAGAATTTGTTTAGTTTTTTGAAGTTTTCCCTTGTGGCTGACGACTTTTTTTTTACCCGATTTTCATCAAACGAAAAGGGTTTATAGAAAAAATTGTCAGCTTTCCACCAATATAACTTTTTCCTTATTTTGAATTAAATAAATAATTATTATTGAATTTCTACCTGCATTATGTCTAAAGCCCTGATTGATAGGCTAATTGAAAAACTTCTATAACTTTCAAACTACTTAACATTTTTTGAATCTACAAGATGCACCACATTCTATGCTTTGCCTACTATAGGATTAAAAAAATAAAAATTGAATTTCATAATTTTTTGACCAAGTTATGGTGGTCAACCACAGACATTTTAATAATTCTGAAAATTTCTAGTAAAAAAATCATAACTAATTATTTATGTGGCAAAAAATTACAAAAAAAAATTCGGCACACCCAGACATGTGTCTACTTATATTTAAAAAATTACAAAAAAATATTATGTTTAAATCTTGTACTTAGGGTGGTTAGACACACACCTGCTTCTTATCTTTTTCTTGAAAATTTAGTACCACTGCATTGAAATTTCAAATTTTCTCAAAACAAATTTACTTTTTTCCAAAAAAAGACTAGTAGCCTAGAAACTACATTCAATTTTTTACAACTTTTGTTCTTACATATTTTTCAAATATGTTAATAACCTACTCAAATTTTTATGTCAAGTTGCATAACACTGATTTTCTGAATTTTCATCGCCGCTTAGAGGCCTAGTTTGGACCACCATGATCCTACACATACCCACATCTATGATATTCTAGTCAATTGCTACATGCTACAAAGTTAGCCTGCACGACTATTGGCCCCTCTCCCTATATTATGGCTATTATATTTGATGGATTTCAAAATTTTGCTCCTTGTGCTCTTTTCTTGTCCCGCCTTATGTCTCTGGTCTTTTATGGTGTTTGGGAAAATCCTAAGGTTGGGGTTTTACCTTTGTCTTCATATAAAACCCTAGTGTTTTTATCTTACGCCTTGGGTGGGATCTATTTTGTTGTTACTTTTTGGAAGGGTTTTAAAACAACTTATGCCCCATCACTTCATCTAGGTTGGGCCCTTTCTATTTTATTGTTTTAATTCCTTCACGTGATTTTATTTTTCCTAGGTCTTGGATGGTCTCATGCTTCATCATTTTAAAACAACTTATGTCATTGTTTATCATCTGCCTAGTGATGTCCCCTCGTCCTTTTAATAAATGTTTTATTTTACAAAGGGATAATTTTGTGTGACCATTGATCAATTATCATTTGATCTCAGTCGTTCCCCACCATCCCGCGATGACCCCACCACACTATTTTGGTTGATCGCGATATCACAGGCGAGCACCACGTGTCTCATTTGGTGAAGCCGAAGGAATGATGGCAATAATTTGGTAAATTAATCTGGTTTTAATACATTATGTAGCGGGTTACTAAAGCATTTGTGAGAAGCATGTGTTTCAAATCAACAGAGATGTGATCTCGGTGGGAAAGATGCTCGATGGTTAATGATAAAGTTGGAAATTGTGCTGAAAGAAAAAGATTGTCGATGATAGAGATCCACAGTTGCCCGCCATCGCGTGATTAGAAGTTGTGAGGTTTTTATTGATTGTGATATCGCGGGCGAACACCACATGGATTTCCTTAGTAGCACTTAGTATGGTGGGCCCTTATTGCTAGAAAGGATTGTGTCAGTTTGTTTTGAAGGTAGTCGTTCGATGATCTAACCAAAGTAAAGGATCCACAGCTAGTATTTGAGTCTGCATCAAATACGACTGGAGTTGTTCGCGCAGCGCTCGAGTAAGCTTTAATGGCAAATGAGACATCTACTGCCATGATTTGATCAAAATAAAACAATTATTCTTCTGCTTTTATTGTGTCACAAAGCATTCAAACATCTTTGTGAAGTAGTCTCAAGGCCAAAGATGAAGTTACGAGTTGTTACAACAAGTATTTGGGTTTCTGCAAAAAACAAAGTCGTGAGTTGATTTATGTATCTCCTGGTTATTTTGAACTTGAATTTGGGAAAATTTTGTTGTGTGCTTTTCGTAGGGCTTGTTGATAAATGCTTTAGGGCTATAGGTTAATTGAATTGTGAGAATTTGTAAGGTTTTATTCTGTAATTTCATATTTCTAGTTAGCCCTAGTTGTTTGAAGTTTGAAATAGTAAGGAGGCCCTAGTTTATCCAAGATGGCACCACCAAAACAACATTCTGTCCAAATTGATTATTTAAGTAGAAAACTATATGATGATTTCTTAGATCAATTGCCCTTGTCAATGAATGATAGGAAAAAGGGGTTGGTTTTGATGCGAGGAAAAATCCTAGGGGAGGGATTAGTATATAATTGTTCCAACATAGCCGATGCTAGGGTTCCTCTTACAAGTTTAGAGATGTTTAGATTATGGTTTGGACAGAGGAATTTTCCCCACCCCTTTTCAAATGGTTGGATGTATGATATGGGAAAGCTAGTGGTACCAAATGTGTTCCCTGATGTAGACTTGTTTAGGGTAGTGGCTGCATGATATGACCCTGTCACATGGGTAATTAGAGATAGTGATGGAACAGTTATGTTAAGCATTAACAGACAAGAATTTCGACAGGTTTTTGATTTGAGTGAGCCTAGTATATACTTGGTTCCTATTAATCTTGAGGAGATGAAATAGGAGTATGGGAAGTTGAAATCACTTTTCAGAGCTAATTTGCTCCCACCTCATCTAGCTAGGGCAGGAGGTTTGAGATTCTATATTAGCCTTAATGACCAAGAACCTTTCAGACTGAATTGCTTTGCAAATCATTTCTTGGCCACCTTTTACTCATTATTCCATATTTTGGGTTTTAATCCCAACATGGCAATTCCTATCGATTACATGTTCATGGGGGTGCAAATACAACACCATAACTTCTCTGTGACTTATGACTTTGCTTCTTTGTTGGTTGAAAAGATACATGAAGGGTTGTTGAAGCTGCAGAAAAATGATACAGGCACCCAATTCTTCTGGTATTCTATGATAATGTATATGTTCTTGTACAAGAATGTTGATTTTTTCTCTGAGAAGATGGAGTTAAGGCAATTGGTTAATGAAGAAAGACTGTTAGTGCAGATGTGGACTGCAAATTTGTCGTGTAACAAGGAAAATGCCAATTATGTGCATTTTGACAATTGTTTTGCTTCTAGATTGAGAGCCAGGCTGATGGTAAATGTACCCAGGATTCCTGAGGGATTGCATGATTTCCTCAGACCAAAGGGGAGGAGGCCAGAGTTGAAAATTTTCCACAATTGGGGTGATAATATTCCATACCCAGTCAACATTGTCTTGAGGGTGTATGGTTTTCAAGCGACCCCTCATATATTGCCATACAATGTGCCACCAAGGGTGGGATTTGCAGAGGTTATGTGGAAAATTGGTTGTATCCATGAGGACAACCTTACTGGGAAAGGTAAAGGAATGTTTTTCCCAGATTATATTGTGGTGTCAGATTTTGTCTTTTCGAAGGGAGGTTGGGTGCACTTTGGGAATTTCTTTAGAGACTACCATTTGAGGTGTGGTCCTAAGCGGTAGTGTGATCCTGAGGGTTTCTTTGCTCTTTTTAGACAAAGGATAAAAGGTGGTAAGTTTGTGCATGAGTTCAACTTCCCTGAGGACTTGATTAATAATGGATTTGACCTAAGCAAGCAAGAGTTGAACAAGGAGAAATGAATAGCTTATGATAAGCTATTGGCCATTGTGCACAAAATAGATCCAAAGTATGATCCATTGTTGGAGTTTAATCTATATCATAAGAAAAATGACTTTCTAATGGAGAACTTCAAAGAAATCATGGGCACCTTGAGGACCAAGAAGATAAACTTGGAGTTGAGTCTAGGTATACAAGAGCAAGGTGCCAGGCCAATTGAAATGAGGCCAACTTACCAACCTACAGGGAAAAGGCCTATTTACAGGAGGAAAAGAGATGATAGTAGTGATGAGGAAGAAGAGGACATAAAAGGAAAACAAATAATGAAATTTCCTGCACAACTAGGTCCAAAACTCAAAACGCTTGGGGCAATTAAGATAATTGATTTGGAATCATCACCTGAGGATAGTCCCTCACCACCACCATTTGAGCCAAGCCCTAAGAGGCAAAAGACCGATCAACCATAAGAGGATTTGGTGGATAAAATTATTGCCATTGATTAAGACATACAGATGGGTATGTCTTCCCCTCCTAGGTCAGTTAAGTTGGTTCTATCTGATCTGGATATGAAAGGTAAATGTGTGCAAGATGCAAGAATGGAAGCATGTAAGGAGTTTCTAGATGATAATGCATTAGTAAAAACTCTTATCTTCTTGCAATTGGTATGGAGGATGAAATTGGAAAAATATTAGGATAAGTGTAAGCAGAGAAGAGAATTGAGACCTGACAGGTCAGACCAGGAGAATTATGATCAAGTGAAAGCTAAATTAATGGATGAATTCAAGAGCATCACTCTTGAGGAAGGGAGAAAATTGGTAAATCAAGCTGGTGTTTTGATTTTACCTAAATGGGACATTCCAGATGTCATAGCTTTTAATGCTATTTTGAAGTCCAAACATCCCTTGCAAGATTTAGAAGAAGAGGTCAAGGCAGCATTGCAAGATTCTGCTTTCAGTGAAGAATATGAGACCTTGGCAATTTGGGCATTGACCCCTCAAGGGAGAAAGCCAAATGTTACTATTATTAACCCAAATTTAAGAGGAGGGTTGATAATAAAGAGGGCTTCAGATACCTCAACCACCAATGCCACTAATTTGACTATGATGTTGGAATTGTGTGTCTCAATCTCACAGGCTAAAACCTCTGAGTAAGCATGGTCATTGTGACTGTTGAGATGTCTTGTTGATCTGTGCTCATGCCCACAAAAGGATATAAAAGTCACGAAAAATCCTAACATGGGAATTGGACATTCCAGTAGGTGACTAATATCTTCTTATGGTCGTTTCATTTACATTGTCAAACTAGGGAACATATACTTGAAATGGAGCGACACTATATGTGCACTAAGAACCAATTTCAATCATGATTTACCAGAAATAAATGCGTGAAAGGAATTATACTTATGCTACACAAATGTAATGCGAAGCCTTCTAAACTTAATCAAAGCAGAAATCATGACAACTTTGACTAAGAAACAAACTATGAACTGGCCTTATGCTGCAGGAACAAACATAGGGATGGATTCCCGATGCTCCAGGAACAATATAAGACTCAGTTTGCACTGAAACTTTCAAGAATGAAATCTAACTTATGATCAACAGGAAATAAACAACTAACTAACTAACTATAGATACTTACTAAGTGGGCCCCCTTAGCAAGCATCAACTAGTTATGCAAGAATTGAACTCAGAACTTCATCAACTTTTATTCATAAACTTAGAATAATATACATTGTTCTACTCATATGAAAAATAACACAAAACTCTATCTCTTATTATAATACTAACTTTTACATACTCCACTTGCTCACTTGTGCAGGAGGAACACTTAATTAAACTAGAAAAGCAACTAACTACCTAACTCAACAGAGAAAGTCGTGGACATAAATGTATCCTAAAACTGAGGAACAGACTTCTCATAAATGAAAGCATATCTGTTCAACACGATCCAAAGAGAATTTAGCATTCCACTCTTCCCGGATTAATGATCATTTAGGTTTCTTCCCAACGACCCAGTCAGAGAGTCTTCACTGGAACAACTTCTTCGACACCGTGCTACAAATGGACTTTATTGCAAGGCCAAAATTTGTTGTGCTTGACTCGTTCATGCTCCCTTCAACAACCTGTGATGCACAAGGCAATAGAAGCAAAAGAAAGCATGTGTGGAAAACAACACGATACATTCATTAATCACATATTGAATCTATTTCATTATTCAAAAACCACATGTATTATATTAGTCATTTAGGAGGTCAAACAGGGTAATTAATAAGACACATAGAGATGTTAAGCTACATGAATATAGAAATATATTGCTATAGGATACTACCCATTTTAGATAAAAGGTCTTTAATAAAAGAGTTAAAACATCCATTAGCAGTAAGAGTAGAGATATTAAAAATACATCATAATACTCAAATTATGAGCATACCCTGAGCTCATCATCTGCCCCCTACTTAACCTAATGATGGTCCGCTAGCATTAAGTTTCCTAGTTGTTTCTCTGATATCTGTAGGAGCAATATGGCCTTATCATGCAGTTCCAAATTTATAATAGAAACCTCTGAAATGTTGCATCTTTCATATATACGGGTTTTTGTATCCTTATTAACATCTGTAGCTCGATAGGGATAAAGTGGCCACATTAAAACCGGAGGTTGAAATGTTAGCGGTAACCATAACTCGAACCTCTTCTGAAGACCAAGCTGTATGTACTTCTTTGTGCTTCCAAGGGCTGCTTTAAAATTCAGGGGGCTATGTGGCTCAGATTTTCTCAGCCCAACAGTCAATTTCTCCCATCTCTTTTCAATTCTAGAAGAGACAAGCTTCCAAAATAGATATGGTTGGCCTTTGAATTCTTCATACACTTGCTTTCTGATATCAAATATTTTTATTATTTATGTTTGATTATTGAACCCATATGCAACAGTAAGCCAAGTTTTCAGCATTTTATAGGGATTTGAGCTTTCAGGTCATAGTGGGATAGGCTCATCCCTTTCAGCCTCTTCATAGGCTTCCAATTGTCTGCCATAATTAGTTTCATTGGCCACCCATGACATAAGTAACCTCAAATGAATATCACCAATATAAAGAAGTGGATTCCACTCTATTTCAGAGGGAATTATCAATCCATGCAAATAAAATTCACATAAAGAATTATTTAGCCAACTAGGGGCTACTTGGTATGCATCATAAAATTCTTTGGCTGTATGAATAATAGGATCTAAATTCCTTGAAATTCTCATTAATTGAAACCAAAGAAATTGTTCCTTTAGGCACATAGCATAGACCCTAGGCAGTGGTCTACACTCCACAATTTTACCAGTTATTTTCATCATTTCATTCATTTTCTCTTTCATTTCGTAGATTTCTTGTTTCTGCCTTTCAATTTCTCTTTTCAATTTCTTTTTCTTTTCCTCCCAAAGACTTTGCTGATTCACAAGGGATTCCACGTGCCCCATGCTACTCGGGTTAGAGCGTAAGTTGTCACGATGCTTTTGGCTACTAGACTCTCACCATCTAGGGTGCGGTATTCCACCCACTGCTTCGCCTAGTAGCATGACGCTTAGATTGTTCTCCCACAACCTCATTTTAACGGTTTAGGCTGATCCCATTTCGCTCGCCGCTACTACGGGAATCACTTTTGCTTTCTCTTCCTCTAGCTACTAAGATGTTTCAGTTCGCCAGGTTGTCTCTTGTCTGCCTATGGATTCAGCAGATAGTTACAAAGGTTAACCTATTCGGAAATCTCCAGATCTATGCTCAATTTCCACTCCTCGAAGCATTTCGTCACTTACCATGCCCTTCTTCGTTTGTTGAATTTCAGTCTTGGCTAAGTGGCAGAAACTCAAGGTTTGAAATGTGACCGGCCTCTATGTGGTTCTAAGGTATTCCAAAAATTCAATCAAAAATATCTTTTTATAGACAACCATTATTTGATAGGTTGCAAGGGGTAATGAGGCTTCATTGGATACTTCCAATTGTTTAGGTTGTTCTTCCTCTTGCTGCAGGATGAATTCTTGTTGCTGTGCAAGAGGAGATTGTACTTCCTCTAAAATTTACCTAGTTGCCTCAGCCAAGTCATCAAGACTTGGCATTCCCCTTTCATTACTAACATGTTGTGCTTCCTCAACTTCTATTGGCTCATTTTTCATTTCCTCAGAAACAACAGGGGGCTACATGGAACATTCTCAGATACATTCTAAGAATCATCATGCCTACATTCTTCAGAGTCCTCTAAAATTATTATAACTTTAAGTTGAGCAGACGTTGAGGTGACTTTACGTTGTTTCCTTGTTGAAACTCTTTTTGGCAATGTTGCAGCTGTAGGAGGCACTCTCGTGGCTTTCCTCTTTCTGACTTTCCTAGAGGATTCAGACTCAACAGAAGAAGATGATGGTGAAACTACAACAACAGGTGTTGCTGCAGGAGGAACTACTGTAGGAGAAGGTATTGCAGGAGAGGAACACTGTTGTCTTTGAACATGAAAGTTAGACTCTAGGGTTTGTTCTGCCCTAGATGACTCTCCTACCTTTGTTTTCCCTTTTTCTCTTCTACTAGAAGACCTGGTTTGTACTTGGGTAGAGGGCTCTGGTGTGGAGGCCGCAGGAATAGATGTTGCATGGATAGGTGCTACAAGGAGTGCTCTAGGAGGCTCAGACCCTTTTGGGCAACAAATTCTTGCCAAGAAAGGGGTGATACATCCCTCAGGGAATGCTCAATAAAAATTTTAATGAGATCATGATGGGAAATAGAGTTGTCCATTCCCCTCTGGGTTTCATGGGCACATTGCTTCAAAAGGTTTAACAAAAAATTTGGAACATTGACAGCTAAACTGTGCCTCATATGACTCAATAATTTAAAATGGTAGGAATATAAATAGGAAAAGCGTCCCTCACAAGTCAAGTACCTAATTATGAATGCGGCATATTTAGAATATGGAAAAGACAGTGACACTCGTTTGCATCCTTGTTTAGAAACCTCTAAGGGTCCATCAGTTGGTACTGTAAATTATGCCCTAACAGAGACAACATCTAAAGAAAAATTTTCTCCTACCACCAAAAGCCCAGTTACTTCTGCAATCCGTTCTTCTACTAAAGCCACTGTCAAACCCCATATTGTAGCTTCTCCTTCTAAAAGAGGTCTCAAAACTTCACCTGCAACTTCCTCATTAAAGGAATCTAACCTCAGAAAATAATTCAGCCAACCACAATTGTTGAATGCCTGAACCGTTTGAGGATTTTGTGTCAAGAGTTCATGAGCTACAGGCTCATGTCTTACTAATTGGCCACCCATTTTCACAAATTATCCTTGCTGAGATTCCTGAGACTCAAACCTTTTTTGAAAATTCAAAAAAACTTATGCTCTGCTTCTTTTTGCTTCTTTTTGTCCTGTAGTCATTTTTCTCTACTTTTCCAAGAATGACTCAAAAGATAATTGCATGAAATGATTGTTAGGAACTACTCATATCAAGCAGTTGATTGTTGTTTAGGATAAAACACACTGTCATATTTGGAAAGTACAAGAAAATAAAAATATCTTATTATTTGTGATAGTGACATAAGAAAAGCTTTGAAATGGATTATCCCACCCCCTACTAAAAATTTGACATGTGTCCACACATGTGCGAAAGGCAGGCGAAGAATGGGCAATTATGACTGATATGTACATAACAGTTGATGAATAAATGAAATAAATAAACAATGTGACGATAAAAGATATCGCATACCTTGTAATTAATGCTTGTACATGCTAGGAAAGATCACAGCTCAACATGAAATGATGGCTGGAATGGAAACCATAAATGAGGATGGTACAACATGATGGATGACGTGGAAGAAAAGGGAATGAATGGCGGTGATGGATGGAAAACGGAGAACGTGGCTTCCTTTAAAAGGAAACCTTTATTATGGGCATGCAACGTGGAATTTAAAGAGATGTTGCAGGAGAAAGGCCGAAGCTTTTCGGTGTAGGAAGATCAGTGGCCGCATTCAAAACAAACTACTTCATAAATTCATCTTTAGACACTAGCTTATGATACAACCAAAGACAGTGTCCATTAACCAGTAGCTTGAATCGGACTGGATCTATTGTAGCTAACTGAATTGAACCATTATCAAACACATTTTCTATTTCATAAGGACCAAGCCATCTTGTGGTGAGTTTACCTTGATTTTCCTTGTATCTGGAGTCATAGAGCAGCACCCAATCACCGACAGAGAATTGCTTAGTGCGAATATGATTATCATGCCATTTTTTCCTTTGTTGTTGGATAGTTTCAGTATATTGCAAGGAAGCTTTCCTTATCTCATCCAATGCAGGAAGCGTTCCTTTTGAGCTTCTGAAATATCAATGTTAAGCTGGAGAGCAGTCCTCAAGGTCTTATGCTCAAACTCTATTGGCAACATGGAAGTCTTACCATATAGTAACTCAAAAGGAGTAAACCATGTAGTTGTTTTCCATGTTGTCCTATAGGCCCAGACTGCTTCAGGAAGGTGACTGTTCCAATCCTTCTTGTGTAATTAGACTGTCTTTGTAAGGATTGCCTCAATTTCTCTGTTGGTAACCTCTTCCTGACCATTGGCTTGAGGGTGATAGGGGCTAGAATTTCTATGCCTAATCTTGTAATCATTCACCAATGCAGTGATTAAGTTGGATGTAAACTGAACTCCTTGATTAGTAACAAGTTCCCTTGGGACTCCAAACCGAGTAAAAAATCTGCTCATATAGGAACTTAGCAACTTTATTGTTACGGGCATGTGTCATCGCTTTCACTTCCACCCACTTGGTTACATAATTAGTACACACCAAAATGTATGATTTCCCATTAAATGGAGGATCAATAGGCCCAACAAAATCCATGCCCCATTTTTCAAAGGGACTGACTACCACTTGTGGATTTAGGGGCATTTCATCAGACCTTGTTGGTCTCCCCATGCGTTGACATCTGTCACATTTCCTGGTGTAGGCTGCAGCATCTTTGTGTAGTGTAGGCCAATAATATCCTATAGTAAGCACTTTCATAGATGTTCTCTTGGCTGCAAAGTGCCCTCCACATGGCTCATCATGACAATCATGCAAAATGTCATAGGTCTCATCTTCCCTAACACATCTTCTCATGACTTGGTCAGGTCCTATGTAAAATAAACAATCTGCAATCCATGAAAAGTTAAAATTTTTCTTTACTAACAATTGTCTTTCCTTTGGTGAGAAGTGTGCTGGAATTTTGTTGGCTGCTAAATAATTTGCAATATCTGCATACCATGAAGTTTGAGCAGCAATAAAAAATAGATGTTCATTGGGAAAGCTATCATCAATTACCTCAGGGGTGTCAAGTGTAGGTGTTTGAAGTCTTGACAAGAAATCAACCACCACATTAGTTCGACCTAGCTTATCAATAACTGTGATATCAAATTCCTGCAACAATAGAAGCCATCTTGCTAATCTGTCAGATATGGCAGGCTTATTCATGAGGTACTTTATTGTTGCATGATTTGTATGGACAAATATTTGGTAACCAGTGAAATAATGTTGAAACTTGTTCAGGGAATACACAACTGCTAGCAATTCTTTCTCTGTGACAATATAGTTTAATTCAAGGCCTTGAAGGTTTTTGCTAATGAAATATATGGCATGCTCAATGGAATTATTTTTTTGTCCTAAAATTGAACCTATGGCATAATTAGAAGCATCTATGTGTATATGAAAGGGAAGACTCCACTTCGGTCCTTGAAGAATAGGTGCCTGAGTAAGTAGGTTCTTAAGCTACAGGAAAGATTTTTCACAGGCCTTAGTCTAGTTAAATTCATAATCCTTAGTCAATAAGGCATATAATGGACTGGCTATTTTGCTAAAATCTTTGATAAATCTTCTATAATATCCAGCATGTCCTAGGAAACTTCTAACATTCTTTTGTTTTATAGGTGTTGGCAAAGTTAGAATAACTTCTATTTTTGCAGGATCAACTTGAGTTCCTACTTGAGAGATATGATGGCCTAAAACAATTCCCTCTTGCATCATCATAAATCATTTCTCACTATTCAAAGACAAATTTTGCTCCTGACATCTTTTTAACACTTTTTCCAAATTGGTTAATGCTTCTTCATAAGTAACTCCATAAGTAGTGAAGTCATCCATGTAGATATTCATAGAATCATGAGAAATGTCAACAAAAATACTAATCACCACCCTTTGAAATGTGGCAGGTGCATTACACGGTCCAAAAGGTAGGATAGAGTAGGAGAAAGTGCCACAAGGACTGGTAAAAGTTGTTTTGTCTTGATCCTCAGGGGCAATTCTAATTTGATTATACCCACTATATCCATCCAAAAAGGAGAAATACTTTTTACCAGACAATGAGTCTAGTATTTGGTCAACAAATGGTTGTGGAAAGTGATCCTTTTTAGTTGTTGTGTTTAGCTCCTTGTAGTCTACGCAAACTCTCCATTTTCCACCTTTTTTAGGGACAATCACCAATGGAGATACCCACTGACTGTTTGAAATGAGGTAGACAAAACCAGCATCAAGTAATTTTTGGAGCTCTGTTTTAACTATTTCTCTGAGTGCTAGGTTTATCCTTCTTTGAGGTTGTCTAACAGGTAAACAATTTTTCTTAATGTAGATCCTATGAGTACAGAGTTGAGGATCTATTCCCTTTATATCCCCATAGTCTCATGCAAAAGCTCTGTGTTGATCTTGCAACATTGTGACTAGGGAAACTTGTTGAGATTGAGGCAGCTTATTATTGATGTTCAAATAGCGGCCTGGAGACACTTCTACTTGCTTGGTAAGATCATTCATGGAGGTTGCTATTAAAGGTGGTGTATGTATTTCATGTGGAAGCAAGTTATGATAAATTGTAGGAGATTCAGGTGGCAAGCTCTCATAATTCAGTTGTTGCAGGAAACACTACTGATGACAGCTATCTAGAGTAGATGGGCTACTCAGATCAGGGTTGGACTGCAAAATGTGTAAAAGCAGGTCATCCTCACTCTGAAGCTGTGAAAACAGATTAGTTTGCAGCATCATTAGGTGAGCCAATGAATTGACTTCTTCAGTTTCCTCTCCTAAATCTGGCCAAATTGGTTGAGACAAGTCTGGCTGAGGCTGGGCAAGTGGATATAAAGCCATTTTCTTTCTTAACTAACCATTAGAAATTGTCATATCTCCTGAATGGCATCCTATAAAAGCATCAGTCGTAGCTAACCATGGTCTACCTAGGATAATAGGATATCCTCCCAAAGTTGTCTTAGTGGACAATATGGTGAAGTCTGCTGGGTATTCCCAAGACTCAAGGATGACAATAATATCTTCTACCACTCCATCAAGTTTTATTGTGGAACTATCAGCAAGCTGCAAGACGGTAGGTGTAGACTGAATTGTTGGGATTTTCAAACACTCCATTGTATACTTGGTCATTACATTGATGACTGCACCAAGATCTATCAAAACATTCTTTACTATTTGGCCATTAATATTTATTTGTACCACAAGACTCCCAGGGTCAATATATTTTAGAATGACTACCTTTCCTAACATAATATCTGCCAACTGTCTTAGAACATGGATAGTTTGGGGATCCTTTTTCTTTCTTCTTAGTTTCTTTAAACAAGCCTCCTTAATGGCTTTTCCATAAATTGGGACATCTTTAATGGCTTGAAAAAGGATAATTTGAATGTGTACATTCTTTAGCTGATCCAAAATATCAAAGGTAGGCTCTTCCATAGACTTTGATGTAGTAATTTGCAATATCTGAGGAAAAGGAGGTTTGGCCTGATGCTACAGGACAGGTTCCTTAGAGATAGTATCTGATACAGGTATATGTTTTGCAGGATCAGTTGGTTGTTCAGAGGTAGAATCTAAAATCTCTATAATTACAGGCGGTTATGGAGCAAGAAGAGTGGTTCTAGATCTGAGATGGATACACAAATATTCAGGGCATAAGTTGGATACTGATTGGCTTCTGCAATATACATAGGTTGTTGTTGTTGCTGCTTATTATTAGGATTTGGCAATGGTTGAGTAGGCATAGGGGTTTGTTTTGGAGGGTTGGTATTTGTTGCAGGTTCTGCAGGAGGTGGCATGAGAGCTGAAGGTTGTGGCTGTTGAAGCTGCAGGGAGCTAGGAGATTGGTTCTGCCATTGTTGTGGACTTCTTCATTGAGGATTCTGCTGCTAGTTACCTGGGGGTGGAGTCTATTGTCCTTGTGGCTACTACCAACCTCCTTGAGGAGATTACCATTGAGGACTCTGATAGTTAGGCCAGTGAGGTTGAGAAGCATTCTAAGGTGGTGTTGGGCCATATGTAGGTTGTTATTGGTTTTTTTAATTAGAATAAGGATTACCAAAATTCAAAGGGTCTTGAGGCATACCTTGTCTTTGAGCTCATGGTCGCCTTTGTGCGACGAAGAATACTTGGTCATTATCACCTTCTACCATCTTAAAGTTAGTAGGTAACTGCTTAGCCTCCAGGTTAGCCACCATTTTACATCTGTAATCACGTTTCTTCTGTCTACAATGTGGATAGAACTCAGCCAAGATTGCTTCAGCTTCCTCATGTTTCTTCCGAGCTTGCATAGTATCCAACTGTGTAGCCATATTGTTTATAATATCCTGCTTGAAGTCAAACAACAAATTTGTGATCTCCATCCATGAAACTCCATTAGTAGAAGAATTTCCCACTATGGCTTGATGACCTCTACCCTTCTTAACAATTGCTCGAGAGTAGTTGATACATATCTTCTTGATATCATCCCAAGGCAGTTGGGTTATATCTCCTCCTCCCATCAGATCCAATGCATCTATACAGGTTTCACTGATTCCTCTTAGAAAAAGTAGTTTATGAGATTCCTTATTGAGAGTATGGTCTGAATTATTTTTTAGGGAAAACAAGAATCTTGAGATATAGTCTTCCAGGCTTTTATCCTCCTTTTGTTGAATTCTGAATATATCATCACCCTTACTACCACTCTTACAATATTCCTTGTATTTCTCAAAAAAAATTGTTTGCATGGCTGCCCAACTATAAACAACACCTCTTCCCAAAATCATAAACCATCTAAGGGCTCCTTCTTTCAAAGTAGCAGAAAACAACTTCAACCTGTAAGCATCTGAAATGTAATCATAGCTATGACAGAGGATATCAAACTCAAACAAGAAAGTTTCGAGGTCCTCTGTAACTAGTCCATAGAACTTGGGAAGTAATGAAGAAGGAATATTTTTAAGGTTATCATTATCTTGCTAAGAAATGATGGGGAATTCAAAATCAGGAGGTTGATTAGGTGGATTACGTGCCATAGTTGCTTGATGGAGTATCAAAGCAAATGGGTTTTCTTCAGGTTCTTCATCAGCTAGATCAAATGGCAGTTTAACAAGCAGGTTTTCAGCAAACAAATTGATATCTTGATCTCCTCCTTCCTCAAATAGATTATAAGCTGGTTCAAAATTGTTATCAAGGAATGGAAGGTTAGGGGGAATCTTCCCAGAGCGTCTCTTCTTCTATGCATGCAATAGAATGAATTTTGAAAATGCTTGAATACTAAACTATTGCTAACAATGACTATGATAGGCTCTTAGCTTGACACCATCCCTGGCAACGACGCCAAAAATGGTCACGCCCACAAAAGGATATAAAAGTCACAGAAAATCCTAACTTGGGAATTGGACATTCTAGCAGGTGACTAATATCTTCTTATGGTCGTTTCATTTACATTGTCAAACTAGGAAACATATACTTGAAATGGAGCGGCATTGTATGTGCACTAAGAACCAGTTTCAGTCACGATTTACCAAAAATAAATGCATGAAAAGAATTCTACTTATGCTACACAAATGTAATGCGAAGCCTTCTAAACTTAATCAAAGCATAAATCATGACAACTATGACTAAGAAACAAACTATGAACTGGCCTTATGTTATAGGAACAAACACAGGGATGGATTCCCGATGCTCCAGGAACAATATAAGACTGAGTTTGCGCTGAAACTTTCAAGAATGAAATATAACTTATGATCAACAGGAAATAAAAAACTAACTAACTACCTACAGATACTTACTAAGTGGGGCCCCTTAGCAAGCATCAACTAGTTATGCAAAAATTGAACTCAAAACTTCATCAACTTTTATTCATAAACTTGGAATGATATACATTGTTCTACTCATATGAAAACTAACACAAAACTCTATTTTTTATTATAATATTAAATTTTACATACTCCACTTGCTCACTCGCACAGGAGGAACACTTATTTAAAATAGAAAAGCAACTAACTACCTAACTCAACAGAGAAAGTCGTGGACATAAATGTATCATGAAACCAAGGAACAAACTTCTCATAAATGAAAGCATATCTGTTCAACATGATCCAGAGATAATTTAGCATTCCACTCTTCTCAAATTAATGATCATTTAGGTTTCTTCCCAACGACCTGGTCAGAGAGTCTTCACAGGAACAACTTCCTCGACACCGTGCTGCAAATGGACTTTATTGCAAGGCCGAAATCTGTTGTGCTTGACTCATTCATGCTCCCTTCAACAACCTGCGATGCACAAGGAAACAAAAGCAAAATAAAGCATGTGTGGAAAACAACACGATACATTCATTAATCACATATTGAATCTATTTCATTATTCAAAAACCACATGCATTATATCAATCATTCGGGAGGTCAAATAGGGTAATTAATAAAACACATAGAGATGTTAAGCTGCAGGAATATAGGAATGTATTGCTACATGATACTACCCATTTTAGATCAAAATTATTTAATAAAAGAGTTAAAAAAATCATTAGCAATAAGAGTAAAGCTATTAAAAATACATCATAATACTCAAATTATGAGCATATCCTGAGCTCATCAATCTGCCTTTGATCTTAATCTGTCAACTTGTCGGTGTGACTTCTAGAATCTCTCAGTGATCAATATAACTTGAGCCTTCGGCGTAACTTGGACAGTCGGAATGATGTTTTGGCGACGGTGGAAAGTCTGGCCGATATCGGCGTGACCCTTGGTTTGTCTGGCCAATGTAGCAATCGGTGTGACTTGTGTTCAATGTAACCCTCTGCCGAGTGGGTTGGTCTAGCCGACAGGTTTTTCTTATCGGATGTCGGGGAGACTCTAGGCGACAAGTGGTTTTGGGGAGAGGCATGAACACTCGGTAAGAACTCTTGGTGATGGATGATTGTCTCAGTGATGGTATGGTCTATTGTTGGTATGACTCCTAGCGAAGGATGGACTCGGGGTGACTTGGAACCTACGGGATGACTCTTAGCGACAACCTAAGTCTTGCCGATTGATGTTCATATCGGTATGACTTGAGAACCCATTATGACTCATAGCGACTAGCTATTTTCTGGGCGATGGGTCTGCTGAGGATATCGGTGAAAGGTCTTGCCGATAGAGTAAGTCTCACCGATGGGAGTGTTGATGTCGATGTGAATTTTTGAACTAGTTATGATCTCCTGCCGATAGCGATGGTCTTGTTGATAGCGCTACATGTGTTGGTCATCGGTATGAAGTCTTAGTGATATGGCTTGTCTCGCCGACTGCTTTGCACGATGAACATCGATATGACCTCTCGTTGATAGCATTGGTCTTGATGATAGAGCTACATGTAGTGGATATCGGTATGATGTCTTAGTGATAGGGTGAGTCTGAGTGACAACTTTTGAACTCTATGTAACCTCTTGCCGAAAGTGATGACTCTGGCCAATATCGACAGTTAAGCTTTGTGGCATCAGGGAGACACAGCTAGTGTCTCACTGACATGCGACATAGTTTGAACGCCTTGACCGATTGACTATCCTACGTGGTTTGTATTCGACCAATCAAAGAAGAAGAATGGGAACCGTTGGAAGTTAGACTGTTGTGGTCATTCCTGTGAGGAAGATCAACAAACTATGGACGACATGGATATACTCGAAAATCGATGATGATGATCGGTTGAGTGAACAGTTTGGTGAACAATGTGTGTGAATTCAATTGAGAGTGCATTGTAAATTAGATGTTTTGTACAAGATTGATCATTGAATTTGCTGCTGTAAATTGACATCAGAAAGTTAAGTCTGAACTCTGTATGTAATTTCCATTACTGTAATACAAAGAGGCTTTTCTTGGTGTGTTAGGTTTTTCTCCCGTAAGGGTTTTCCCACATAAATCTAGTGTTCATCTGTGTATGTTCATTTATTTGTTTCTGTGTATGTTCATTTCTTTGTTTCTGTTATTTCTTTCAAGTTTATTTTAATTGGACTATAATTAAAAATTTAAAGACACCTCTACATTCTTCCCTAAGGTTTTGACGTTAGGAGAGTTAGTTCTGCACCTTAGCTTTCTTTACAAGTGGTATCAGAGCCTGACCAGTTGTGTTATCCTTGTGGGTACATTGGGTTTTTTGTGTCAATTTTGTTCAGTGGGAGTCTTGTAGAAGTTTGGTAATTTGAATTACAGATTAAAATGGCAAGCACGTCAGGAAAGATTAAAATTGAGAAATTCAATGGCAACAATTTTGAGTTGTGAAAACTTAAAATGGAAGATCTGTTGGTTGATCGTGATCTTTGGATTGATGTGTTTGGAATGAAGCCTACAGGAATGAAGCAAGAGGATTGGGACCTTGCAAATAGAAAATCAAAGGGGCTAATAAGGCTCTGTCTAGTAGACTCTGTTCTTCTGAATGTTCATGAAGAAAAGACTGCATCTTCCTTGTGGAAAAGACTAGCAGCTATTTATCACGGCAAGTCCTTGGTGAATAAATTGTTCTTGAGGAAGAAGTTGTACACTTTGAGAATGCAGAAGGGAGGATCTATTGCTGATCATTTGAAAGATTTCAACATGCTGATTGCTCAGTTAACATCTATGGCTGTGAAGATTGATGAAGATGATCGTTGTATGCTGTTATTATGTTCTTTGCTAGATTCTTAGGATCACTTGGTGATGGCTATTGGGAGTACAACATCCACTTTTAAGATGGAAGATGTTGCTTCTTTGTTATCAAAAGAGATGAGAGGAAAATTTTCTAAGATGGCAAAGGAGGCTCTTGTTGTTAGAGGAAAATCGAAAGAAAAAGGCAAGAAGAAGGACAAGAAGTCCAAATCAAAATCAGAAGGGAGATCAAAGTCTCCTGGAAAGAAGTCCAAGGTGAAGTGCTGGAATTGTGGGCAACCTGGTCATGTTTGAAAGGGTTGTAAAGAGGAGAAAAAGAAGAAGAAGAAGAATTCTTCTGACAATGATTCTTCTCATAGTGATGCAGACGCTTTCATTGCAGCCTTGGCTACATAGGCATCAGATGATGTCTGACTGATTGATTCTGGAGCATCTTTTTACATGACATCTCATAGAGACTGGTTCACGAAGTGTAAAAAATATGATGGTGGAAAGGTGTATTTGGCAAGTGATTCATCTTTGGAAATAGTTGGTCGTGAAAGAGTCATAATTCAATTCCCTGATAGAAGAGTGAAGGGAATCAATGATGTAATGCATATACCAAGTCTGGCTCGAAATTTACTTTTTGTTAGTAAGCTGAATGATATTGGAATGCAAGTCACATTCTCTAGAAATGGCTACAAGATTATTAGAGGCTCTATGGTGCTTGCAAGGGGTGATCATATTGGTACCTTGTATAAGCTGGATGCACATACTGTACAATGCAATAGTGTTTCTGTAAAGTCACAGAAAGCTACTCATGGGGAAAAAGAGGAAAAAGTTCCTGATAGTGTAAAATCTATGGAAGTTAAACTTCCAGTAGAAAAGACTATGCTATGGAATCATAGGCTTGGTCATCTTGGAGAAAAAGGTTTAAAAACTTTGAAGAATAAAAACCTAGTTGAGGGGCTTGATGATTGTAACCTTGAATTCAAATTTTGTGAACATTGTATATATGGTAAACAACACCGTGTTTCATTTTAATCCAGTCCTCACAAATCTTCTCGTTTACTTGATTACATTTATTCTAATGTTTTTGGTCCAGTGAATGTTCCTTCTTTGTCTAGAAGTCAAGGTACTATGTATCTTTTATTGATGATTATTCAAGAAGGGCATTTGTCTATTTTTTGAAAAGTAAATTAGAAGTGTTCAGTCATTTTAAGGAATTTAAAAACCTTGAGAAAACTAGACTGGAAGAAAAATAAAATGTTTAAGGACTGACAATGGCGGTGAGTTTTGTTCTGATGATTTTGAAAGGTATTGTAAAGATCATGGGATTAAAAGACATAAAACTACACTTTACGCTCTGTAGCAAAATGGATTTGCAGAAAGGTTTAACAGGATAGTGATGGAAAGAGCACAAAGTATGTTGAGCAGTGTTGGCTTGGAGGAGAAGTTTTGGGCTGAGGCAGTTGCTACAATATGTTACTTGATAAACCGTTCTCCTAATTTTGCTCTCATTGAGAAAACCCCTTTGGAAGCATGGTCTGGAAAGAAGCCCTCTCTGAGACACATTCGAGTCTTTGGCTGTGAGGCATATGCACATGTGTCATATGAGAAAATATCTAAATTGGAAAACAAGGTTGTCAAATGTATTTTTATTGGTTATAATGTTGGCATAAAAGGATACAAACTTTGGAATCCTGATACGGAGAAGGTTCTATACAATAGAAGTGTTATTTTTCGTGAGCTAAAGCCTTCTACCTTGGATTTGCAGTTAGAGACAAAATCAAAAAACAAAAAGGATGTAGTTGAAATTCCTCTGACACCAAATAAAGAGGAATTCAAAATTCAAAATGTACTCGAAACTGAGGAGAGCTCAAGTAGTTCTAAGAGTTCTGAAGAAGAAGAACAACCTCAACCTCAGCTCGTGAGGAGGTCAACTCGTGAAAGAAAGCAACCTGATAGGTATGGGTTTTCTTTGATAGATTCTACTTGTTCCTATGCTTTAATTTCTAGCACTGATGAGCCTAGGACTATGAAAGAGGCATTTAGAATGTCTGATTCAAACTCTTGGTTGGAATCCATGAATGAAGAAATGACATCATTAGAAAAGAATGATACTTGGAGTTTGGTGCCCTTGTCTGAAGGTAAAAAAACTGTTGGTTGAAAATGGGTATTTAAAAAGAAAATAGGTCTAGATGGCAGTGTGGAAAAGTATAAGGCGAGGTTGGTTGCAAAAGGTTATTCCTAGGTAGCCGGAATTGATTATGGGGAAATTTTTCTCATGTAGCTAAGCTGACATCTATCAAAAAAAAATTATTACTTGCAGCTGCGTATGACTTAGAGATTGAACAGATGGATGTGAAGACAACATTTCTTCATGGTGATCTTGAAGAAGAAATTTATGTCCCAGCCTGAGCACTTTGTGGAGAAAGGCAATTGTAAGTTAATGATTTCTAATCTTAAGTCTCAGCTGTCTGCATTTTGAAGTTTGAACTGAAAGATCTTGGTGCAACAAAGTATATTCTGGGAATGGAAATAACCAGGGATAGGAATAGTAAAAAACTTTGGCTCAGTCAGAGTAAGTATATTAAGACTGTTCTAGAGAGATTTCGTATGACTGATTGCAAGCAGTTAGTTGTTCCAGTTTTGCAGGGAACAAAGCTATCTGTTGAAGATTGTCCAAAATTTCTTACTGAGATGGAGGACATGACTTGTGTGCCTTATGCTAGTGCGGTTGGCAGTTTAATGTATGCAATGGTCTATACAAGGCCAGACATTGCCCAAGTAGTGGGAGTACTTAGTTGGTTTATAGCTAATCCTGGAAGGACACATTGGGATCCTGTGAAGAGAGTGTTTAGATATCTGAAGGGCACTTCAGAATATGCTTTGTGTTACCATGGAAATTTGGTTGAATCATAGAGGACTCTCAGCATTCGAGGCTATGTGGATTCTGATTGGGTAGGGGACATTGACAACAGAAGGTCCACCAGTGGATATATTTTCATAATGAATGGTGGTGCAGTGAGTTGGATGTGTAAGCGACAGGTTGTAGTCGCTTTGTCCACTATAGGCAGAATACATGGCAGCAACACACGCCTGTAAAGAAGCAATTTGGTTAAAATGATTGTGTTCTAACATTGGTTTTGATGTAGGGAAAATAACAATTTACTCTGATAGTCAGAGTGCTATTTGTTTGGCAAAGAATCCTACTTTCCATGCCAGGACGAAACATATAGATGTGCAGTATCATTTTGTATGAGATATGGTGGAGGATGGAAAGGTCTCTTTAGAAAAAGTGGATACTCTGAAGAATGTTGCAGATGCATTGACGAAGCTAGTGAGCATAGACAAGTTCAAGTGGTGTGTCAGTTTGATGGGCCTCGATGCCCATGAATTTCAATAGTTTTGTTGTGCTCTGGAGGTGCTTGTGTGATCTTTGTCAAGTGGGAGATTGTTGTAATTGTGTGTCTCAATCTCACAGGCTGAAACCTTTGAGTAAGCATGGTCGCTATGACTGCTAAGATGTCTTGCCGATCTGCCTCTGATCTTAATCTGTCAGCTTGTTGGTGTGACTTTTGGAATCTCTCAGCGATCGGCATAACCTGAGCCTTCAATGTAACTTGGACAGTCAGAATGATGTTTTCGACGATGGTGGAAAGTTTGGCCGATATTGGCATGACCCTTGGTCCGTCTGGCCGATGTAGCAATCGGTGTGACTTGTTGTGTTCAATGTAATCCTCTACCGAGTGGGTTGGTCTGGCCGATAGGTTTTTCTTATCGAATGTCGAGGAGACTCTGGGTGACAAGTGGTTTCAGGGAGAGGCATGAACACTCAGTAAGAATTGTTGGCGACGGATGATTATCTCACCGATGGTATGGTCTGTTGCCGGTATGAATCTTGGTGAAGGATGGACTTGAGGTGACTTGGAACCTGCGGGATGACTCTTAGCGACAACCTAAGTCTTGCTGATTGATGTTCATATCGGTATGACTTGAGAACTCGTTATGACTCATAGCGACTAGCGATTGTTTGGGCAATGGGTCTACTGAGGATATTGGTGAAAGGTCTTGCTGATAGAGTAAGTCTCATCGATGGGAGTGTTGATGTCGATGTGAATTTTTGAACTAGTTATGATCTCATGCCGATAGTAATGGTCTTGTTGATAGCACTACATGTGTTGGTCATCTGTATGAAGTCTCAACGATATGGCTTGTCTCACTGACTGCTTTGTAAGATGAACATTGGTATGACCTCTCACCGATAGCGATGGTCTTGCCGATAGAGCTACATGTAATGGATATCGGTATGATGTCTTAGCGATAGTGTGAGTCTGAGCAACAACTTTTTAACTTAGTGTAACCTCTTGTCGAAGGTGATGACTCTGGCCGATATTGACAGTTGGGCTTTGTGGCATTGGGGAGACATGACTAGTGTCTCACCGACATGCGACACAATTTGAACACCTTGACGGATTGACTATCCTACGTGGTTTTTCTTTGACCAATCAAAGAAGCAGAATGGGAACCGTTGGAAGTTAGACTATTGTGATCGTTCCTATGAGGAAGATCAATAGACTATAGACAACATGGATATACTCAGAAATCGATGATGATGATCGGTTGAGTGAATAGTTTGGTGAATAGTGTGTGTGATCAGTGTATGTGAATTCAATTAAGAGTGCATTGTAAATCAGATGTAAGGTTGATCATTGAATCTGTTGCTGTAAATTGACATCATAAAGTTAAGTTTGAACTCTATATGTAATTTCCATTATTGTAATACAAAGAGGCTTTTCTTGGTGTGGTGGGTTTTTCTCCCATAATGGTTTTCCCACATAAATCTGATGTTCATCTATGTATGTTCATTTCTCTGTTTCTATTATTTCTTTCAAGTGTATTTTAATTGGACTGTAATTGAAAATTTAAAGACACCTCTGCATTCTTCCCCGAGGTTTTGATGTTAGGAGAGTTAGTTCCGCACCTTAGCTTTCCTTACATATGAATGTGGCCAAATTGGCCCAAAAGACTGCTGAAAGAGAGGAGGCTGAAAAGAAAAGCCTAATGGAGAAGTACAATCTCATAATTGAGGAATATAGCAAGATGCAACAAAGGAATGTTGAGCTGTAGACTAAGGTGGACAGGTTAAGGTACAAGTAGATTGGGGAGACATCAAGTGCTCCAGGGATTAGTACATTGCCTTCCACATTAGGGTTAGTGCCTCCTGCTTCTCCTATTGTTTCCACACCAGGGTCTCCCAGTCAAAATCCTTCCCTCAACCCTTCTTTAGAACAAATTGATGAAGAAATAGAATGCTTTGTTGATCCTATAAAGAAGCAGCTAATGCACAAGATTGAAAATTACAGGCATCCTCGAAGGTAAGTGAGGAGGGAGCCCTTTTAAAGCAAAAAGAGATTGTTACTATTGTATTAAGGCATATAAATGAGAAAGTTGATAATAGATTGTCATCTATATATTCTTATATTCTTTATTATTAGATTCAATAAAGAATATTGATAGGGATCAGGAGGTAGTGATACCATTAATTGAAAATTGGATCCCTAGGGCCAATGATTTATACATAATGTATAAGGCCTCAAGGTTTGATATAAATAATAGGACCAAATCATTAAGGCCTACTCAAGTGTTAGTTAAATTATTGCAAGGTTTTCAGACCTTACCAGATGACTTGAGTAGGAAGATCAAGGAGTTGGTGAAGAACTTTGATGATTGGAGCAACACATTGTTACCTGACATAATTGGTGAGCAGGGGAATATCACGTCACTCCAACAGTGGCAGGATCAGGCAAATGAGGTCATCAATGATCAAATTAGATTAATTTGTGATGACTCAAATTATGATTTATTGGTGAGTTGTATGGACAAAATCATTAGCACTAGTTTATTCTTGGAATCTTTTGAAAGAGAAGCAAATTAGGTAGCAGTTAAATACACACCTTATAGTGTCAAGGTGAATGAGGTAATTAATTTTGATTGGCCAACTGATGAAGAGTACCAGAAATGGGTAAATATATATTTAACTGAGGAAGAATAAAATGATTGGGCTGCTAATGGTTGACAAATCAGCTAGTGCAGTTACAAAGGTTTCTAGTTTTTTTTTTTGGTGGTAGTCTTGGTGAGTGATTCTTGAGGTTTTTGTTACTGCATGTAATAACCCTGACCCGGTGGATCAAGATTATTCTCGATTTATCCAAATTTGACAATGTTAAGATGTTAAACTAGTTGGCATAGTTTAGTCTAAACCAAACAATTGTCTAATGTTTGCAACTCATTATACCTTGATTGCACAACAACTTGGATACATAACAACTTATAACCAATAGTGATGGGGTTTATTCTCATTTTCAGGTTACAAAAGATACATGATCAGACTAATGTATTTTGCAGATTAAACATATGGAAAAGATCTTCTATTTGTAAAAACATAGAAGGAATTGTTTGGCTCACTCAGAAATGTAAACATACTTTTACTCAAAAACATATATGTATTAAGTAATCTTCAGATCTTCAATTATTCAATAAATATGTGAGACAAGGCTTTCATTAATTACTTGTGATTGTTTGTGCACCTGAGATCATTGTTGCCAGCAGCATAATATAAAAGAAGCCTGATAAGAACTGTGAAGAGTACGTCCAATACAACTCTAGAAAAATGCAATCCTTGAGCATTAAATATGTCGCTTGAAATATATATAACAGAAGTCCCAATTGTACAACACCAGCATCTCACTCTGTTTGCTCCCGATGTAACCAGATACTCTGTCTTTGGAGGTGCTCGCCCAATACAACACTCACAATAGCAATGAAATGTGTAAGCAATGGTAGTCCTGAACCCGACAGTGGCAATAAGAATTTCCTGGTGCTGTATGACAACCACTGCAATCAGTGGCCTCTCCTGATAACAGGACACATAACCTTCAACCATGAAATAAATATCGCACCAAGCAATGCCGATGGCACAATATCTATCTCAGGCACAAAGCATTGCCGATAGGAAGCATTCAACGAAATATTGTGTTGAAGCAGTTCTGAACATATATATGTGAATAAACCAGATATATGTTTAACTATAAAGCCCGGCATGTGAAAATAAATATTCCCGACTATAACTCCCGGCCACGCACATAAAATAGTTAACTACAAAAATTCCTAAGATTTCCAGTGAACGAGAAGACAAATCCAACCCAACAATATAGGTATATCTGAATTCGAATGGCAGCGTCAAGTGTTAATATCATGCCATCCAATATATTCAAAGGCAGCGCCAAAATGTATACCTTAAACAATACACCAACAGAAAGTGTCAGCTAGATAATTGGACAAGTATGAATTCCTCGGCACAATGAAAGCTTCAACCATGAATCGCACAACATTACAATCATTTTCAATAGATAATAACATTCAATCTCGTTACTTGCAAGAAGCAACACCGGCGGATGCCCTCCAGAATGAAGCCCGATAAATATTGATGCGTCTCCTAAACAATAATGTAAGCGCACAGATACGAGTAGAATTCCGAACGCTTCATATGCCGTCACAACCAAAATAAACTCGGATATGCCAAATCCCCTATCGGCAACACACTGTCCGCCATGAATAGAATATTAGTCATGTCTGGGTTTTCGTCCAGGCATGATTGTTTTCAGGATCTGAGAGTTTTCGTTCTCTGCCTTCCAATGGTCAAAACAAACAATAATCAAAATCCGTGATGCTCCATGAAATCACTCCCCACCATAATTAAAGTCCAACCCTTTCAGTTTTAATAACTGAATTATTTTATCAGCTTTATAAACTATAGTTTTTAATATTCATATCTTATAAAGCTAATTTATTAATTAATTAAATAATTAAAATTCCTTTTTATTAATAGATAAAGACAAATTAAATATTTAATTAATTATTAAGGGAGCCTTAATTAAGGGGACATCACAGTCCTCCCTTCCCAGAGATTGCTTGTCCCAAGCAATCATATACTAATCCACTGCTCCACTCTAACATGAATATCCTTAAGCTACCAGATACGAAGCAACTCACCAAGATCCATGTAGACAATGTAATCAACTTTGACAATACTCAGATTCCAAACCAATCTCAAAAATACTGCTCTGCCAATTTGCTGCACCAATCTGTTATCAGTCACCCTGTTATGCCGCAACAACCTGTGAAACACTTGATCCAGCCAACAGATCCCTGGATCCCATACTGTAATAACTCTGTTATAGCACACCAACCTGTGAAGCACTCTACTTTCCAAACAAATTCCTGGATCCCACACTGTAATAATCTCACCATTCCCAAAGTTGTGAAGCAACCTGACAAGATCCAAACGAATCAATGCACCAATCATGTCAAGGCCCGGATCCCATATTATCCTTGGTGCATACTCAATCATGATGATCTGCCATGTGTTGTTATAAACCCAAACATCATATGTCCAACTGAGAACCTCTCCAAAAGAAGCCACAAATACCTCTAATGTCAGAAGGTGATAAAAGCTCATCGCCATGTCTACCTTCATCATGGAAAGGATGATGCAAATCCCTCCGACTTCTCCAACCAATTGCTAAAAGAAAATTCCATTCAGTAGGAGGAACTATGATCATGCATGCCCCATTAACTCCATTATAAGAGAGTAGTGAATCATTTCCAAAAGTGTTTGCGTGCTCAAACAGGAATGAACCAGTAGTGCCACCATTCATGCATACTCCTTCATAAGCAGGTCTTAAGAATGTAAGCTCTGCCATGCGAGCCTCTAAAAAAGGTAACTCCTCAAACTCACCATGAAAATTCAAAGGCTCAAACAAATCTGCCCTATGGAAATCAATATGTGCATATGAAGACAAGATATTAGTGGTTGGTCCACTAATTGTATGCTCAACTTTACAATCACATCCCACACTTGAAACCCACAAATCATTTATGCCATTAGGATCAAGAGCCTCCTCATCATCCAACTCAAAGAGTGGATTATCTAAAGTCAAGTCAGCACTCAACTCAAAAAGAGGATTGTCAACAATGGTTGAATATATATTATTAACCTTTTCATGATCATAAGCAAAAAACTCATGAGGATGAGAAAGTAAACTGCTGTTGTCCCAAATCAGCATTTGGGATTCCTCCCTGCTTTCTTTGGAGTCACAGAACACCTCCAAATCTTGATCTTCCCCCTAGTCTTTCCAAGTGAGAAGTGGTAGTGTCTCACCTAACTCATAATCAAATGATGTCATCAAGCTGCAAGATGTCTCCTCATGAATCTCCTCAATACTTCCATCAATCTGTTTACACTCCATGCAACTTGCATTGTCATTTCACATCATGATAGAGGTTGTTATAGAAGATGTGTTTTCTGATTTTTGCAATAAGTGATGAGACATATTCAACTGAATATGAAGATCAACAATTTCCCAGTCTTGTATGCCCACTTCTAATTTTTCAACATGCGTAGGAGTGGTGCCACTTTGAGAGTCAATGATCACAACTGAAGATGCATCTATACAATTGTTGTTGGAGTCCAAACTATCACTATCCAAATCAACCTCATGCTCTTCATCAATTGCTGATACAAAATCAGACTCTGAACAATCTGAATACTCATCAAGCTTCTCATGGAAGACTTCACTGTAAGGTTCATGTGATGACAAAGAACTACTGGCCAAACTCAAGAATTCAGCATCGTGATCATCAATAATCTCTACACGGGCTGTCGTACCATGCCTATTGTTGGAAGCTACAAACTCTTCCCTCACATCTTCCACCATGATTGATGGGACAGCGTTGTGATCACCCAAAGGAGTACTGTTAAAACCCATGCCTTCATAAGATTTATTAGTCAAAATCTTAATGCCACCCACCATAAAACTTTTGCATTCTTTCGCAAATGTTACATGTGGTTCCTCTAGTAAGATTACACCTGATTCTATCCTTTTGCCTTTATGACCCAAATTTGCCTGCCTATCAAATTCTTCATTGGGATTTTTGCAAACCTCACTTGAAGCATTCATATGAATTTTCTTTCCTTGTTCCAAACCATCATCATCAAATTTTTCACATTCCATGTCTCTTACATTGACTTCTTGCTCTTGCAAAGTGGCTGCAACACACAACTGATTTTCTATTTTGCACACTGAATTATGAGCCGTACTCAACTGAAGAGGAAGATCGACAATTTCCCTATCTTTTTCCTCCACCAATTTGACAGCCATGTCTCTATCTCTTAGTAATTGCAAGTAATCACCTTTTATGAATTCCAACTCTTCTATGATGAACTGCATATGTGTATGAGAAGTACCAATTATCTTTCCTTTTCGCCTTTCCTCAATTTGAGTTGTCCTAATGAGGTCTTCAACAAGCTTATGAGTATCATCCATCCTTGATAATACTTTCACAATATTTTCTTCCTTCACCATAAAGTGATTTCCCAAATCTTCCAACACGAGAAGCTTTTGTTCAAGGCTGCCATGAATTATTTTTTCTGATTTGTCTTCATGTGTACAGGGTCTGTTAACGTTGGAATTTGTATGACACTCTTCAACCATCTTGCTGGTGGATGCACTACAATCTTCACCCAATAATGACTGGACAGAGTTGTGATCAAACAAGTGTTCCTCATCACAAGAGCCTTCCCTTCTATCAACGTGTTTCTCAAACTCTTCATAAAGATTTCTGCCCACTTCCCTTGTAGTTTCACTATCCTCTTCCTGCACCAATAAATCATGCACCCTTGTACCTGTAGGTGTGTAAGAGTCATTGGCACGCTGAGATTCTCTTGACAATGAATTAGCAAGACGCTGCAAATCCTGACTAAATTTCTGTTGTGATTGAGAAAAACCACAAGCCATCTTTTTTTGCAATTGAACAAGGTCTTCCAAATGTTTCTCCAAACTAAGCTTCTTTCCCTTTGCTGGTGAGTTAGTAAGAAAGGCAGGAATCAATCTTTTGTTCTGAATTCTATCCATTGATGCAGACTGTATTTAAGTTCCCACAAGATGGCAGGATAGTGGCTCTGATACCACTGTAATAACCCTGACCCGGTGGATCAAGATTATTCTCGATTTATCCAAATTTGACAATGTTAAGATGTTAAACTAGCTGGCATAGTTTAGTCTGAACCAAACAAATGTCTAATGTTTGCAACTCATTATACCTTGATTGCATAGCAACTTGGATACATAACAACTTATAACCAATAGTGATGGGGTTTATTCTCATTTTCAGGTTACAAAAGATACATGATCAGACTAATGTATTTTGTAGATTAAACATATGGAAAAGATCTTCTATTCGTAAAAACATAGAAGGAATTGTTTGGCTCACTCAGAAATGTAAACATACTTTTACTCAGAAACATATATGTATTAAGTAATCTTCAGATCTTCAATTATTCAATAAATATGTGAGACAAGGCTTTCATTAATTACTTGTGATTGTTTGTGCACCTGAGATCATTGTTGCCAGCAGCATAATATAAAAGAAGCCTGATAAGAACTGTGAAGAGTACGTCCAATAAAACTCTAGAAAAATGCAATCCTTGAGCATTAAATATGTCGCCTGAAATATATATAACAGAAGTCCCAATTATACAGCACCAGCATCTCACTTTGTTTGCTCCTGATGTAACCAGATACTTTGTCTTTGGAGGTGCTCGCCCAATACAACACTCACAATAGCAATGAAATGTGTAAGCAATGGCAGTCCTGAACTTGACAGTGGCAATAAGAATTTCCTGGTGCCGTATGACAACCACTACAATCAGTGGCCTCTCCTGATAACAGGACACATAACCTTCAACCATGAAATAAATATCGCACCAAGCAATGCTGATGGCACAATATCTGTCTCAGGCACAAAGCATTGCCGATAAGAAACATTCAACGAAATATTGTGTTGAAGCAGTTCCGAACATATATATGTGAATAAACCAGATATATGTTTAACTATAAAGCCCGGCATGTGAAAATAAATATTCCCGACTGTAACTCCCGGCCACGCACATAAAATAGTTAACTACAAAAATTCCTAAGATTTCCAGCGAACGAGAAGACAAATCCAACCCAGCAATATAGGTATATCTGAATCCGAATGGCAGCGTCAAGTGTTAATATCATGCCGTCCAATATATTCAAAGGCAGCGCCAAAATGTATACCTTAAACAATACACCAACAGAAAGTGTCGACTAGATAATTAGACAAGTATGAATTCCTCGGCACAACGAAAGCTTCAACCATGAATCGCACGGCATTACAATCATTTTCAATAGATAATAACATTCAATCCCGTTACTTGCAAGAAGCAACACCGGCAGATGCCCTCCAGAATGAAGCCCGATAAATATTGATGCGTCTCCTGAACAATAATGTAAGCGCACAGATACGAGTAGAATTCCGAACGCTTCATATGCCGTCACAACCAAAATAAACTCAGATACGCCAAATCCCCTATCGGCAACACACTGTCCGCCATGAATAGAATATTAGTCATGTCTGGGTTTCCGTCCAGGCATGATTGTTTCCAGGATCTGAGAGTTTTCGTTCTCTGCCTTCCAATGGTCAAAACAAACAATAATCAAAATCCGTGATGCTCCATGAAATCACTCCCCACCATAATTAAAGTCCGCCCCTTTCAGTTTTAATAACTGAATTATTTTATCGGCTTTATAAACTATAGTTTTTAATATTCATATCTTATAAAGCTAATTTATTAATTAATTAAATAATTAAAATGCCTTTTTATTAATAGATAAAGAAAAATTAAATATTTAATTAATTATTAAGGGAGCCTTAATTAAGGGGACATCACACTGCATCAACCATTCTCAATGGGCACGATGGACAAGAAGATTCTCTAGGGTGATTGTTGTAACAATTTTTGGAATATCACTAGGTGCTCCAATGGGTTGGTGACGTGTGTGCTTTTTGGCCTGATGCTTGTTTGCTCCTTCATTTTCTATAAGAAGGATTTCAAAGCCAAAAGTACGGGTTAGCAAGTAAGATAATTTTGGGTCAAGTCTAGGTGAAGTTGTGGAGAAAATTGTAAAGTTTGATGGTTTTAGGGAAAATACAATTTAGGTTTTGAATCATTCTGTTGTAGGTTTTGAATTCATGGGAATTTGATGTTGTATGACAATACTGGCATTTGAGTTGAAATGATTAATTCAAACTCATGTCTCTCCATTGTACATGCATATCCAAATTTTGAATAAGATGACTAGGGGTTGTTTCGTTCATCTCACTGTTGTGGTGTGTATGATTCTTATTTTAGCTTTAATTCAAGGAATTAATTAAAACACTTGAATGGGATCATAGATGGATATGTTATGTATAAGGATTTGATAAGTATTATTGGGTTAGAATATATGTTGATAAGATTGTAAAGCAATGTTATCAAAGATTTTATATGTTATGTATTGAATCTGTCACAAACCCTTAGATGCTTATGAATTTGACTCCTCCAACAAATATATGGCACTGATCTAGGTTGTACTTATTCGTATGATTCATTATTTGTTTTTCTTTACCTAGAGCTTGCTACAAATTGAAAATCAATGGCTATCTTATACTGTGGATTGTGTTGTAATTCTCTCATGCTCCAAATAGTTGATATTATTGATGAACAACCAATTCTATTCGGTAGTGTCCTATTATGTTGAGCTATTAAATGAGATTATTTGTTGTTGTTAATGTTGTTTATGATAATGGTGCAGAGGTTGTAAACACATTAAGGGATCACCCTCCCGGGTCTTGCAAAGCCCAAATTGTAGGAGGCTTTAAAAGTCCTCGTCAGTTGGTTCAGGCCCTTCGAGCTTCCCTTTATTGGAATTGGCACTTCCATAGGTAGATTAGAAGACCAACCTGGTTATAGTAAAACATACCAACAATATCTACTCTCTATTTAGATTGATTATAAATTGTTCAACTTGAAATTATTGCTAATTTTTTAATTTCTATTACTAATGCATAAATTTAGTAGAAAGAAAATACATGGAATCCCATGAACATGCATAGTATAAGAAATAATATGAAGATAAAATCTCTAGATACTCTTTCATTCTTTTTTAAGTTACAATTATTTTTAAAGAAACATAAATTAGAAAATCTAGATTTTTGTATAAATCATAGTTTTTTTTTTTGATCCTTAAGGTGATAATTTTATAGATAAAAGAGAGATTTACAAACGTCTGCTAAGCAGGAAATTTTCCAGAGAAATCCAACAGTCTGCCAAAAAAACTAAACGAGGAGAACTAGAGCTCCCTATAGTTACCGAATCATAAAATAGTAGCGTGAGGAGAAGAAAAGCATAGGATTACCTGCAAATACCAAATACAAAATGTATATATCTCAAGTTTGAGGCAACCGAGAAAAGCAAGACGAGAACCAAAAAACCAGACAAGTCACCAACACCACCCTAATTACCAGAAACCATTTAACTCTGCAAATTGAAAGAAACCTTCCAACCAGTCCTCCCCATTAGCCGGCACCAACTTCAATTTACGCTTTAGGAAGTCCACCGCCACCTCTGCAAGCATTCGGTGCCTTGATAATGCGGGCCCTTTGAGGTCCAGAAGAAAGAGAAATACTTTAACTGCTTCGTCCGACACCCATAGAGAAGCCAAGTCTGCAGGCCGCGGAATGCCCTTACCAATCAAGGCCGCCTTCAGAGTTGTTTTGATGCCACCAAGCAAGTCGTCCCAAAATAGACGAACCATCAAGTCCAAAGCCTCAGTCTTCGGGGTTTCAAGATCCAAGAGCACGGCAAGAAACCGGGATGAAATACTCGTATTGTCTCGGGCGAACTCATTCCTTTCTAAGTGTCCTTTGCCAAGGACCATCTTCACAACAGCCATCGTTGCCGGGTCGTCCATAAGCGGGATACGCTTTAAACGCTGATCCGTGACCTCACAAAAGGCAATTTGCCTTTCCTTAGCCACTAAGGAGATTGGTGTATCGGCGCCGAAGGATTCCAGACCTTCCGTCGAGATAAGAATGGTAAACTTCGACATCGTTGATCTCTCCATTAGTGAGAATATGACAGTCGAACCCTACAACAGAAACACAAAAAATAAAACAACCAATGAAAACCCATGCCTTTGAAAAGACTTCATTAGCTAAATAAAAGAGCCCAAATAATTATCCGTCAGGCTTCGCATACGGAAATAGATGATGGCAAAGCAAGAGATGTCCTTGGCATGAGATGAAATGCCGCCTCCGTTTATCAACTTGAAACCATAATAAAAGCAATAAATGAAGAACCCACGCGGCACGACCATGGACAAAACGAGGAAAACTAAGGCCGACGTGTCACTGAAGACACTATGAAAATTGAACCCAACATGCCACCAATCCAACTCCAGAAGATTCATAGTCACTGAGACTACCGTCCTCCACCTCACGTCCTCCCTAGCCACCTCAGCCTAAGTAAGGGGTGTGGGGGAGCCCACCCAACCGCCCGCAAGGAGAAGCATTCAAAGACATACTTTGAATCTAGGACCGGCTACACCCAAATTAGACAGAAGATCCACTTCAGTATTACCTTCCCTAAGAGTATGATTAAACATGACTTGCTCAAAATTGTTTAGCTGATCCAAAGCCGCCTCCAAAAAAACCCCTAGTTTCCAATTGTGAATCTTCCTTAACCTTAAAGCATTAATGACAAGTGTTGAATCCCCTTCGATAACCAAGTTTTTGATGCCTAACTCTTTGCTCAGATTAAGACCAAGAAGAAGAGCTTGAAATTCTGTTGCATTATTTGTACCATCTACAAGAGGCTGAGCCAGTTTCCCCAGAATCGAGCCTATGCTAGACCTTATTATGCAACCAGCTCCAGACGGACCCGGATTCCCTTTGGAGGCGCCATCAAAGTTTAATTTTTCCTAGCCCAGATCAAGAGGGATCCACTTAGTATTTTTACGTTGTTCAGCTGAGGCTGCAGTACCTGAACACACTAGAGGAGGGGATTTGATACCACACCACTGTTTCATAATCCAGGTGTCCCATTTTGAGAAATTAAGTTTCTTATGTTCCTCCTGCAACTGAGAATTGAAAAGTTCTACAATGTATGCCTCTATCTTGCACTGTAGTCTTGGTATCGACAGCTCTTTATCCTGAAAAAGGCGCTTGTTTCTTTCCTTCCAAACTTCCCATAAAAGGATTGAGGGGCTCATTTTCCAAAGATCTCCAAAGATGGAAGATTGATAAAGACATGGCCAATAATTTAAACAATCTAAAAGAGTAACTGGGAGAGCAGAAGACCACCTTAATTTTGAGCATAACCAACTCCACTTTGTTGAGTATATGTGCAATTCAAGAGTAGATGATTCACAGTCTCCTCTGCCTTATGACACAAAGGACATCTGGTTGGGCCATGATAACCCAATTTAACAAACTTGTCGCCTATGAGAATCCTCCCTTGAGCAGCCGCCCAAGTGAAAATCCCTGCTTTCGGTAAGCAAACCTTATTCCAACAAAGATTTCGAGGTAAAACTGAGTTTGATTCAATTGATGCTGATAACACATTGTACCCAATCTTGGCCGAATAGACCCCATTTGGAGCAGCATCCCAACGCAAACTATCTGCCCCCTTTCTAACCCATAATCTGCGACTTGCCAAAATTCTCTAGAATAAAATGGTTTCTTGAGCACCCAAATTCATACTTCTCACCAATTTCCATTTCATAATACCATCCTCGGCAAGCCCCATAAAATCAATGTAGTCCCTAACTCTCAAACCCCACAACTACTTGGACTTCTCCATTACGCTAGAGAGTTCAGGGATATTTGCTAAAATAGGGTGGCCTTCCCATGAATCCTCCCAGAATAACGCCTCCTTACCATCCTTCACTTCCCAAGTAAGAAAATCCGAAATCAAATCTCTGCAATTTTTGATAAAATTCCAAATTCGAGACCCAGAAGGAAGGGTATTTGCAGTGAAGAAATAGTTTGGATCAGGAATCGGGTATTTTGCTCTGACAATCTTCACCCACTTTAGATCTGGTCTAGAATGGATAAGCCAAGCAAGTTTAGCCCCCAAAGCCTTATTTTGCCTGGAAGCATTTCTCAAGCCCGTCCCATCATTCTCATGCTTCTCACATACCTTCTGCCAATTTATAAGAGGGATTTTCTTTTGATCTGAATTGCCTTTCCAAAAAAATTCTTTCATTACCTTATTTAAATCTTTACACGCTCCACTGGATAATTGAAGGCATGACAACATATAAATTGGGAGGGCAGAAATTACAGATTTCAATAAGGTTAACCTGCTTGCCCAGGAAAGCCATCTATTCTTCCACGAAGATATTCTGTCTTTGCATTTGGACACCATTGAGCTCCATGCACTACTACTTTTGATACCTTTATCCAAAGGAAGGCCAAGAAACTTACATGGAAGTTGCCCCAATTTGAATCCTAGGATGCGTAAAATTTGAACCTCTCCAGGGCAGTTTGTGTTGAAGAAGAAGACTTCAGATTTGGCCTTGCTTACTTCTTGTCCAGAAGCCTTGGAATAATCTTCCAGCAATTTTTTGTAACTTTGAGCCTCCTTTGCCGATGCTTCACCGAAAAGCATTGTGTCATCCGCAAATTGCTGATGAGTGATATTTGGAAGACTGCTAGTTACTTGAAGACCATGAATCCCACCGACCTACCTTGCGTTTTCAATTGATCTCCCTAGAGCTTCAGCCATAATTATGAACAGGAAAGGGGATAATGGATCCCCCTATCTCAGACCTCTTGAGGCTGTGAAGTAGCCTTCTGGGGATCCATTAATCAGAATAGAATATCTCGGACTCGTGACCCAGCCAAAAATCTAGTCCAACCAATCCTTCTGAAAGCCGAAAGCTTCCATAACTTTGAAGAGAAATCTCCAGTTCACTTTAACGTAGGCTTTCCAAATATCTAATTTCAACAACATAGTTGATTTATTCATTTTTTGTATTGAATGAATAACTTCTTGGGCAATAATTATCCCATCAAAGATTGAGCGACCTGGGACAAAGCCTATTTGTTCCTCCGATATAATAAAGGGAAGCATTTTTTTGAGTCTATTAGCAACAACTTTGGCCACAATTTTGTAAATTGTGTTGCATAGCGATATTGGGCGGAAGTCTTCCCAATGTTCAGGTTTCTCTTTCTTAGGGATCAGAGCTATAAGCGTATTGTTTGCTTCCTTTAAGACCCTTCTGTTCAGCCTAGAGTCTTCAATGGCTACCCAGATTTCCTTGCCCAAAAAGTGCCAACATTTCTGAAAGAAGGTGGCCGGAAAACCATCCGGACCCGGGGCTTTTTCAGGCTGCATCTCAAAAACGGCCTCTCTCACTTCCTCTTCTGTAAATTTTGCATTCAATGATCTTACCTGGTTTTGAGAGACCAATTTCGGGATATGTTGCAATAAGACATTTTGAGCTTGCCAGTTTGAACCATCCCATTCATTGAGCAAATTCTGAAAGTAATTTACTGCTGAGACCTTAATGTCTTCCATGTCCTCCAACATACTGCCATCACCCCCTTTCACACATGAAATTCTATTAACTTCTCTTCTTGCTTTTGTGGAGTTGTGAATTTTTTTTGAATTTCTGTCCCTGATTTTAGCCACAATTCCCTAGATTTTTACCTCCAGAAAATTTCTTCTTTGGTAAGTAAATCATTAAGCTTTTTGTTAAGAACCTGTTTTGTCATATAACAAGATTCATCCATCCCACTATTCATTATTTCATCAGCTAAAGAGGCTAACTCTGCCTCTGTTTGCACTTTCTCTTCAAAGATGTTTTTGAAGCAAACTTTGTTCCAGTGCTTTAGACGTTGCTTGAGATATTTTAGCTTTGAAATCACATTAAATAAGCTTGAACCCTCACTTGGGCATTCCTTCCACCATTGTTCGAGTAGATCAAGCATGTGGGGGTCCTTGAACCACATCAATTTGAAGGGACTTCTTATCGGGCCCTTTTCCCCTTCAATGAGTAACTGTACTGGGAGATGATTAGAGCCAGTTCTAGAATTAATCTTGCTCTCTAAAGAAAAGGGAAACTGGCCCAGATTGCCTTTAAAGAAAAAACGGTCCAATTTTTCCGCTATACTACCAAACCCTTTTCTACGATTTGTCCAGGTGAAAGTACCATTGTTTATTAGAATTTCCAATAGAGAATTTCTCTCCACAAAACTGTAGAAGTCCTTTTGAGACTACAGAACTTTGCCGTAACCCCCTTTCTTGTCTTCCATTTTGAGAATGGCATTAAAATCCCCCCCTAAGATACTGGGATCTTGCAATAGGGTTTGCAGGATGCCATCCAATTCTTGCCAAACTATTCTTTTTTGAACACACAACATGGGGCCATACACATTTATTAAGTTAAAATGAAGATTCGAGATTAAGCTTCTTACCTTGCAAACTATCTAATGACGACTCGAATTTAGCACTTCTATTACTACTGACTGGGGTTTCCAAATGATCAACAAGCCGCCCGAAGCCCCTTCTGCTTCCGAGCCTGTCCATTTCCAATACTTCAGTTTTCTTCCAAAGGACTCCAAGGCTGACCCTCCTAGTTTTGTTTCTTGAAGAAGACAAATTTCTGCTTGACACACTTCAATGTGGCGCCTGATGAGACTCCACTTGTTAGGGGCGTGTAAGCCCCTAACATTCCAAGTTAGGATTTTCATTTTTGTTCAGGAAGGGCACTGCCCTTCCCTACTTTGATCATAGTGTCGATTTTTTTTTGGCCATTGGCCTCCCCATCCTGTTTTCTCTTCTCTTGATTAGGGATTCTGCCCCGCTTTTTTTGTTCTCCACAGTCTGGAGTTAGTTTGAGGATGTCCCTTCTGTGTAAGCCTAATCGTGATTTTGCTTCCTGCAGTTCCTCTGTCAGCTTCCATTTTTTGCCTGATTGGGGACTTAGCAATTCTGACAAGACTTGATCATCTGGCTCCCATGTTTCCTCTGCCTCATCTAGGCAGAGACCGTCCTCCAGTGTTCCAGACTTCAATTTAGCAGCCTCCGCTAACTCCACTAATTCCTTCCTGACTTCTATCAAAGAATCTAGCTCTACATTTAGACAGCTCTCCCCCATGATTTCTAGGGTTTCAGAAATTTTATCTTCGAGCTCCTCAAACTGCAGTTCCCTCCCCTTTTGGGTTTCTTGCGGCATTTGGTTACCATCACATACAACCAATGAAGACGGGATAGAAATCCCCTTAGGAAAATCTTCATCCTCAGTGGTTGGAGGTTGGGAGTCCTCATTTGCTTTTGATGAGGACCGTGTGGCCAAAGAGATTGACTTGTCGAGAGCACCCTTAGGCTGGTTAGGGTTTTAGAGGAGATTCTGGCAGATTTACGAAGATTCGCCAAAGGGGTATCTAACGAATCCAACTTTTCTACCTCTTTATTGCTTGCCCTGCAACCCAAGGTGCGAACCAGGTTGTTATGCATGAAGGAGTCGCGTTCTAACTTTTGAACCCAGGTCCTATAATCTGTTATCAATTCAATCTCACTCCAAATCGTCCTTTCTGCATTGTTTTCCACACAAATGCACATGTACATTTGGTTTTTCTTTGCTAATCTCCTTTCTTCCGCATAGACAAAGGTGCCCAGATGGTTCCCGATTTCCTCGAGGATGGAGGGAGCCCAATACTCTTGAGGTAGATTTGGTAAGCTATACCAGTCTTGTTGAAAATCCATCACATGCGTCAATGGATCAAAACCCACTGACCACTTCTTTAAGTAGAAACCGCAGCCATCTAAGACCCAAACCCCACGAACTATTTGATCTCTGATATTTCTGGAAGGGAAAATTACCATAAAAAGCCATTTTGAAGCATTTTGAAAATCAGATCCGAGCCCCAACGTTCTTTCCACCATTTCTCTAAATATTCCCAATTAAGAGCTTTCCTGAACCATTTACCAAACAGGCCTAACTGTTCTAACCGCAAAACTTCTGCATGCATTTTCGAGGAACTGATGACCACACTGGTTCTTTCTTTTTTAGCGTCATTAGACCAGGATGAGCCGTGGGTTCCCTTTCCTACCTTCGACCTCTCTTCCCGTACTTCCTCCCATTCCTTAGCCGAGGGCATTTTTTTTTTCCATTCCATTCCTTCTCTCCCAAACCTAGCTTTGGAAAGCTTTCTTAAGTCATGTCTAGCCGCTTGCGAGAGATCAGTCTGCCCCAGTTTTGTTTCCACTTGTTGCCTAGGCCTGCGAAATTCTTCATTGCTATACTGCCCAAACTTGGTCCTTCCTCTTGCACGACCAGCTCTATTTGAAAATTTCCCGTGCTTTGAACCCTCAGGAAAGCGACCATTCGAAACCTTATTCTGTGGCCGGGCCCAACGATCTTGTCTCCAGACATGCTCGAGATTCCCTGAACTGTTCACACTGGGGCCCTCGCCACCTCTGCCCCCATGCCGAAACCTACCCTGCTGTTGCTTTCCACCATGACCGTTGCAGAGCTCCATTTTTTTTTGTAAAATATGCTATTTACATTGTATAAATCATAGTTTTACTTTCATTGTAAAGCATTTAAATTTTTTCTTTTGTAGTATTGTTTCAATTGTTTAATCTTTAATATTTTTGTATAGAATTAATATAATTGTATATTTTTAATTACTAATAAATATATTATGGGTATTATATCTACTTTCTATCTATATTAATTGTAAATGGTTCAACTTAATAATATTGTTAAATTTATTTATTTTATTGCTAATGCATAAGTTTTAATATAGAGAAAAAAATCCACATGAAATCTTGCAAGAACATGTAGAGGATCAAGATATAAATGATAACTTCACTAGAGTGACAAAGAGACAAAATCACTATTTAAAAAATTAAACAGTTTTGAGATCAAATATCTATATCTCTCTCTTTATCTTTCCATATATTGATATCTTCCTCTTTCTCTCTCCCTTTCTCCATCTCTATTTGTCTATAGCTACTTCTCTTTGTTTGTCTATCTCTCAATCTCTGTCTCCCTCTCCCCATATCTCTATATCTTCTTATATCTATATCTCTCTATCACTATATCTCACCATCTATATATCTCTCCATCTCTCCCTCTCCCTCTCCCTCTCCCTCTCCCTTTAAATCTCTATCTCCCTCTCCCTCTTCATCTTTATCTCCCTCTTATTCTTCTTTTATATATTTATATCTCTTCATCAATATCTTCCTATCTCTCTCTATCTTTATCTCTCCCTTTAGGTCTATCTTTATCTATCTATCTACTTGTCTCCCTCTCCCTCTCTTGATTTATCTTCATCTTTACCTTTATGTTCCTCTTTCCCCCTCTATCTCTAGACATGTCTCCCTCTCTCTATGCATCCATCTCTCTCCATTTCTCTCCCTCTCCCTCTTCCTAGACCTCTATATTTATATATCTTTGCATCTCTATCTCTATCTCTCCATATTTCTTCTTTCATTTCTCACTTTGTCTTTATCTTGTTATTTCTCCATCTCTCTACCCCTATAACTCTCCCTCTCTCTCTCTCTATATATCACTTTTTATATATATCTTTATCTTTATATCTCTTCGTCTCTCATTCTCTCCCTCTCTATATATTTATCTCTTCCATCTTTGTCTATCCCTCGCTCCTCTCTCTTTATATCTCCCTCTCTCCATATCCCTCTCCTTCTCCATCTCCATCTCCATTTCCTTCTCTATCTCTATCTCTTTACTTCATATCCCTCTCCCCCTCCTTCTCCATCTCTTTCTATCTTCTTCTCTATCTCTATCTCCTTGCCTCTCTCTCTCTCACTCTTCCCCACTCCATCTCTCCCTCTTTCTCTCCCTCTCTCCCTATTGCAAACATAACATGAGCCTATTGATAATGGACTCTGATTATCTTCATGATTCAAAGGTTTTTTCAGTTGTGTTTGGATCCTTGTAAGTGGATGTATAGTTGATTTGAAGCTATCACTTCTCCATTGAGACCTTTGTTGCACAAACACCATCATTTTCTAAATTGCCTACCAATTGAACTCATGTACTACACAAATGCATGCAAAAAATAGACCAAAATTTCTCTTAATTGACCTTCCACACCTCTTCAATGTACCCATCACACGACAAGGTGTGATTGCTAGTTTTATTTTTAATGAAGAAATAGATTTTTTTGGTCAAAATCTTCTCGAACATGATCCCCATTTCATCCCTTATTTATTGCACTACTAAAAAAATTAAACTTCAATGACTAATATAATTAAAAAATATACCATCATCCTTATCATTGTATTCAACCATGAAATAAAAAATACATTTATTTTGAAAAAACCCGAATCTGAAAGGCCACAATTAAAAACACTAAATCCAAAATTACAATACAAAAGTATATATATATATTTAGATATAAATAAACTTGACTTCTCTGAAAATTTGGACACCGAATTTTGTGCTAATACAACAGGCATTATTTTTCCGCTCTTGTATTCTTTAAAAAACCAGTTCTTTGTCACCGTCATTGTTAAAGTTTTCGAGTGTATCTTCCATTCGTAACATCCAGTTCTTTCAACTCTGGTATTATTTCACAACACAATTTAGCATCTAAAGGAGGCTCATTCATGCCTGATCGACATGGCAAAAAATCCTATGGAACATGTTTTTCATAACTTAGAAATATTCTCACGGTGCGTGCATACTCACGTGTCCAATTTCATCCAAAACTTGCAGAAGAGCGAATCCAATTCTACAAAAAGAGGAAGCAGCTCTGCAACATTAGGCAATGACAAAATTGGAGATGCTTGGCAGTTGGATCGAGGAGCAACTAAACGGGGGTCATTCTTAGAGGGGGGAAAAAATATTCCGTATCATTTAGATAGGGCTGATTTTAGAGGAGATTTTGATGGCAGAGATGCAGTTGGTATGGATAATACTGAATCTTTCAGAAAGGTAGTTTGTTTATTTATTTGTGTTTGGTTTTTGGTAAATGGTTTGCTTTATCATCTTAACCGGCTATAAGGCAAGTCACGCAGTTAAGATTGAGCGTTTCGGTAGTGGGTTTCAAACTGATTGTGCTTTCTATGCATTTCATTGAATTTGGAATATGAAAACTTTTTCTGCTGTTATTGTTATTTATTTTGTTATATTAACCTTTAACATTTATCCCGCCGTCAATGTAAATACACGGTAATGCACAATTAAGCTTAGTATATGCCAGGGTTGGGATTAATTTCACATATTCCTAAGTTTCAAAGAACCTGTTAGAATCTAGAACCTGGGCTTATGGCCTGAAACTCTCAATTTTCAAGATTTCTTGTTGTTTCTGTGATGTTGTTTACGGAATTTATAGACAAGGCCAACTACATAGTAAAACTGGTAAGTGAATAATATATGACTTAACCTCAGTTCTGTCCACTTATGGAATGATGGCGTTTTCTTTTGATTTGAAAGAAAATATTTACCATCCAGCAGTCCTGTGTAGTAGGGCAGCCAATTTTTACTCAGAAGGTGTTGCTTTAAAATGGTCCCGTAGCATATTTAGATTATGCTGCTTAGAGCAAAAAATTCAGATTTCATTTAGTTGAAACTTAGACCTTTTGGGCTTTGGGGAGCCATGGCTGAAAGGACATTCTTCTAATTCATCTAGGGCTTGCATCTTACCATTTTGAGATGATATCTAGTTGAGTAGGGCTATCCATGGGAGCCAGACACGAATTCAACCTTGGCTTGGCAAGACTGACACACCGACTTGGAAATTGGAACTGAATGAGATTTGGAACCAAAATTTGAAGGCTAGACAAATTGGTGAATCATAAAATATTAGAAACCTAACACAAAATAATTTGTTTGCATTACGCTAGAGTTCATTGTCAATGATGTCCAAATGTCATGCCCCCTTTTCCAATAAGTTCCTTTATGTTCCGGAAGCTCATTCTCCGTTTCCCATGGGCTGGGAAAAATAATACTAGGGAAATGGGAAATGATTTAGTTATCTTTCAATGTGTTGTTTTATATGTTTTCATAAAGTGACCCTTTTCCAATAAGTTCCATAATGTTCCGGAAGCCCATTCTCCATTTCCCATGGGCTAGGGAAAATAATACTAGGGAAATGATTTTATTACCTTTCATTGTGTTTTGTTTTATATGTTTTCATAAAGTGACCACTTTATAAAATGGGGTCTTTATAATAAAGTATTTTCATAAAATGGGCGCTTATAGTGGGGGTCTTCTGTAATTAAAACAGAATGTTTATTTAATCCTCCTAAATGGCATTGGAAGAGGCATTTTGAGAATTTGAAAAGACTTCTTTTTGGAGGGAAAAGTTGGTTACTCAAGGGGCTATATAAGCAAGGCTTTTGGTGAAAGGATGTATGCTTATTTATTATGTCATTCCGTCTAATAGATTGGACATCCTGTTCATCTATCATTGGATATTGGAGGATGGAAACCTATAATTTCCATCACTGGATCAGTGGATGGAAACCCTTGATTCAGAATTGTGCAATCCCATTCAGAGATTGCATTTGTGCTTCAAAGTTGCAGATTGAAATGAAGTGTACTCATGGCAAAAAAAATTGTTTGTGGCAGCTATCATGGTGCCAATTTCTGAAGGTTTTTAGGCAGATTTCATAGTGCTATATGTGCTGGCTGTTGGCAGCTAGGACAACACCATTTATTATTGCTGTAATTTCTGTACATGTTGGTGGTGATTTGCAATTTCAAAATTGTTCTTGGATAATTCTTTGAATAAGTAATCAATTGTGTAGGATGCAGTGTAAAAGGGTTTAGATTTATTGCTGCTAGACATTTAATTTCTGGAAATCTAATATACAATTTAGGAATTCAGATTTGTGACAAAAGAACTCAATTATAAAGTGTTGAAATTTGTCAAGTGAGCATTTTGATAAGATATTACATAATATTCCATTTTGGGATATTACAGTGGTCTTAGAGCCTTGATCCTGCCAGCCTGAGGAACAAGGGTTGATGCAATTTGCTGAAAAGTAGATAATAATGTATCAGAGGAGACACCAGATTTAGAAAGAGGGAGGTATGATTTGACAAAGGAGGAAAAGGCTGAAGCCTGAAACAATGTTTGAAGCATTGATCAAATGCAATATGGGTTAGAGAGAAATGGCTGAAACACTCAAAGACACCATGGCAATGATGGTGCAAGTCATGGAAGGTCAGCAAGCACCTTGAACTCTGGAAACATGTACTACAAGGGGAAGTACATCAAGGATTAACCAAACTTTTGGTTCTTCACTCAATCCCTTCTAACCCAAATTCCTTCAAAGAAGAGTAGATCCACTAGAAGAAGTGGCAATTGAGCTAATAGAAGTTTTTTCAGCCCTTCATGCTGAATGCAGATCTCTTGATTAAGAAGTTTGGGATGATTTTTCATTTGCTGTATTCTGCAACATCAAACTCTGAAATGGTCCTTGAATGAAGAAGAAATCAGTTTAAAATCAAGCTAACAAGGAATTGCAACAATGGTTGAGCAAGGTTCTTGTACCTATGTATGATGGGACACAAAAGTGTTCAGCTTGTGCATGGATACAAAAAGTATCACTACATACCTATCTCTAAATCCAATGTATGAAGAAGAAGCCATCAAGGTTGCTTCTCTTGACTTGTAAGGGGTAGCTCGTGAACAGTGGTACCATGGCATGGTGACACAAGGGCATAGTCCTATCACTACTTTTTGAATAATTTAGCCAAAGATTGGTTGAAATACTTGACAGGGTTGATCTAGAAATTCACTTTTGAGAATTGGGCCACTTAAAACACTATGGATTAGTGGAGGACTACATAGGAGAATTTCAGATGATCATGATCAAAGTTCCTGATGTGTCTGATATACTTTCATTCCACCACAGAAATTCTGATCTAGACTTCTGTAGATCTGCACTTAATCAACTAAATTATCATTTCAACTCATTTACTCACACTTATCAATCTGAATTTATATCTTCTCATACCTCTCCATCAAAAGTGGCGATCCTTCCAAGAGTGACAATCCTTCTTAATATTCATGTCCTTTTGTTAATCAATCCTCTATTGCTGATCGCTGCCTTCACTAACTTCAAGTGCTGCTTTATCATTCATATAATCACTGCCTTAGGAACTTGTGAATCGCTCACATCTTTTGTCTTTGTCTTGGACACTCAAAGTGCTTCCTTATTCATCCTTGATTGCTCCTCTATAAAATATCATCGCTGCCTTTTATTATGAAATAAGTCGCTGATCTTATCTCCTAAAAATTCTGCTCTTATTTGAATGGATTTTCATTGAATTACATCTCTTAAAACCTCCAAAAAGATCTTGCATTTATATGCACTCATGCCACCTCTCAAAATAGGTCAGCCTCCTCTAAGCAGGTCGGCCACATAGAGAAAATATTATAATTTTATTTTGATTTTCTTTATCCCAAGTTGCTGATCTTATCTCCTAAAAATTCTGCTCTTATTCAAATGGATTTTCATTGAATTACATCTCTTAAAACCTCCAAAAAGATCTTGCATTTATATGCACTCATGCCACCTCTCAAAATAGGTCAGCCTCCTCAAAGCAGGTCGGCCACACAGAGAAACATTATAATTTTATTTTGATTTTCTTTATCCCAAGTTAGGTGATCAGCCTAAGAGGGTTGGCCAAGTCAAAGGTGCCCAAAATAATATTAAAATGAAATAAGTCCACCACTGCTTTGAGTAGGGTAAAGTTATCTATTTGAATCAATAAAAGATTTGTTTTAAGATGTAACAACTTGTAATTGGAGTGCCAATTCTAATTGTCTTCATTGCTCATTGATAAGTGGTCTTTGGCCTTTGCAATGTCTTCTTCTCGGACCAACGAATTCCATCATGACATCCATGACATCTTTCTTGACATCAATGACAATAAACTTAGACGCCCCTTCTTAATCCTAAGCATTTCAGTGACTGATAGCCTATTTCTGGAGTCCTGTAGGCTAGTTGGAGTCATTTCTAGGGATTCCAAGATTCTTGGAGGTTTTTTGTGTGCTTTTCAAGAGGTTATTGCAGGGGTTTTCCAGAGAATTTTCTGGGTCTTTCTTGGTTTTCTAAGATCCTTGGTGGGCGGTCACTGCTATTTTTAGTAGTGTCTATTTGTTAGCATTTACTATTTTTAGTAAGTCACAGTTGTATCTCAAAATGGGCTTATTTTGAGTTTGGACACACTATTTTTAGCAGTATGCTATTTTTAGTAAGTCCTTTTTCTGGTAGTGGTCTTGACAATAGTTCAGTGCAAGATTTTCTATTTTTGGCAATGATGGCAATTTCAGTTGGTGGTGTCTTGATATTTTTGGTAGTTGGCGTCTCCACCATCCTTGGAGTTCGAAAAAGGAAATATTTGCAACTTAAGTTAATTTTATAAAGTCAAAAAGGCCCCTTGGACCCCCATGCCTAGCATGTGATAACTTAAGTTGTTTTTAAAGAAACAAATTTGATGCATGACTATAGTGGATGCCAAAATGAAGGTTTCAAGTGAATTTTAATAAAGTTTATTTTCTCCCCAAGTGTGGCATCCCTTTTTGGAGGGAAAGGTTATTCAAACTTCTGGGTCTCAAGTCTTTTATATGCACCCTCATTTGCTCTCATTTGGTTATGCAAACTTATGATAACGAAGTGTTGCTAGATTGTAGAGAGATCTCCTTGGGCTTTGAGGACGAAAGCCCTCAAGGTTGGCTTCAGTTTCGAGGTTGCAAGACACCTCCTAGTTGGATAGTGGTGTAGCTCCATTGCAGGGGTTACAGTTGAGCTTATATTGGTGATGTCTTCCTTTGTTCTTTCAGTTTTTGTTTGCTATGATGTTTTTTAGGCATATTTTGGTGTGGAGTGTTGGTTTGCAGCATCATAGGAGCTTTTGGAGTGTGTTTTCAGTCTTGGGTGTTGCTGGTCTGTGTTCTTCCATAGCCCAACTGACCTACCTTTTCACTCATGCTGATCGGAGAAGTTGATAACTTTTTGTGGGTGTTGGTTCTTTGGCATACTTCATCTTGGGCACCTCTTTGCTCAGATTTTGGGATTTTTCGATGGAGAGGTTGATTTTATACTGCTAGTTGCCCATCTAGGGAGGCCGTACAACCCTGCTTGAAGGTATTTTGGTGTGTGTTGCTGCTACTCAGACTTGTGGAGGGTTGCTAACTAGCTTATCTTGGATGCCCAGCCTAGTACTTGCCTTTGCAAGTTGTTTGGAGTGATTCTATGAAGTATTGGTGAAGTTATGCTCATTCTATGATTGCTGCATGGTGTTTTAAGCTTTCTGTTCGAACATATTGTCTTCTGTCCTATGTATTAGACCTGTAGCAACAACTTGTTTGACCTTCTATCGACCTTCGGAGGACCTTTCATTGAGGTATAATTGTTAGTTTTCGTGGGGGTGCTCTCATATGGAAACCCTCGGATTTCCATCATTGGATTAGTGGACAAAAACTCCTGATTTAGAATTGTGTAATCCCATCTAGAGGTTGTCTTTGAGCTTCAAAGTTGCAGATTTAAATGGAGTGTGTTCATGGCAAAAATCATAGTTTATGGTGTCTATTATAGTGCCAATTTTGAAGGTTTCTAGGGGGCTTTCATAGCACCATATGTGCTGGTTGTTGGCGGCTAGGACAGTGCCATTTATTACTGCTGTTATTTCTGTACATGTTGGTGGTGATTTGCAATTTCAGAATTGTTCTTGGGTAATTCATTGAATAAAAATGTAATAAATTGTGTGGGCTGTTTCGTATAAGGGTTTATATTTATTGCTGCTATACATTTAATTTCTGGAAATCTAATCTATAGTTCAATAATTCTGATTTATGACAAAAGAACTCAATTAGAAAATGTTGAAATTTGTGATGTGAGCATTTTGATCAGATATTACAGAATGTTTCATTTGGGAATATTACACCAACTTAGGCTAAGCAACCTGAAATATTTACCTGGAGCAACCATTGATCATGCCTTTACCTAATGGACTGTGTAATGTCCCTTCCTTAGACAACTCAGTCTATAGCGGAGGTTGGCCTACTATTAGGGTTCTCGTAGGTCAATAGCGTGGTTAGGGGACCCAACCGAGGGCTGTGGAGTCTAGCTAGGAGCCTTACGAGCCTTTCAGTTTGGATTTTAGTTGATGAATCTAGAGATAAAGTGAAAATATATTAAGGTTGCTTTAATGGAATAGTGAAAAGTGAATAGTAATTGAAAATCATAAGGTGAATAGTGAAAAGTGTCCCCATCCTAGCAACTCAAGTTGTTTTTAAAAAGTGGCCTTTTTCTTTGGATGAGGAAAGACTCTCAAGGGGAATATTTTATTGATTTTTATTAAAAAGTCCATGAGAGGTTATAAAGCAAAGTGTTGGGCTCTTTTTTGGGCATTCTACTCTCATTTTTACAAAACACTTTGTAGGTTTGAGTTCTGGAGAAGGGTTTCAACATTGCTTTAGCCTTCTGGGAACGAAAACTCTCAAAGGCTATCGTGGATTGGACGAGAAGCTAGTTCACTTTTGGAGAGGGCCTACCTTGGGTCTTCATTTGGGCTTTATTTGGATGAGTTTTAGGTATATATTTTGCAGATCTGAGTTTGTAGCAGTATTATATCAGCATATTGCAATAGATCAGGGGCAACCATAAGCAGTATAGGTCTTCTCAATGCCTTGGCAACTCATTTTATACCTTATCTGAGCTGCTGCATCATTTCAAGAGTCACATGTTTCAAATCCTAGGTGCTACGAAGGGTTTCATACCAATTATCGGATCTAATTCGCATATTAAGTTAGCTGGAAATTCATATCAGACCTTGGGGCAGATTTGTGAAGATGGGATGAAGCTGAAAATGGGTCATCCTTGTTCAAATTTATATCATATTGTTATATGCAAATTTGTGGTATGTACAATGACATTTGAGCCAATAACTTCATCATTATTGCTCTCTATTTAAATTGTATGACTCATTTAAGTTTTAGCAGCAATTTCATTCCTTCTAGTTTGCAATATTGTTGCATAAATCAACCTTCAACAAAAACACACAAAAAAAATCAGAAAAATGCAAAAACAAAACAAAAACAAAACCCTTCCTATTCACTAGTCAAAGATTATGAAAACACAAAACTCAGAAAATCAGATCAGATTTGGGTTGGGGATTTTTCAATGGTATCAGAGCTTGGGTTCTGCTAGCCTGTTGGGTGAATTCAAGTTGTGTATACTACAGTGGATTGGTTTCCAATTTGGACAGTGAGATAGGTCATCATATAAACAAGCATGGAAAGAATTTGAACAAACACAACACAAAATATTCGTAAGTTGCAGCATGTTGAGGATTCCTTTTCGAGGAAAATTAGACACACTACTGGTTCATATCCATCTACAAGAGCAGCTAAGAGTTCTCATGCTTCACCAACAAATAAAGCAATTATGGCCAGCTATGACAAGTATCGCTCTCTTCCTCAAAAGATACAAGACATGTTTTCTTTCACACAATTCTTGGGAATACTGGATGAGGATGAGGATGATTCGAAGTTTTCAAGTCCATATCAACATCAAAAGAAGAAAGAAATATCAAAAGATAGTAAAGAAGCCACTGAAAAAGGTGAAGAGTTTAATGTGCAAGACTAAGGAAAAGAAGAAACACTTGTTTGTAGTTTGCAGCCTACAAGTGATCACAATGAATGCAAAAATAAGTCATCATGTGGGAGTCCTGTTGATGTGTGTTTTATCATCCACCAAACATTCAGAATAAAAATGTCCAAAGACACTCTATCCTCTCTTGAAAAACCACCGCATAGGCGATTCCAAGGTTTCTTTAGTCGGGTCTCGACGTGTGGATAAGTTCAGTGGTCGTTGTGATTTGCTGGTAATGAACAAGGGGACTTACGTAGAAAGTCTGCACAAGCTAGGGGCTTAGGAAATTTATCTTTGTAGGTTCTCTTCACTTTTGGACTTTCAAGGTGGATCTCAAAAAAAATGGCAAAAAGAATAGGGTTCAGAGAATCTAGTCTAAGCCTAAGAAATCAAGAGACAGTAAGGACTTGGTGAAGCGAAATAAACCACACTTTGTTTCGCCTCCTGCAGGACAACATACGCAAAGTGGGTGCAATCTTCAAGGGGTTTGTGAGAATAATTTTCAAACCTCGGGTAAGGTTGAAGTTAGGCTTCCACACTTAGGAGCTCAGGCTAACTTTACGCATCGGATGAAAATCATTCATCCGAAGAAAGTATGAGCTACACTTCACCAATGAGTCGATACGATCAATCTTTCATTCAATTAACAACTTTTCAAAGCAAATTCTATTTAATCTAACTTTAATTCTAATCTATGGCGGAAGATAATATGTAACCTCGCTTACTATTCAACAATAAGAAGTGATTCAAGGCAAATCATGCTCAAGAGCTTTTATCATTCAAAATAGTCTCAATGCGACAATATACATAACAAGTCTCCACACTTTACAAATGAGGGGGCGAGCTCAATTTATAGGCTCCCCAATTACAATTCAAGGGCCAAGATTGATTTCAAATCAACGGCCGAGATTACAAAATAAAACCCTAATTAGGGTTTGCTACCCTTCGACCAATGAGAAAATTGTATTCGAGGACACTTGTCCTTTTTACCAAATATGAACCAATAGATAAAATAGAAAGTTGTTGCATGTTGATTTGGAACAATTTGATTGGTTGGAAGATGACGAGGCGCCACCACAGCGTGCTGGATGCCTTCCTTGGTTGCTTCGTTTTTCTTCACGTGCTTGCCTTAGAATATTTTCCCTGCCGATAACTCTGTCCGTTGTGCTTGTTCCTTCCTAACTTTGATCTTGGATTCCTTTCAAGTGTCTAGAATTTGGAGAAGAATGCCTTTGTGCTTTCGCCACAATGGAGGAAATTGGAATTTTCTCTGTGAAGTATTTCCTAGACTTAGCCAAATTTTGGCTATTCAGGTTCATTTTGTAACATCATTTGGATCATTCAACACCATGCTCGAACGAACTTTGCCTGTGGATTTGCCTTCAATTCTGAATCTGGCTTGTGCTATGTAGGACAAATTCCATCCCTGGACAAGAATGTTATCCACTTCCTCCTTCCTGTTTTCTGTCCAACACTTAGTGAATTCTTCTCATCCTCTCCTTGGGCGGACTTCACATGAGCTTGGACGTTTTCTCTCTTAGCCTAATTCGGACTTCAAGCCACTTTGGACAAACATCTCTGGGGATAAGTCGAACTTTATCATGCTTGTGCCATTTCTCAATTGAGCAAAGTCGGATTTGCTAGTGGTTTCACCATCTTTTCTTTAGGCTGGGGCGAACTTTCTCAACACTTTGACATTTCTTTTCTTGGTCTGGATCGGACTTTGCATCATGTTTGCCATTGTACTTGGCGGATCTAATGGATGTCTGGACATACCTTCTCCAAGCAAAGTCGGACAAGGTTTGGACATGCTGAGCTTGGGCAAAGTCGGACTTTCTCGTGCTTGTGCCATCTTTTTCCTTCACTCTATCTGGCTTGAAGCAGACTTGCCTCCATTCCATGCCTTTGCTTCTTCTTTGAAGATTCGCCTCGCGTCGTCATCCACCTGCAAGAAATAAAATAAACAATATCAGATTTTCTCTCTCCTAAATTTTTACCATTCTCTCTCCTGAAGCCATGGTGAATTTATTTTTGCCCTTCGGATTTTATCTCTGCCTGGCATGCTTTATTTTCTTCTGATTCGTGTCTGGCAATTTTGATTTTGTCCAAGGCATTTTAAATTTCCAAATAGTTGAAAATTAATTATTAAAATATTAAAAATATTTTAATTAATTCCAACCCGTTCGTTTTGGACCCATGGCTATTTTGATTTTTCTTCCATTTTTCTTGGCTGAGAGTGTATTTTCCAGTTTCGTCCTTAATTTCGTCTAGCCAAATCAAATTTGAAGCCATTCCGTCGAAAATTTCATTGCCAGATCCTTATTTTGCTTTGCCGAGGCGAGATTTTCCTTTGCACTGAGCCTAATTTGTTCTGCCAAAGTCAAATATTTCCTTGCTCAGTCGAATTTTTCTAGGCAACATCCTTGTCCGAATGTCTTCGTCGGGCGAATTTCCTTGACGTTTGACAAGTTCTCCTTCCTTCTGGCCAAGGGCGATCCCTCCTTTCTCTTTGCCTTGTGCATTTTTCTTCGGTCGAAGTTGGCAATTTTTTAGCATTTTCCATACTTAGGCAAAATTTAGCTTCTCTTCCACTTTTGTGCTAGGCACACTTCGTTTTATTTCTTGCCACATCCCAATCCTCTTTAGCATTTGTCCTTTCAAACTTGGCACTTATCCTCTTGAAAGTGTCAGGATACTTAGCCAAAAATCTCAACTTTTCATCATTTAGCCTCTATACTTAGGCAAATATTCGAACCTTCCTCTGGACTTGGCATTAGCACTTAGTCAAAATCATTCTTTTTCCCTCTTCATGTGCTTAGGCGGACTTCCTTAGCACCTTGGACAAGTGTCATGGACGTCTTTAGCACCTTGCTAGCCTCCTCTAAGTGTATGGCGGACTTCATAGATCTTTGCCAACCTCTTCAAGTGTATGGCGGACTTTCCTTCCTCTTTGGATATGCATCTTGGACGTCCCTCTTTTCTAGGGCGGACTTCTTAGCTTCTTAGCATTTGTCTCTTTGGAAATATCACAACACTTAGCCAAAAAAATCAGTTTTCCACCCCTTTAAGCTCTTACTTTTAGCAGATTTCGAAATTTCCCTTGGTAGGCATTAACACTTAGCAAAATTTTTATTTTCTCTTCTCACATGCCTAGGCGGACTTTGGATGGCATCTTCCACCAGCATGGCGGACTTTGTTGGATGCTTGGACATCCCTCTTTGTTGCTGGGCGGACCTTAGAGGATCCTAGGACATGCATGGGCGGACTTTGGAGATCTTTAGGATTTGTCTCAATATTCTATCCTTTTGGAAAGGATTCTCCACCCTTCATACTTGGCAAATTTCGAAATTCCCTTTGCTGGGCCTCAACACTTAGTAAAATTTTTGATTTTTCTCCCCTTTACATGCATAGGCGGACTTTAAAAGGCCTCTAACCAAGTCCCACCTTTCAAGGGCGGACTTCATGAGTATTTTGGATCTCTCCTTAAGGCAGATGGCGGACTTCAAGACCTCTTGGCATGCTCTCTTGCACATGGCGGGCTTTGTGACACCTTGGCACTTCCTTTAAAGTGGATGGCGGACTTTGGATGATGCAAGGATGTGCAGGGATATGCTTTGGAAGTGTCAAAGATATGCAAGGATATGCAAGGCGGACTTTGGAAGATCCAAGGACATTGCCTCTTGCTGCATGGACATGCTTCCTTGGTGCTGGGCGAACCTTCCCTAGTCTTTGCCATTTTTCCTTCACTGCTGGGCGGACTTTGGATAGTGTCTGACATTTCTTCCTTCCTTCCGTCCCACTTTTCAAGGACCATCCTTCTTCATGGCGAATTTCAGACTTAACCAGATTTTCCACAGATTTCACCATTTTAAGAGCTGATTCTCATGATCTTGTCCTCAGATCTAATTGATTTCGGACTGGTTTTGACTGATTTTTCCAGATTCTTGAATGTTTTTGGTCTGATTTTCATGTTTTTTTGAACTTTTTTTGCAAATTTTTCAAAAATTTTCAAATTTTTCATTTTGATTTTCTGAGAGTTCTGGTGAGTTTTTCGGACTTCTGAGTGCGTTTTCAGAACTCGGGACCCTTCTATAAATAGAAACTTTCCAAAAATAGAAACTTTCCAAAAATAGAAACTTTCTAAAAATAGAAAAAGCAACCCTAAAAAATAGGGAACCCTGTTTGGTCCAAAAATGCCAAAAATGAAAAATCGAAAAAGCAACCTTTCCTAAAAAATAGGAAGTCTCAGAATTGGCCGAATTCACAGTCGATCTTCGTCTCTTGGGCCTTCTGAGCGCTTCCATGACATCTACGCACTGATTCAAGCATGAATTCCCTGACTTGGCTCGGATAACTCTCGGCAAACCGACTGACTTGGAACCCTCAAAATGATGATCTTATTGTAAAAAGACAAGTGACATGCAACTGCAACACCGAGGCAAAAAAAACGAAAACAGGGGGTCCCCATTTGCAATGGGGCGATGTGTGAAATGGTCACAACAAGTCCTAAAAAAGAAATAACTTTGGATCAAATAGAGATTCATAACACACCATTGAATCAACATGTTGATCACAAAGTGGAAGAGGTTACAATCATGGATCAGCCCATTGGAGGTGTTGAAAACATGACAACAAGGTATGACACCTATTCTGATTTTTGCAACAGCGGTTCTAATCATGAGGTAGCATCCATTTGACATGAAGGTAATGATGTTGTTGAGTCTTCCTATGATGGTATTCAAGTGGAGAGTGTTACACATGAGATATATATTTTGGATGTAGGTCACAAAGGTCCTGATTTTGTTCACCATACTGTGAAAAATGTTAAAAGGACACAAGGGTTGTGTGATGGGTGGTCACTAAGAGCCAAAAAAGCCAAGATGCTTGCTGCCCAAGCAAGACAACACTTGCAAGAGGTCAAGGAAAGATGCAATAAGTTTGATAACGCAAGAAGACAGAGTCATACATTAGGTCCTCATTTCTTCCAAGGGAAGAATGTGTAGATGATGAGCATACAAGGCAGGAGCTTCGCGCGGTAAGCCCACAAGAAGAGCATGTTGAGTTGTGTGAAGAAGAAAGGAGGAATTATTTAGGATATTCAATTTGGTCTAGTTTGCATCCTGGAGTTTATGATTGTACTCTTTTATAAAGCTCCTTGAAGGCTCAAAACAATGATGATAATAGTTACACACTTGATGGACCAGCCACAAGTGATATATCCATTTGTGTGGAATGAAACATATTTCATTTCAATTTGGCTAGTCATGCATCACCTACAATGAAAGAACAATTGTTAAGATCATGTGAAGTATTTGGTTTTAAAGAGTTGATTATGGAGACTAAGAGGTTGTTGACTAAGAAGATCTTGCATTTTGACAATGTTTGGTTTGTTTTGCACATAGTAACGAGACTCGGACGTGGCTCGGACTCGATGAGGGCGACTCGGTGACTTGGGACTCGGACGCGGCAAAATGAAAAAAAGTTGAAAAAACCCTAGAAATCTAGAGATTTTTAAAGATTTAAAACTTGTTTCAAGCACCCTTTATTGAATACAACACAAATAAAAGCAAATTTGATCACATGCACAAGTATACAACGATTACATAAGTTGTACCCAAAACCAAAATTTTTTGCTTCACTAAGGCATTTTGCTTAATTGAGTCTTAATCTTGTTAAAGTGATGTCAGAAGGTCATTTTTGGGGTTTTTAAATATGGAGTTGGTGTTAGTGTCATGTCAGTCTGTTACTGAAGGAATTTAAGAAAAGTGAAAATCTGAAGGAAAATCATCAAAATTCTCTCTGAAGAGGGGAGCACTTTTTCAAAAGGGCGCCCTATCTTTTAGGGGCTTAGATCTTGTTTTTAGGGTTTGTCACCTCTAGCAGACATTTGTCCGGCATCACGTCAGCTTCGCAATGGGCTATTAAGCTTATCAAACGGACCTGTTTCGTGCAAGTTATGGAAGATATAGCAGAAAACGAGAGAAACGAGAAAATGACTAACATTGGAAGCAAAAACAAGCAGTCTATCCCAGGGGCTCCCATCTTTTTGAGGCCCTAAACGGAGGTTTCAAATCAAATGATCCCTTTGACGTTTGTTTCACGCTCAATCCAGCTCTGCGTTGCACCCTTCAGCACGTCAATCTGAATTGCTGAGAAGTTGAGATGAGGAGGCGAACGTAGGGTTAAATCTTGATTTTGAGGTCGTGAATAAAGCAAAAGAGCACATTTTCAAAAAGGCGCTTGAGCTTTTGAGGCCTTTAATGTCCTTTATTTGGTGATCTCAGATATTCAGTTTGTCCGTGTTACATCTAGCTATCCGTTGCCTGTCTTCGTCAGATCAAAAGATAAACTAGTTGCCCGCAGTCAGAGTTTTAGTGATATTTTGGTCAGTTCCAGAAATGACTATCTCTAGAGAAAAAAAGAGCGACTTTTCAAAAAGGCACCCTCCTTTTTCACCTCTCAGATGATGTTTTCTTGGGAAATGTTCCTTTGCAGTTGTTTTGCGGAATGGTTTCAGCTTCACGTTGCACCAATTCGTCAGTTCTGAAAGTTTGTTGAATGCGAGATACGAGGGAATCTTGTTTACCTTCGTAAGGTGAAAATGTTGAGAAAATGGCTATCTCTGGGATGAAAAGAGCACCTTTTGAAAAGGGCGCCCTTGTTTTTCAAACCTCATATGTTGGAATTTGAATAAATATTGTCTTGGAATTGTTGTGTGGAATGAAGTCAGCTCCACAGTGATCCAGTTATCCAGTCCTGGAACTTTGTCAGTTAGAAGTAATGGAGGATTCATTTTTCCCTTCGTATGAGATGAAGATGGAGAAAATTGGTTAAGTCTAAGAAAAAGAGCAGCTTTTTGAAAGGGCGCTTGGATTTTTGAGCCTTCAGCTCTTAGTTTTTTGGTATGCAGTCTCAAGGAGTGTTTTGATCAGTTTTTGTTCTATTCTACAATGCACTCGTTAGCCAGTCAATCGGGCTTGTCAATCATCTGGAATCAGTGCTCGAACAGAGGCTCCGGTGAAGGTTACAATCCAAATTTTCATTAAAATTGGCTAAGTCTGGAAAAACGCCTTAAGGGTCAAAGTTGACTTTTCAAAACAAGTTGACTGGTGCGCCCTAATTAGGGTTTCTGACTTTAGTTCAACTGAACGATTTCTGGGTTGCATGCAGAAGATACTTAAGTTCATTTTGAGTTACTATTTTTAGAAGTTCAGTTCATCTACATTGTGCATGCATTTGCATGTTCAGTTAACTGAAGAGGATGTTGAGTTCTAATTTGCATGTGAAGTTAATTGTTTTGCATGTGCACTTAACTGACTTGCATGCACAAGTTTAACTGATTTGCATGGGCAGTTCAACTAAAGTTAAAAGTGGCGCTCTATTAAAGCATCATTTTCATGCATTTTAAGCTTCAGTTCACATCCAATCACATTCTAGGCATTCATTTTGAAGGCTTAGTTAAGCATGCGCCCTAATTTGAGGCTTAGTTAACTACCAAATAAAGAGGTGCACTTTGAGTTGAAGAGGTGGACGAATTTTAAATGAATTTTATTTATTTAAAGACAAAAGTCATCTTTATTTCTTCTTTCTTGAGCAAGTCGTATCATTCAGAGCTCAAAACATGGCAATTTCTTCATGCATTTGAGGATTCGAGGTGCTACAGGTGTCAAATTTCAACATTCTTCGTAGCGTTGGATTCAGATTGTTCAGAAGAAGAATATTCCAGACTTTGTTTTCAATTTGCATGCAGGTTACATCAAATCCAAAACAGAGATAGGCGAATTCTACAGAAGCAGAGCAAATAAAACCTTCTATCTTCTATCTTATTTCTTCTATTTCTCATCTTAGGTACTTTCTTCGCATGTCAAAGAAAACGGAAAAATATTCAGAATTTGACCATCTGGGTTTGCATATTTCAGCATCAGCAGCAAAACCCATGTCTTAGATTTTTTCGAGAAAATTGCCCCACAGCCTTCATTCTGAAGCTCTGTGCTTTTTTCCGAAGATTTCTTTGCATGTGGGATAAAATCACATCTTTTTGAAAATTGCATCATTTGGGTTTGTTCAGAATTCCATTGTGCAAACCCATGTTCCAGATTTTCTTGTGAAAAATTGCCCTGGGAAGCTCTAAAAACCCCTGCAGTTCTCGACTGAAGAATCTTTGCATGTCAAGCTTAACGACGTATTTTCACAATTTTGACGTTGTGGGTTGTCTTAGAATCATTTTCCGGACAAAACCCACGTCTCAGAATTTTTGGTGAAAATTATCCTCCGACGCTAAAAAGTTCACAGTCAACGGGCAAGTATTTCAGAAGGCGGTTCAACTAGAGTGAATTCAAGACCAAATTGGTCTTAATTTAGGTTTTCATCAGAGCAGCTGACAATGAAGCGTTAAGCTGCAAAAGGAACAAAGATCACTCCATTTATGGAGCCGCCAAAGACACTCAGATACTGTGCCATTATCTTCATGGAGATGGAGGCTGTGCAAACTAAGTTCCAGAAGCATGCTCGTGATATCTTGATGGAGATTCTAGATCACATTTCAATAATTTCAGCTAGTTTCAAGAAAGTGGCTGAAGATATCGAAGAATGCATGCAGGAGAGTGACAGAGAACTGAAGAAACAAATGTTGCATCAAAGTGCCAGAAGACAGAGAGATTGATGAGTTCTTGGTTGAAGTGTTAGACCGAGATGACATGGAGTGATCTGCTAGTTGGAACCTGCAGTTAATTTCGAGGATAGAATCAAGAGCAGCAGTTAACTCGACTTTCAATCTTGAGTTCACTTGCTGATTTCATACATGCTTATCTCTTCCTTGGGATTATCTTCACAGGAGTTAGGGTTAGGGTTTCCAGTTAACTGAAGGTAGTGTCCAGTTAACTTTGCTTTAAATAAGGACGTGCATGCTTGCACATTGTCCATTTAGGTTAGATGTACCGGTTAACTGATGGTAGTTTTCCAGTTAACTGTATAGTTTACTTTATTAGGGTTCAATAATAAATCTTGCATGCATTGCAAGACTGAGTTGACTCAAGGTGATTTTAGGGTTCCCTACACCTTTTGATGTCTATAAATAAGAGCTTTTGCTCATTTGTAATTAACTTTTGCGTGATAGCATACATGCTGTACCTACCTTGCCTGTAGTATTGCTATTATTGTATCTGTTCATGAGTATTTATTATGATAATGAATTGTTATGCCACTCGGGTTTCATGCAATTATGATGGCGAATTCTTGCTTTAGTTAGATATAGTGGCTAGTTGATCGTAGATTGTATGCGTGTCTCGCCAATGCAATTTATTATCCTAGTTGGCTATCCTTTATGTTATGTGTTCAATAAACTCGTTCAGATTGAGCTGATAGATGTGCCACCTTGCCTTCAAGTTGAGAATCTGTTCTTGGTTATTGTATGATGTGTGTGAATAATAAACTTATTCAGATTGAGCCGATAGTTGTGCCACCTTGCCTTCAAGTTGAGAATCTGTACTTAGATTATCGTGTATTGTTGTTTCCAATAAGCCTATTTAGACAAGCAGATAGTTGTGCCACCTTGCCTTCACGCTGTGAGTCTCAGACCGACTTATCGCCGATAATCATCCCTCGCTCCATTTCCTCATGCTCGTTTTCTTGAGGAAACTGGATAGATTTAAAGTAGTTAGCTTAGTTGTAGTTAATGATTTGTGAAACCAAAAAATCCTTAGCTGCAACGTTCCTCGGTTTTCTTAACCTTGTGCCTTTTCCAGTTGAGAACAAAAAGATAGGACTTAGATTACTTTTCTTTTCCACGCATTCCAGCACTACGAGGGAGCTTCCCCTCCTAATTTGAAGAGCACTCATTACGCTAGTTGTGCATAGCTGTCTGACAAACCTGCACTCCAGAGGTGTTAGTTTTACGCCAACATAAGTATAAAGTACACAAATTCTAGTTATGCCGAAGGAAATAGCATACTTAGATATATAAAATTAGTCAAATGTATACAAAACTCATGGAATATGAAATCCATGACATCAAATGTTCCATACAAATATGAAATATCAAAAGTAAAACAATAGCTATAAGTCTATGACTCTATGCCCTATGGCATAGTGGAGCTTGCATCCTTCCTACGAAGGCATCTAAGGGTCCTGGATGATGTTGCAGCTGTAGCCATAGTCTCTGCCTGTGTTTGACTCTCCATGCCACTCTCACCGACAGCAGCTATGTCTCCTTGTGCTCTAGCCTCCTCCTCAGCCATGGCTACAACCTCGGCCTCTCTCTCTGCCTGGTCCACCCAATCAAGGTCCTCGTCACTAAAGATCGCGACTGTAGCCTCTGATCCACTCAGACCGTGGATCAACCTCCTCTAGACGATCGGGTTTTGTCGCGGTCAAAAGCTCTGATCCGAGCCGAAGGTTGTAATGAACATATACCAAGTCATTCATCCTCTCCATTGTCAATCTATTGCGCTTCTTGGAGTGTATGTGCTCAAACATACTCCGCTTGCGCTCACAACCGATGAACTGCATGGCTGGCTCAATATCAAATGGCAATATTTTGCAAGATCGGTGTATCAGAACCAAACATATGCCACCAGCTATCTGAGATGAGAAAAGAAACAAAATCAATCTCATTTCAAGTTTCAAGTTCAAGTTCAACATTTAATAATAAATTATAATATAAATAGATGAAAATTATGCCCTTAAATATATTTTTACCTGGCAATAATGTTGTCCTATTATCTTTGCACATTTGATGTGCAAGAGAAGTCTCCTTGTGCCTTAGTGAAGGCATCTATCTCCTGCACCACAGTAACAGCGCATCCTCTATCGTCGTGTAGAGCCCACTAAGAATTTCTCTATCTGCACAAAGATCATGACGGAATTGGAAGGCCGGATTTAGGAAACATGCGGCCGCATGGATGGGCCTATGAAGTTGGTTTTTCCATCTCCTATCAATGATATCCCAAATGGGATGATACTTCTCCTCAACTCCACCATAGACTGATCTAATGGCCTCTTTGGCCCTATCCATGCCCTCATATATGTAGCCCATTGCAGGCTTCTCCCCATCTGCAACTCGTAGGAAAACTAGCAAGGGCTCAATAAACTGCAAAGTGCAAACATGTTTCACAAATAAGTGTGAATGAAAATAAACAAATAAAAGTAAGATATGATTAAAAATTAAAACATAATAAATAATTAAATTTTACCTTCACAATCTCGTCCATTGGTGTCCAAAACCCTTGCTCATCAAAAATGCAATCAGCCACAGCAATCCCTGTAGTGCTTGTAGAAAAGGATGAGGAAGACCACTCCTCACTAGTAAACATGCGCCTTAAGGCTGCCCTTGACCGAATCAAGGATTGCATCGTGATAAAATTTGTTGCAAACCTGGTGATGCCAGGACGAGACAACTCCCTCAACCCCGTGGATTGCCTCATAAGGTTAAGCACCCATGTGTGGTTGTTTACAAATTTGCATATGTTTTTTGCTGCTTCCACACATGTTTTGATCCATGGGAGCTTGCCAAGATCCTCCAACATGAGGTCAATGCAATGGGCGACACATGGAGTCCAAAATATAGTAGGGTGCCTCTCCATCAATAATCTACCAGCAACAACATAATTTGCTGCATTATCTGTCGCCACTTGCACTACATTCTCTTCCCCCACATCAGCTATCACCTCCTCTATAGCCTCACGCAGGTATGTGGCATTTTTGAATTGGGCAGAAGCATCAATGGACTCCACGAAGACGGTGTCACCTGAAAAAATAACCAAAACCAATTATTCAATAAATTATAAAACATAAATCAGCCATATTAAATTATTAATCACTAAATCAAATTCAAATTTCAATGCATTGAGGGAAGTACAATTACCTCTGGAGGAAACTAGGAAATTAAGCAGCGTCCTATTTCTCCTATCAGGTCCAACCATCAGTCATGATGGTGCAACCAATCATCCTCCACTGCTTGCGCTGCTCCTCTAATTGTGCTTTCACATCTGCCACCTTTTGAGTCAAAAGTGGGCCCTTTAATTCATCTTCACTAGGGGCTTTGAACCCCGCCCCACATATGGTTATGGCATCAACCATGTTTTGCCAGAAAGGTGACCTATAACATGTCATAAATAAATTAATAAGTTACATAAGTATTGTAAAATGAAAAAGTTTTAAGTTTTTAACTTTAAATTTGAATTCGATAATGAGATACATCTAGATTCTAAAATTTAAATATAAATTTTAAAACAATTAAACGAAAAAGAATTACCTGGCTACATGGAAGGGAATGGTGCAGTAGTACCAAAAGTCTGTCACAACCCCCCTAGAACTTAATAAGTTATGGTATTGAAAACATGGTCGTTATTTCCGTTATTGAAAAATTATCCTTCTTATGGATATGAATTAAAGGATTAAATAATTGCTCTAGTTTATTTTTATCTCTTGGCAAATGAATGAAAAGATGGATGATTATTTAATTACGTAAATACAACTATAGATGATGTTGTTACGTATATCAATGTGAAACAATATGTTAAGAATAGTCTAACTCTGGCTTTTGGTGTCAAGTGATTGCAGGACCATCAACGCAAGAAAAGAAAAGGGACCGTCATCAGGGAGAGGACACGGTTGACAAGGACCTGATTGTTATCAAACTCTGGGAAGCAAATGACAACACAAGATGATCTTGGCCTTGGTAAAATAAATAATAAATAATAAGCCTTAAAAAGAAAACATTTAGATATTTACACTTCATAAGGAATTTTAAATGTTATTATGGCAACTTTTAAGACTTCAAATATTAAAGCTTCGAATTTAATAAAGGTGAAATATAGTTAAATGGCTAAAATGAAACGCATTTGTAGTGGTTTTGTGCGGGGAAAAGAGGGCCGATGAATGGAAAACTGAACGCATCACCAGAGCATCGTGCTTGCATGGTAACGCCTTGCATTCAAGAGGCTCGATGGGGAATGCGAAAGGGCATTCATTTAAACGTCGACCTCGTCTGGGAAAGATCATTCCATCTGAACAATCGTTATTTTTCCTTTGGTCTTCGTCTTTTGAAGAGGGAAAAATACCATTCTTCCACCATGGTTAGGGTTCTGTTATTTTCTTAGCCTTGTTTATTCTTCCTTTGGAAACGGGTGGGAAAATCTATCATAAGCGAAGGTGATCTTAAAACGCCTTTCTCTTCCTCTGTTTCTCTGAAGTAATCTCCGGGGGCTCGCGAATCTCTTTTCGGAAAGCAAGTAGAGCAGGATTCGGGGTCAGTGGCAACAACAGATAATATCATCAGGCACGTAGATATAATAATTTTCTTCTATTTCATATGCGTAGAATTCAATATGTAAATAGTTTTCTTCTTCGCAATAATGGAATATGAGAATGAATTGCTTTTGATCTTATCTTAGGTTATATCGGCTGTTTCCTCAATATTATCCCTGCTCTGAGACTTTAATGTAGGATTTCGTTAGTCTCTGTCTGAACCGTAGCTCTTGTTTTAATATGAATGTCGTCTATTCTTCCTAACCGGGGTCATACCTTCAGGAGTAAATCTGAAACAGTTTTTCCTCATTTCAACTTCGTTATCTTTGCATTATCCTCATCAAGCAATGCCGGCCTAGGGAGTTTCCTTCTTCTTGTGTTCTGGTAAACCTTAGACAAAACCATGAAGCGGCAACTGTCTCCTTCTCTTCTGTTCTTTAATCCTTGATGTTCTGAACGGTATACCAGAACAGAGTCTAGCTGAGACCTTGCCTCATTCTTTTGTAATTCTGGAATAATTTTATTACAAGCATATGACCCTAACCCTGAACTGTCATGGAGTCTAGTAGGGTATGTCTAACAGATCTGAACACTATCTCTTCCTGAAGGATAAACGATAAATTCTTTATATGAACCAATGAATTTAATAGCAAACAGTAAGAACTAGGAACTCGAATATTTGATATTCATGAATGTAGAAACCAGAAACAAACCTTGTGTAAACTTAATGAGCAAGGATGCGTGCTGACGGCACAGTGATGCCATAATTAATTAAAAATCCTTGGCCAAGGTAGACGCCAATTCGGCAATGTCAGCTTCCATGGCCAGATATACTCTGGTCAGGATGATCCTTCTGATAGGAGGAACCTATAGAGGAAGGATCGATCAGTAGTATAGGTTCATGGACATCAGGCTCAGAGATCTGATAACAATTGATCCTTGTTAATTGACCTCGTGAAGGGCGGGTTCTTCAGTTGAAGAAAACTCGGGAGACCAGCAGGTCTTGGTTGGGCGGTAAAACCCCTGATGATGATTTCTTTTCCTTTCTGAATAGCATTACTAATAAAGATGGTGACAAATGCAAAATCTTTCTTCTCGCTCTATTTCTAGGTACAAAGATCTGAATGTTTACTATTTGTTGAAATAATATTCATCTTGAAATTAGAACATTGTTTTTAGCTGAAATTGCCATTACATGTTAGTTATTGTTATATTATACTGCATAGTTGAATTCTGCAAGTTAGTTGTAGAAAACTAAGATAACCGTTGTAAGTGAACCCTAGAATGGTAGTTATTTTATCATGATAATTTGAAACTGCTTCTGAAAAATCAGTTAGAAACGTTGGAAAGCTCTAGATCTCTTGAAAACAATCAGTTACAATTCAGCTGAAGGTAGTTGCCAGTTAAACCTTCGTAACCGTAGATTAGTTGGATGTTACACGTGGTATCAGAGCAACTGGGTTCGGCACTGAACCTCGGGCTCATCATGCAGACTTAGGGAACTAAAACAATTGTTGATGTTGTTCCAGGATGGTGTTGATACGACAAACACCTCGGAAGAAGGTCCGTGACCCGATATCTATCCGGATGTGGAAGATCAGGTTATCCTACGACTATTCAGACTGTTCTCTCCCATCGGATACTGAAACGATGGCTGAAGCCCTAAAAAGACTCCGAAAGGAGAGGAAGAAATGGACGGCCTTGAGAAAAGAAAAATTGAAAGTCAAAATATTGGTTGAAATGATCAAAACCAACACCGAGAAATATGCTCAACTGAAAACCCAACTTGAAACAACTTCAACCTCGGGTTACAGACCTCTTCCGTACACCGGACTCCATGATCAAGAGGAGTCCAACCGTGCTAGTGAAACTGAACCTTAATCATGGAACCGAGACTATTATGGAAGTGCTAAACATTTTGTAATCCTTATAAGGAATCTACCATCAGAATGATGGAAATTTTGTACTATTTAAAATAAAAGAATTATCGCAGGATGCGATAGGGAATTTTGTATAAATAAATCACAAGATGTGATAGAGAATTTTTTTTTTGTATCAAATTATGTAAGGATCAAGCACAGGACGTGATGATCCATATTTAAGCAATAAATAAAAAAAAAAAATTCGTTTGCACCAACCGAATTTTGTAAAATTACTCTTTAACATGCAAATGTGTCTTGATGTCTGAAAAACTAGATGAGCTGTGCAAATAATCAAGTCTAAAATAAATAAATGATAGGACTAATTAGAGTCATTAATGTATTTTCCAGGATATCATCATAATGGAAAATCCCGGAAATGGAATAAGAGAGGACCAAAATAATAACCCCATGGCCAAACTGGACCAATTATTAGCCTTGATGAATGCAACCCAGGATCGAATAGCTAACTTGGAAAGAAAAGTGGAAGGGCATCACGTGGCAAGTGATGATAGAACGGAAAACCAAAGCGAACAGCAAGGGGAAACTTCAAAAACCTTGACACTGGAGCACAAGAAAAGTAAATTGGCTGATGAACTAGCCAAAGACATGAAGAAAATTAAACCCCCTAAGTTTGAGGGCTCTGTGTCGGGTGATTCCGCAGAGGCGTGGTTGATGGAGATGGAAAAATACTTTGAGTTGAGGGATTATTCTGATAATTCAAAAGCAGCCTGGGCAGCCTATCAGTTGGCAGGAGAAGCTGCCACCTGGTGGGAAAACAAAAGAGCGGAAATGGATATGGCAGCAGCCGAGGTGTCATGGGAGCAGTTTGTACGATTATTTCGTCAAAGGTGGCTTCCGCAGACATATTATGACCAAAAGTTGCTAGACTTTGAGAATTTGAGGCAGGGAGCCCTATCAGTTAATGAATATTGGGAGAAGTTCACTCGTCTGTTGAAGTAGGTTCCCCTGTATCAGCAAGATGAAAACTTTCGAGTTCGGAAGTTTATAATGGGGTTGAATAATCGGGTAGGGGGTCCGGTGGATGTTCTGGCCCCACGAACAATGGATGAGGCCTATGAAAAGGCAGTTAGACAAGAACAGAGGCTAAAGAAAGATGATTCTTTTCGGGACAAGAAGCGCAACAAAGGCAAGTGGGAACCGTCACATCAAAATTTAAAAAAGAAGGGTCATAACAATAACAGATTTGAAAACAAAAGAGACAAAAGGAATAATTTCAATAATAATAGCAAGAAAGATGAAAACACTGCCAATAAGGGATCAAAAAAGAAAGGACCACTAGGAGGATGTTTTAATTGTGGAGGCGAACATTATGCCAACCAGTGCCCACACAAGAACCCGCAAGGACAGCAACAGCAAAAGCCCTTACCACCTCAACAAACGGCCTTTCAACAACGAATTCATGCCGCAGTTGACAATCGTCAAGCTGAGTATCAAGCTACCCCTATAGAGACTCCAGGTATGCTATATGGAAACCCCGTAACCATCTTAATTGATACAGGAGCCACATAAAGTTTTATATCACCCAAGATATTGCATAAATTTCCTAAAAGAACTGGGTACATGGCTAACTCTTGGGTTGTAGAATACGCTAATCAGACGAGAGCTCGGGTAGAGCAGTGTCTGTTTGAAGCTAGGGTAGAACTTCCAGGCTTCACTACAGAGGTTAACCTGTATGTAGCACCTCTAGGATCCTACGATATAATCATTGGGACGAATTGGCTAAGGGAACACAGGGCAAAGGTAGACTGTTATACCAAAATTGTAGAATGTATGGATGATTTGGGAAATTCTGCAAAAATACATGGGGTACAACGAGAAGTCAGGACACGACAAATATCAGCCATGCAACTCAAAAGAAACAAGAGGAAAGGATGTCAAATATTTGCGGTCAAAATGGAAGAAGTTAGGGAATATAAAGAGAGCACATACCTTGATGTTATGATAATGCAAGCCCAGAGTCAGAAAGGGGAAATGGAGATCGATTTCAAAGAAGAAACTTTTGCTGATAAGTATCCCTACCTTCGGGAATACCAAGACGTGTTTCCTGAAGAGCTGCCTGGGTTACCACCTAGAAGAGTGTTTGACTTCACCATCGACTTGGTTCCAGGAGCTGAACCAGTCTCTAAGGCACCTTATCGGATGACTATTGTGGAGTTGATGGAGCTAAAAACTCAATTGCAGGAATTGTTGGATAAAGGTTTAATACGACCCAGTGTTTCACCTTGGGGTGCTCCAGTCATATTTGTGAAAAAAAAAGGATGGAACTCTTCGCCTGTGTATAGATTATAGGATGCTGAACAAGCTTACCATCCGGAATAAATACCCTCTACCTCATATAGACGACCTATTTGATCAAATGAAAGGGGCAGCAGTGTTCTCCAAGATAGACCTAAGATTAGGGTACCATCAACTCAGGCTAAAAGAGGAAGATGTTCATAAAACAGCCTTCCGAACCAGATATGGACATTACGAGTTTACAGTACTGCCTTTTGGACTTACCAATGCTCCAGTTGCATTTATGAATCTGATGAACAGCATATTCAGAGATTGTTTAGATAAATTTGTATTGGTTTTTCTTGATGATATACTCATCTATTCTAAAAATGAGGAAGAGCATCTTCGACACCTTCAAATAGTTCTTCAGCGGCTAAGAGAGAATAAACTTTATGGGAAACTATCGAAATGTACCTTCTTCCAAAAAGAAGTGCAGTACCTAGGGCATATAATCTCTGCTAAGGGAATCGCAGTAGACCCAGCAAAAATAGAAGCAATAGAGAATTGGCCAGAACCTAAAAATGTTCATCAGGTCAGAAGCTTTATGGGATTGGCAGGATATTATCGGAGATATGTCAAAGATTTTTCTAGAATCGCCCATCCCATCACGTCTCTCCAAAGAAAAGGAAAAAAGTTTGAATGGACAGCGAAGTGCCAGGAAGCATTTGACACCTTGAAGGAAAGATTGACGACTGCACCAATCTTGATCGTACCAAATCCGAATGGGCATTTTGTAGTAATAACAGATGCGTCTGGAGATGGACTGGGAGGAGTATTAATGTAGGAAGGAAAGGTGGTGGCCTATGAATCTAGAAAGCTGAAACAGTATGAACAAAATTATGCACCACATGATCTCGAACTAGCAGCGATAGTACATGCCCTACAAATGTGGCGACATTATTTACTTGGAAAGACCTTTGAGCTTAAGTCTGATCATCAAGGGTTGAAATACCTATTTACTCAACCCAACCTAAATGCACGACAAAGAAGATGGATGGAATTAATATCTGACTATGATTTCGAGATCAGCTATATAAAGGGCAAGGAGAATAAAGTAGCTGATGCCCTAAGTCGGCGAAGACACATAACTGCTATGGCAACTATCCACACCGACTTCAAAACGCAAGTGCTACAAAAACTAAAAGAGGATACCTACTATAATCAAATACGGGAAGCTCTTCTGGCAAACTCTCAGGATTCTAATTATGAGGGATTTTAGATAGAAGAAGATGGACTTTTGAGATTTAAAGGCAGGATGTACATTCCAGACTCATCAGAATTAAGGAAAACCATTTGGAAAGAAATTCACTCCGCACCGTACTCAGGCCATCCCGGAATAACCAAAATGTTGGCAGATGTGAAACCTCTATATTTTTGGAAGGGAATGAAGAAGGATGCAGCTAGGTTTGTCGCAGGATGCTTCGAATGTCAGAGGGTTAAAGCTGAACATCAACATCCAGCAGGGTTATTACAACCCCATAGTATACCAGATTGGAAGTGGCAAATTATAAGTATGGATTTTGTACAAGGGTTGCCAATGACAAGAAATAGACATAACACTATACTAGTGGTAGTAGACTGACTCACCAAAGTGGCACATTTCATACCAGGAAATTTGACAGATGGGGCTTCTATAGTTGCGCGAAAATTTGTGCAAGAAATATTTCGTCTACATGGTGTACCAGAGAAAATTATTTCTGACAGAGATGCTAGAATAACATCTAGATTTTGGTAGACATTATTTTCTGCATTAGGGACACAACTAAATATCAGCACAGCTTATCATCCTGAAACGGATGGCCAAACAGAAAGGGTTAATCAGATCTTAGAAGACCTACTGAGAATGTATTGTATGGATCAGCAACATAAGTGGGAGGAATATTTACCCTTGGTAGAATTTGCCTACAATAATTCATATCAGTCAGCTATCAAAATGGCACCATTTGAAGCTCTATATGGCAGAAAATGCAGGACCCCTATCAGTTGGAATAGATTAGAAGACAGGGTTATTTTAGGACCAGAGATGCTCCAAGAAATGGAAGAACAGGTCAAGTTAATTAGGCAAAGGTTGAAAGAAGCTAATGATCGTCAAAAGAGTTATGCCAATGCAAAGCGAATTCCTAGACAATTTGTTGTGGGAGACAAAGTTCTCTTGCGTGTCAAACCACATAAAAGCTCTATTAAATTTGGAAAGACTTCAAAGCTAGCCCCAAGATATGTGGGACCTTTTGAAGTACTGGAAGTTATCAATCCCGTGGCTTACAGAATTGCTCTACCACCAGCTCTCGCCCGATTGCACAATGTGTTTCATGTATCTTACCTTAAGAAATATTTTGCAAATTTTGAACATATGATTGACTGGAAATCTTTGCAGGTGCAGGATCCAGGGGTGATTACTTTAGAACCAATTCGAGTGCTCGAGACGCGTAAGTTGCACTTACGTAATCGAGAGGTGGTTCAATGTAAGGTCCAGTGGGACCAGTACTCAGAAGAGAATGCCACCTGGGAGGACTATGATGAAGTCCTTCAGAATTTTCCTTATTTATTTTCAAACCATATGGAATTTTGATTTTAGAACTTGAATATATAAATAAGTAATCATCGAGGACGATGATTCATAAGGGGAGGAGTATGTCACAACCCCCCTAGAACTTAATAAGTTATGGTATTGAAAACATGGTCGTTATTTCCGTTATTGAAAAATTATCCTTCTTATGAATATGAATTAAAGGATTAAATAATTGCTCTAGTTTATTTTTATCTCTTGGCAAATGAATGAAAAGATGGATGATTATTTAATTACGTAAATACAACTATAGATGATGTTGTTACGTATATCAATGTGAAACAATATGTTAAGAATAGTCTAACTCTGGCTTTTGGTGTCAAGTGATTGCAGGACCATCAACGCAAGAAAAGAAAAGGGACCGTCATCAGGGAGAGGACACGGTTGACAAGGACCTGATTGTTATCAAACTCTGGGAAGCAAATGACAACACAAGATGATCTTGGCCTTGGTAAAATAAATAATAAATAATAAGCCTTAAAAAGAAAACATTTAGATATTTACACTTCATAAGGAATTTTAAATGTTATTATGGCAACTTTTAAGACTTCAAATATTAAAGCTTCGAATTTACTAAAGGTGAAATATAGTTAAATGGCTAAAATGAAACGCATTTGTAGTGGTTTTGTGCGGGGAAAAGAGGGCCGATGAATGGAAAACTGAACGCATCACCAGAGCATCGTGCTTGCATGGTAACGCCTTGCATTCAAGAGGCTCGATGGGGAATGCGAAAGGGCATTCATTTAAACGTCGACCTCGTCTGGGAAAGATCATTCCATCTGAACAATCGTTATTTTTCCTTTGGTCTTCGTCTTTTGAAGAGGGAAAAATACCATTCTTCCACCATGGTTAGGGTTCTGTTATTTTCTTAGCCTTGTTTATTCTTCCTTTGGAAACGGGTGGGAAAATCTATCATAAGCGAAGGTGATCTTAAAACGCCTTTCTCTTCCTCTGTTTCTCTGAAGTAATCTCCGGGGGCTCGCGAATCTCTTTTCGGAAAGCAAGTAGAGCAGGATTCGGGGTCAGTGGCAACAACAGATAATATCATCAGGCACGTAGATATAATAATTTTCTTCTATTTCATATGCGTAGAATTCAATATGTAAATAGTTTTCTTCTTCGCAATAATGGAATATGAGAATGAATTGCTTTTGATCTTATCTTAGGTTATATCGGCTGTTTCCTCAATATTATCCCTGCTCTGAGACTTTAATGTAGGATTTCGTTAGTCTCTGTCTGAACCGTAGCTCTTGTTTTAATATGAATGTCGTCTATTCTTCCTAACCGGGGTCATACCTTCAGGAGTAAATCTGAAACAGTTTTTCCTCATTTCAACTTCGTTATCTTTGCATTATCCTCATCAAGCAATGCCGGCCTAGGGAGTTTCCTTCTTCTTGTGTTCTGGTAAACCTTAGACAAAACCATGAAGCGACAACTGTCTCCTTCTCTTCTGTTCTTTAATCCTTGATGTTCTGAACGGTATACCAGAACAGAGTCTAGTTGAGACCTTGCCTCATTCTTTTGTAATTCTGGAATAATTTTATTACAAGCATATGACCCTAACCCTGAACTGTCATGGAGTCTAGTAGGGTATGTCTAACAGATCTGAACACTATCTCTTCCTGAAGGATAAACGATAAATTCTTTATATGAACCAATGAATTTAATAGCAAACAGTAAGAACTAGGAACTCGAATATTTGATATTCATGAATGTAGAAACCAGAAACAAACCTTGTGTAAACTTAATGAGCAAGGATGCGTGCTGACGGCACAGTGATGCCATAATTAATTAAAAATCCTTGGCCAAGGTAGACGCCAATTCGGCAATGTCAGCTTCCATGGCCAGATATACTCTGGTCAGGATGATCCTTCTGATAGGAGGAACATATAGAGGAAGGATCGATCAGTAGTATAGGTTCATGGACATCAGACTCAGAGATCTGATAACAATTGATCCTTGTTAATTGATCTCGTGAAGGGCGGGTTCTTCAGTTGAAGAAAACTCGGGAGACCAGCAGGTCTTGGTTGGGCGGTAAAGCTCCTGATGATGATTTCTTTTCCTTTCTGAATAGCATTACAAATAAAGATGGTGACAAATGCAAAATCTTTCTTCTCGCTCTATTTCCAGGTACAAAGATCTGAATGTTTACTATTTGTTGAAATAATATTCATCTTGAAATTAGAACATTGTTTTTAGCTGAAATTGCCATTACATGTTAGTTATTGTTATATTATACTGCATAGTTGAATTCTGCAAGTTAGTTGTAGAAAACTAAGATAACCGTTGTAAGTGAACCCTAGAATGGTAGTTATTTTATCATGATAATTTGAAACTGCTTCTGAAAAATCAGTTAGAAACGTTGGAAAGCTCTAGATCTCTTGAAAACAATCAGTTACAATTCAGCTTAAGGTAGTTGCCAGTTAAACCTTCGTAACCGTAGATTAGTTGGATGTTACAGTCTGCAATTGTCTTTTTTGCTGCATCATGTGCGTCCTTGTTCCAACCCATGCTCTCAAGCGATGGTTGGGAACCAGGAGTAGTGTGTGGTACAAAATATGAGTCCACCCTAGATTTACGAACTCTAGGGCCAATGCTAATACTGCCACTACCACTAACAGTAGCAGCGCCACCAGCACTAGGAGTACGCATAGGCATAGCTGATGCAGAAACAAAAGCACTACCACAAGCACTAGCACTAGGATGGTATGGAGGCATGGAAGAAGCATCTCCAACAGCACCAAGTCCTTATCCAACTCCAACATTGACCAACTCCTGCTTCTGTTTCTTTTTCATTTCTTTTTGCATTTCAAAAGTTTCTAATTGCACCTGCACTTCACGAACAACCTTAGGAGGTGCTCTAGGGCAATCCACTGCATCATGGGCGGGTATGTGTGCAAGATGGTATTTTAATCTATTTATGCTTCCATGATATATTGTTTTGCAGTAGAAACATTTGGCATCTCCTCTTTTCATTCCGGGAAAGATTTCAGCATGTTTCCAAGCAGGGCCTTTTCTGACTAGGGTTTGAGACATTGTGAAAATAATAATATGGTTTGATTTGCAAATGAATGTGGTTGCAAAAGTAGGGTTTCTAAAATTATTTAAGTTGCAAGTAGGGTTTGTAAAAAAAATATGCAAACTCAAGAAAACAATGATTTTACAAATTACAATGAATTATTTGTTAAAAAAACACAAAAAAATCAATTAAAATCAAACTTACCTCTTAGATTTGGCTTGGAATGCAATGCAAACTCCTCCCAATCACTGGTAATGAGCTCTCAATGCACCTCCTTGCTGGTATGAAGCTCCCCAAATGATATATGACCCTGGATTTGTCTTCAACAGCTTGCTGGTTGCCCTCTCTTCTCCTCCTATTTTCCAAATGAATGAAATGAGGTTGCTTTTAGGGCTAAGGAGACAATATAAAACCTTAAGTTTATGTTTTTTTTTCGCCTTTTTGGCCTTGGCTGCGCCGGCTGCGTCCAGGGGTTGGGACTCTCCTGGACGCTGCGCGTCCGGCGTGTCCAGCCTGGATGCAGCCGCGCTAGCGCTCCCAGGACGGGGCCAGGGTTGAGCGGAGCGCGACTAGCCGCGTTCGGGCGCGTCCTAGCAAGTCTCGTTACTAAACTACTACATCTTGGGTTTGGTTAGTAATGGAAAATATATCAACTTATGATGATGATACTTTGATTGAATCTGTTGAAAACAAAGCTTCAAGACATGAAATGTTACGAATTGGGGTTGCAAAGTGCATGCAAGTGCACTCTAACCTTGAAGATTACAAGAGCATGGAACATGCTAGTGGTATGGACAACAATTGTATGGATTCTTTTGGTGATCTTAATGCTTCTTCTAGAATGATAATGGATTCTACTTCCCCTACACATGATGAAAAATCAGTCTATGGCAGCCAAGGACTCTTGGAACAAAAGCCTTTGGTTTTGGAAGACTTGCATGATCAATTGGTGGTGAAGGATGATAAAATTGTTCAAGTATTGTCAAGAATGGATAGCACCTACAAACACGTAGAAGGCTTCATTTGGACAGCCCAAAGAGAGGAAAGACAAAAGGGAATGGGGCATGGTATCTCTCATTCACATTCACACTCTTTCAAGGAGGCTTTGGAGTTGATGAAAGAGGATTGCTTGCAGTTGCTTAGAGGCAAGGACATGACGGTCAAATTGGTAAAGGATAAGGACAAAGAGATAGTTGAATTTTGTCTTCTTTTGTGTATGTCTAATTCATTGCATAATTCAGAAAATCAGTCTCTTACAACAACTACTTCTATAAAGAAAAATACTAATGCAAGAAGGGTAGAAGTTGAACAAATTGATGAAGAACATTCAACTTGTGTTGAGGATCATGAAATTACTTCAATGGAGCTAGGCAAAGGTTCTGATTTTCAGTATGGATGCAATCATTATCTATTCCCACTTGAGAATGAAATGACAAGTTTAGAATGCAAGCAGTCTGATTTTGAATATCAAAGCATCCAAGATGAAGATTTCTTTGAGCCACTTCCATCTCTAATCACTTGGGAAAAGCATGAGACGAATCAAGACTCGATGTTCTTTGATGACTACAATGCATGCATAGAAGAGGATCCCAAAGGTCTGATTTGGGATAGTGATATTCTTCTTCCTCATTCTTATGAGATTGCTACCCTTACACATGGAAAAACTTGTGAAGAAGAGTCAATAAGTGTTGGTACAAAAGATGCATGCATTGGTCATGGTAATTTATATTATGCATCTTATTATAAGACTGATTTCAAACACTTTGGAGCAACTGTTATAGAGCAGTCCCAAAAGTTGAATGAAGGATGGTTAGAAAAGGCAAAGCGAGCTAAGATGTTGGCTCAACAAGCTAAACTTCATCTTCAACAAATTCGTGATACTCACCACTCCATGGATGATGATAAGCAAAGGTCTTCTAGTTTTGAAATTGCAATTGTTGTTGATCAATTCATTCATGAAGATATTGATTTTATTGATGACACTTATAGTGGACGAGCCACTCAAAAGTTATCTTTGGTGAGTATTTATGGCATCTACACTACACATTTGGGTTTGTCACCTTTTCCTCATGGCTTGATAGCGATCTATTTGTTGATTGGTGACTTCATATTCATTGATTCCTCATGGGTTAGTGGCTGTCCTACTTGGAATTCCATTGCACTTTCTGACTTTTCATGTCTTACACCAGCTATTTAATGGACATTGAATATTTGATGGATTTCCTTAGCATATATGGGTGTGTTGACACCTATGATTCCATTCTTGTTGCTGGCTTGAGTTACAATCCTGGTATTTGGTGGCCTAGTGAGTTGATCCATGTACACATGGGAGATTTGAGCACCAAACTCTACATTGGTACTTTTGAGAATGACATTGGACAGTTTTATCAGAAGAAGATGGTTTCTTCTAAGTTTTGCATGCCAGACCCTAGTGTTGTTCCAACCTCTTTTCAGGGGATAGATGGCATCCATGATGGTACTCTTCTTACTCTTGGAAGTAAGTTAGGATACTTGCAGTTGCTTCTTGATAGAGGTCTTGTTGACATGGCTGCAAAGGATAATGATGATGTTACTACAAGATGAACTCATCCTGTTATGAGTTGTGAGTTTCCTTCTGATGATGGCAGTATAGGATGGACCACCCATGACCACTCTAGTTTTCCATTGGTGCAGTCAGGGGAGTTTCACTTCGATTGCATTATGAGGTGTGCTCATCAGTTTCCTTTTAGCCCACATACACAGGATTTGACCATGTCTTTGATGACACCGAGAGGTGGGTTGAATAAGGGGTGTTTTGATTCACTCTGGTATGATATATTTCCATCTACAGGTGATGAGTCCAAATTTGGCAAGTCTTCAACTTTGTTCCCTCTTGCTGTTTGCCTTTTATATCAGAACGTAGAGATTTTCTACATTTGGGTTTTAGAGGTTATCAAAGTGGCACAACGGAAAGCGACAAGTGTTGGGTTTCCTATTTATTCATGGGATCCAAGTGGAGTTTGCTTATGGATAGTGTGGATGCATGTGGTTCATCTCTGCATTTCTTGGATGGTAGAGCTCACTAATCAACGGATGGTAGAGATCCCTGTGCACAATTTATATAGAAATGATTTTCAGAATTGGGATCCAGGAGTTTATTTGTTGGACAATTGGCTTCACTTGATAGGGCTTGACAGTGACAGGAACTTCAGCTGTATATAGAGGATGCTGGTTGGAGTTCTTTCCAGGATCATTTGGGATCCGACTGGTTGGCGGTCGGACACAGATGGTTTATTATTCAGATATCAGATGTTGTGGCAGTTGAGAGATATTGCAGTTGTAGGTTGCTTGGGGGCAACCAACCTCGGGAAGGCAGGAATGTAATGTCCCTTCTTTAGACAGCTCAGTCTATAGTGGAGGTTGGCCTACTATTAGGGTTCCCGTAGGTTAGCAACATGGTTAGGGGACCCAACCGAGGGCTATGGAGTCTAGCTAGGAGCCTTACGAGCCTTTCAATTTGGATTTCAGTTGATGAATCCAAAGATAAAGTGAAAATATATTAAGGTTGCTTTAATGGAATAGTGAAAAGTGAATAGTAATTGAAAATCATAAGGTGAATAGTGAAAAGTGCCCCCATCCTAGCAACTCAAGTTGTTTTTAAAAAGTGGCCTTTTTCTTTGGATGAGGAAAGACCCTCAAGGGGAATATTTTATTGATTTTTATCCAAAAGTCCATGAGAGGTTATAAAGCAAAGTGTTGGGCTCTTTTTTGGGCATTCTACTCTCATTTTTACAAAACACCTTGCAGGTTTGAGCTCTGGAGAAGGGTTTCAACATTGCTTCAGCCTTCTGGGAATGAAAACTCTCAAAGGCTATTGTGGATTGGACGAGAACCCAATTCACCTTTGGAGAGGGCCTACCTTGGGTCTTCATTTGGGCTTATTTGGATGAGTTTTAGGTATATATTTTGCAGATCTAAGTTTGCAACAGTATTATATCAGCATATTGCAACAAATCAGGGGCAATCATAAGTAGTATAGGTCTTCTCAAGGCCTTGGCAAATCATTTTATACCTTATTTGAGTTGCTGCATCATTTCAAGAGTCACATGTTTCAAATCCTAGGTGCTACGAAGGGTTTCATACCAATCATCGGATCTGATTCGCATATTAAGTTAGCTGGAAATTCATATCAGACCCTGGGGCAGATTTGTGAAGATGGGAAGAAGCTGAAAAGGGGTCATCCTTGCTGTTCAAGTTTATATCAGATTGTTATATGCAGATTTGTGGTATGTACAATGACATTTGAGCCAATAAATTCATCATTATTGCTCTCTATTTAAATTGTATGACTCATTTAAGTTTTAGCAACAATTTCATTCCTTCTAGTTTGCAATATTGTTGCATAAATCAACCTTCAACAAAACACAAAAAAAAGAGTAGAAACACGCAAAAACAAAACCCTTCCTATTCACTAGTCAAAGACTGTGAAAACACAAAACTCAGAAAATCAGATCAGATTTGGGTTGGGGATCTTTCAGATTGAAATATGGAAAACAAAAAAGGAGATTTTTAATCGAGTTCAGTTTTTCTTTTAATAAATGTTTTAATGTTGGCCGAGTTTTATTGAGTCTATGGCCATTTTTGGCAAGTCAATCATTTGGATTCATTCTCAACTCAAACTCATGAGCTTTTGAAAGACTTGTAGAGTCTTGCTACCATGAAGCCAACCCTCTTGTTGGGTATGCAGAGGTTAGTTTACTGGGATTTTACCTTTTGTAGAATTGGGGCAAAGCCACTTGCAATTAAGTTTAATCCTAGGTTTATTGGGATTGCCTAGGCTTCTGGTGGTTGGTGCATACCTTCCAATTGTAGATTCTCCATGGCTTAGCTTGAATTCGGGAGCTCAAAATAAAATCTGATTTGCTTTATTGGCATAACTATAGGTTATAAAGTTCTCTTGGTCTCCATTAGGTATGAGTGATAGGTAAAGTTTAGAGCCCATCCGCTAGGATTGAACTTACCACTAGAGGATGGCTTACAAACATATCTGTATCCATTTAGATCCTAAGTGATTCGATAATTTGGGCTACCCATGTTGGTCAATAGCTGGCATAATTTGATATAATTCTGACACTGATACAAGAAAGATATGTATTCAGACCGCCCAAATTTTTGTGAGGCCCTACCATATCTATGCTTTTTTGGTTTATTTCCAATCACTAATCTAGCATTTAGGGTGACAGTTATTTCATTGTATCCAACCAGTAACCTAGTATGCCTGCTCTTTTTTTCCAATCTTGGTATTAAAAGTACTGCATTAATAGATTTTAATTTTATTCAATTTATTATGCAATTCGAATAATCTCTTGCATAGCGGAATTATAGGAATGGCCACAAAGCACTGGATTTAAGAGACAAGGTAAAAACAATAAATTATTCCTTTGGCCAGAAAGCACTGGATTTATGTAACAATGTCAATAAAGAAAATTATTCCTTTGGCCAAAAAGCACTAGGATTATGGAACAATGTCAAAATAGAAGATTATTCCTTTGGCCACATAACATCTGATTTATGGATCAATGCTAAAATAGAGAATAATTTTTGTAGTTCAACGAACTGAATCTAAAAATGAATGAGAATGCATCCATAGATGAAATATATTTAAAATTTTAATACATTAAGAGAACCCCAAAAGCTTTCATTAGCCTCCGATTTATCTTCGAAAATTCAAAATTTAGTATTTCATCCATAGGTAATCCATGTGAATCTTACCTATGGTATACAACAATCTGTGTGATGTGGATCCCACACTACAGCACATGGGAAATCCCAATTATTGGTCTGGACTCTGAACTATTGATGGTGGTGCTCTGTAGAGCACTGATGCATAAGCTAGAAGACCATAAAATTTTTTGATATACAAAATAAAGGAGTACATGAGCTAGAAATAAAACGAAAAAGTTATATGATGCCTGTAAATGACCACAAGTAGGTTAATGGGATGCAAAAGTACAAGAAATTACAATCGAGAGTTACTTGAATAAAAAGACCCTAGCTAATAGCTTATGAAAAGCAAGGCCATCTAATAATTCTAAGGAAAGATGAGTCATTTTGAGCCTCCAGACTATGGAAGCTGTACAATATCATATCACGAAACAAAATTGTTGGCAAAGGAAGAAATGCGATCAAAATAATTTAAATAGCAAAAATTCAAAAAGAGACCATTTTCCACAAAGAATGTCTACTTTTGCCTTTATTCCATGTCAGCACATCTCCCTTTAATGTAAATGATTTCCTGACATTGAAGTCAACACTCTATGGAATTTCTTAGGAGAAAATTTGCAGGTTGCTAGCCTTTCTCCCATGTATTCTGAAATGCTGTTATGACAGTTGTAGCTTTTTTGACATAGCATACATGTGGAAAATAACTTTGGAGTGGTATGTTATTCACCACTAAAATATGAAAAGGTGAAACCAAATAATAGCACCACATTGTTTTTGTGGGATCAATAGGTTTTACATTTTTCAAGTTTGTCGTTGAGTGCTCTTTCTCACAAATTTTCTCTGCTAATGAAACTATAATACCAACAATAGTTTTTTTGAAGCTCTGGGATCAAACAAAATAACTTTCAACTCTGGGATCAAACAAAATAACTTTCAACAACACAAAATAATGAACATTGGTCATCTTGGCAAAATACTAGTGTGTCCTATTGCAACTTATTCTGAAAGCTAGTCCATATGCTCAGGTATGTCTGCCTGGTATTGGCTACCAATATGAACTTGGTTATTGTGCTCTACATTCCCATGAAGCATTTTCTTAAAGAGACAAGAAGACTTGCATTTTTCTGAATAATTGCAAGGGCATTCTTTTCTGTTAATCTCTCAAGTTGGACTTGTAGAGGAGGGGGACTAACCACTCCAAGGCTCCACGTCACAGAGAGCCAAGAGTAGAAGGCTGCCCTAGTCTACCTCAAGTTGGACAAGCGTTTTGACGCTAGGGATAGAGAATCAAGAGCACTCTCAATGCTTCTGTCACCCTACTAATCCCAAGAATTTTAGTGGGGCTAAACAAGTAGGTTTCTAGAACCCAAACTATACCTTGGACAACTTTCTGCCAAAGGACACCAGCGTAGATCAGGGATGACAGTATGGCGTGCTGGTGTCTCATAGGTGTGTTGGCATCCGTACGGACAAAAAGTGCAAAAGGATAGTAAAAAGTACACGAAACCTACTAACAACTTAGTTGAAGATGTTCTAAATGATAACTAAGACACTAAATGACAAAATAACTAAAACAATTAGAGAAATACTATGACAATGATAAGAATGAGAAAGGAGAGAATGCAACTCATGAAGAGTCTAGTTCGCTAGCAAGCTCCACACGAATGTGTACCTACACACAATAAAGAAGGGAAAAATGTTGGGACTGTTTTGGGGCTTGTTGCAGTCAAACCCCCGTTTTGGTGTTTCCACCTCCACAGACAGCTAGATAGATAAAAGAGTAGAAATATGATGAAGAAATTGTATTGGAAAGGAAAATACCGAACGCTATGAGCAACACTGTGCTACTCAAATCCAACAACAAAGTAATAGTAAGAAAACGATACCACCCTCGACCAAAGGCACTCAAGGCCAATGAGAGAGGAATGCAAGTCTACAACTGTGGCAAAGTCGACGTGGCCACAATGGCATTGAAAGCAGTCTCGCAAGACACCAAGTTGCAGCTTTTGTGGTAGATGTGAAGAATGTTGTGATGTTGGAATCGTGAAGCCAATAGTGCAACAAGTAGCTCAGGAATGTGAGAATGTTGCTCCCAAGGTGTGTAAAGATGCCAAGAGTGTGAAGAAGATCAAGAAGATGGATTGAAAATGAAAGATAGGCATTTTAGGATGAATTGAGAGGGAAAGAGCTGTTCAAAGGTCGGCAGGAAGGCGTAGGGGTGTCACGTTTCGTTGCCAATGGAGAACGTAATGCCTTTGTAGATTCCACAGGCAGGAGTCCTGTCAGGACGACAACGCTGCGTGTAGGCGTTCGCGCACTGTGCATACGACCCCGATAGAAATTCCCCCATTGACACTAAAAACAAGCGCCAAGTGGATGGAGTACAGAATGAGAATGTGGAATTACATGGTCGGATTCGATTTTTCTAAGGTGAAGGGTGTAAAAGAGGAATTTGCAAGAGGGGTGCAAATTCACTCATATACATTTTGCCCCCACTTTAGCGAACATGAGTGTTATGAGTGTTTGGTAAAGTAGGTCGAAAGAGTTTAGAAATGTATACCTAAACCATCAAGGAAGCAGACTGCAATCTGGTGAGTTCGAAAGCGCAAGGTAGGCAAATGGCTCCATAGGTACTCTCTCCTGAGGAGGTTTGAATAAAGTGCACCAGAGGCCCGCAGACCAACGATGGACAAATCCCGCAGGATGTAAGCACTTCACAGGTCCTCAGACTTGCAAAGAAGGCACCCCCAGACACTCTCTCTTGAAGGAATCCTGATGTAAGGGACTCCGCAGAGTCAGATTGGAAAGTAGCTTCACAGGCGCACTTGCAAAGCAACATGTTAATCCGCAAATAAAACATGTTAGAAAATAAAAAGCTACACAGGCAAGCGAGCAGACAGACAGTCACACAAACAGTCAACAATTGAAGGAAGAGCTTTCAATGAGGTCCCTTGGGAACCCTTCAAAAGAAAAGGGGTCCACTCAAGGGACACACTGTTTGAAAGTGCAACAGTATTTTTCGCTAATCAATTCAAAATCAAGGAATCCTTTTGAAAGATTCCACTTCATTAAGGAATTCGAAAGGAAGAAAGCCCCCTCACAAGGGGAAGGTCAGAACTTCGCCCACAGGAGAAGGTGCTCCCTCATTGGAGGAAAGTTTTTTTTTTTTTAATTCTTTCTTTACAAACCCATGATGAAGGAAAAGTATTTTGCAGGGGGTCCTTGTTGAGGAATGCGAATTTTGAAAAATAGAGATTTTTAAGAAGGGATTCGTTGGCTACCGAATGCACCTTTTGAAAGTTGAAGCAGCATGATAGCCCTAGGATGGTGCGTGCTAAGCACAAAAGGTATGTGACATCCTAAGGAGAGAAAAACAAGAATGAAAAATTGATGTTATTGTCCGCAAAACATAGCGAGATGTAACCGTCGTAATGTTGTTGCGCACGCGAGGGACAACACATAAGCACCACAACATCACAAAGCAAGCTAAGAAGAGAGAAAGATGTAAAGAAAGCAAAGACAATAACATAAAGAACAAGAGACAAGGGTGATCTGATATTTCGGGGTCAGAGTTGCTCATAAATATAAATAGATAAGTATAATAATATATAAATGAACTGTCACCCCCTACTATATCAGACCATGTGAAGAAGGGCACATGGAAACAAAATGAAAATAAAAACTTGGGTCAACATGGAAGGGAGGCCTAAATGCTCCCAACACTTTGCATCGTCTCTAATTGTCGAAAATCAATACACAATAGAGGAAGAATCATGTGACAAATAGAAGAATTTTTATGACACAAAAACACTTTTGTATCCAAGCACCTACAAGGGTGACAAGGGTCATCCAGGAACATATAACACAAGCACGGGGGAACACAATACACATACGCACACACTCTAATCTACAAATAAAGAAGAGGTGGCCCCCTAGTCCTCATCAACCAAGAGGTTGTCGTTCTCCCAATCTAGATCACTGTAAGGGGAGGGCGGATGAGCCTGCAAGGGTGGAATATCAAGGGGGGAACCCTTTGACCCTCTTGCAACAAGAGCCAAGGAAGAAGGCCCCTCGAGGTCTTCTCCACTTAGTTCTTGTGGGGTAAATGTCAGCGATTTCGCGACAATTGTCGATAAGGCTAAAACCTCATCCACAGAGTTAAACATGCACTTCACAGGAGTGCCATATGTTAACTCAATGGGCTAGAGAGGCGTCACCCAAGATCCATTGCTAGGCTCACCGAAAAACTCGGGAGCAGTGACGAACTTCGGGGACGCTAGGGCTTCCTCCGTCACTAGGACAACACAAGCCAATGCAAAACCACCCTTCGAAGAAGGCGAACCCTTCTTCTGACCCCCATTGCTAGTGGGGTTGTCCTTCGTCTTCCGCTTCATCGAGGGATGCGAGATCCCCACAGATGAATCAGAGGGTGCGGAGGATGAGGAGAAAACGTGGTAGACATCACCAAGGTATTCGGCATGTTCACAGGTTTTGAAAATAGTGAGATGTCCGGAAGGGACATTAGAAGGGGAGGCTCAACCGATGGAGCAATAAACACCTACACCCTCTTCGGGTGAGGATTGTTCATGCTCGTGGTGAGAGCTAGAAGCAGGACCGAGGCTGAAAGAACTGAAGTAGAGAGGATGGGAGAGGACATAGCAGAAGGTGCTGAAGCAAGAGCTGCTGACTCCTCTTCCTTCTTCTGTAGGGAGGCTTACTCAATGGTCAGATCCTTCCTCTGACGCTTGCGCTTGTTCACAAGGTGGTTTCTACGACTCCGGGAGCTAGAGGCCGCAGCTTGAGAAGGGACAAAAGACTCTTGTTCAACCATCAGAGTATCCATCATGGTCGTTTCCATTGGAGGGACTCCTGGACGGGAATAGGAGGGAGATCTGAGAGGATGACAAAACAACAGTGGGGGGGAGCAGGCTCAAGCGCCTCAGCGGTGAGCCTCTTCCCATTCACTACCAGATGCTCGGGCTTTCGCCAAGCAGGCACCATCGGGCTCCCCAACAAGTGCATAAGAGTAGAAGTCGATGGTGCCGTAGAAGGGAGAGAGGAAGTGATGCACGAAACAACAAAGGAGGGAGAACCCTGAGCGTGGGAAGTTCAAACACCAGATGCTCGGGCTTTCGCCAAGCAGGCACCATCGGGCTCCCCAACAAGTGCATAAGAGTAGAAGTCGATGGTGCCGTAGAAGGGAGAGAGGAAGTGATGCACGAAACAACAAAGGAGGGAGAACCCTGAGCGTGGGAAGGCTTTCCCTTCCCCTTTCGAGAGGAAGAGGCAACTTGCTGCTATGCCATAGGGTGAGTCACTTTTAGCTGCCCCTTGCCCTCAATTTTGTACTTATGTAATTCTGATAAAGTAAATCCGTTCTAGGGGGAAGCGAACTGATCGGGGCCGGCCAAAAATGATCCAAAGAATAACCCCCATGGGATACCAATGGCTAGTATTCAGTGTCGTGCACAACGTGCACAACACCTTTGTGAGAGAACTTCAAACATTTGTGAATAACGAAAGCGATTCCTTTCATGGAAGCTAGCCAAGGGATGCCTAGCTTCACCCTAAATAGATCGGATTCCATAATGACATCGAAAGTGGTATCCACAACCCTAGGTCCATCTAGGACGGAAAGAGTTATAAAACCATACGGAGCAAGAGAGAGATCATCATGTGTACGTATAGTAATTTTTGTCTTCCCATATTCCTCTCTCTGTAATGAATTTAGCCACAAAGTCTCGTTCGTGATAACATTCACTCGACTCGTGGGGTCAACTAGCACTCTTGTCACAATGTTCCCATTGAGGTGAGCAGGAATGCATAGGGGAGAGGGCTTGTTATTCAACGACAAAGCCTGTGAGGTGAAAATCACATTTGGTGAGCCAGTCGCAGGCTTGGGGGGAGTAGGAGTAAACAAAGCCACATTTACGTATGACGAGGCCTTAGGAGAAGTGTTAGAAGGGTCAATAATCAAGTTCGCAAAGTGAGACGGAAACGGGTTTGTATAAATCTGCAACTCGCTATTTGCCTTTACCACTGACTTATTTGTGTTTTGCTTTTTTCCATCGAGATGGATGGTACCATTGTCGATGCTGTCCTGTATCTCATGATGCAGGCGAATATTGACAAAATGTGTTTCCATCATACCAATTAGGATAAGGCTCCTTCAAGGGTTGAGGATTTTCTAATGTTATAATCTTATCCTTCAATAACTTTTACAGAATAGAAGAATAAGGTTCAGATAATTTCATAAAATTTTTGTTGTGCTTGAGGCCATGATCATTAGTCGCGGCAACTACATTCGCAACAAACTTTCCTTTTCTTGAAATGGACACTATAGATTTTCCTTCGGAATGGGAGCGTGAGGAGGATCCCCTGAATTGAACCACCGTTTGCTGTTACTCCCACAATGCAGCACACAGATGTGCGAAAGAAGGATATTTCATTAAGACAAATTTCTCCTGCCAATCTTGTTGCAGGTTGCCTATGAATACCTTCTGCACATTTGAGTCGGGCAACGGGTATGAGATTTGTAAAAAGAGCGCCTTGTATTGCGCAATGAAGTCAGTTATCTTCTTGTGCTCTCCTTGCTTACATCGGACGAGATCCGAGAAGGTCATCTTCAAACCGATGTTAGCTTGGAATTGCCAGAGAAACTGATTTACAAGCTGGTTGAATGAGAATATAGAATTGTTAGGCAAGGAATAGTACCACTCGAGTGTTGTATCCTTGAGAGATCGAGGGAAAAGCTTAGCCATCAGGGAATCGTGGTGCATGAGTGTTCTCGTGGATGAAACCCATCTTGTCTGTCGAAACCTCCTCTTGGGAGAAACGACTTGTAGTAAAGCCTGTGGTAAAACCAGTAGTAAAACAGGAAGTGACCTTTTCCATTTGTAGGTGTTGCACACTTCTTCTAACAACGGACCTGGAGGGCGTAGATTGGGTTGTGATGCTCATAAAACCTCACAACACCCAAGTCTACAATGGTTGCTGAGTGCGAGGCAAAATGTTTCAACATGAAGAAATGGATAGATGTTTACGTTGGGTTCACCAAACTGTAGAGGGGGATTGACCACACCAAGGCTCTAGGTCACGAAGACCCGAGAGTAGAAGACTGCCCTAGTCTACCTCAAGTTGGACGAATGTTTTGACGCTAGTGATAGAGAATGAAGAGCACTCTCAATGCTTCAGTCACCCTACTAATCCTGAGAGTTTTAGTGGAGCTAAACGAGAAGGTTTTTGGAACCCAAACTGTACCTTGGACAACTCTTTGCTAGAGGACAACAGCGTAGATTAGGGACGAGAAAGCGGCGCGTTGGCGTCCGTACGGACAAAAAGTGCAAAAGGATAGTAAAAAGTACAAGAAACCTACTGACAGCTTAGTTGAAGTGTTAGAAGGATTGTCATTGATGTCATGAAAAAGAATTGCTTAATCAGATGGTTGATTGAAAATATTGAAAATAAACAACACTTAGCACCCGGTCATTTACAACACTCAGGAAATTATATCCAGCTCTCAAAAGATCATATCCAACACTTAGGAGATTATATCGAAGTCCGAATCTCAAATAATATAATCAAACTATTAAAGAAAAATCGAATTATTATTTCTAGCAAATTTTATGTGAGGTATGGGTGATCAAATAATCAAGAAAAGAGTTTAACAAAGCGGCTGATCTAATAATAAAAAACGAGTTTAACAAAAAGTAAATAACATAAAATCGAGTTTCTCCATGAAGACGTATTTTTGAAAGAGTGCGAATCAATTGTTCTGAAAAGACGTTTTTAATTCACAGATGTTAATTGTTGTTTAGAAAAGGTGTTGAAGATTTGAAAAGATGTATACTTTAAAATAAGTGTGGTTAGTAAAAGATGTGATGTTCGCTTTGAAGAGATATGCTTCTGAAGAAACGCGATTCATTATGGAAGAAAGTTTCACTTCTAAAAGATACACCCCTAAGAGATAATGAAAGAAAATCAAAACAATAAGGCAAATCGAATTCAAATTTTATGAAAAGGCATATTTTTTGGATAGAAATATAGATGTATCTCTACAAAAAGACGTAATACTTCCTAAAGCAGTAACAATGTCAAAATAATTATTAAGGCATATTCTCCTCTACAAAAAGACGTATTAAGAAAGTCAAAATAAAATAAAAGTTTATTAAGGCAGAAAATCAGATTAATGAAGAGGCATGAATGAAAAGGCAAAGACAAGTGTTTATCAAGAGACACAATCTTAAGATAAAATATATATTTGCAATCCATCTTTTTGCTTTGAGATTGTGGTTGTGAAGTTCAAGAAGTCTACATCAGAAACTCATCTTCTTGTAGGCTAAGTGAGAGTTTGTCATCACTAAGGCAGATTGAAGGTGTGGGAGATTGCAGATCTGATTGAAGACAATTGCTTCATCCATCAAATCAAGATTTGGTGCCTTGCATTAGGGGTTAAGTCTCCTTGTAGGTTGGCGCCTACTAAAATTATAGAGGTTTGGGTGTCCCTTGTAGATTGCAGCCTACAAAATCATCTTATCTATAAATCAAGTAGGTTGGTGCCTACTTTTATTTGTAAAATCATTCAATAAATTCAATAAAGTAGAGTCATCTTGCATTCTTTAATTCATATCAGAAGTTGATGTTAGAAAATTGAAAGTTGTTTGAAAAGATTGAAAATAGAAAGTGCGTTTTGATTTACTGATTCACCCCCCCCCTCTCAGTAAATCTTTTGTGCTCTTCATGAAGCTGTTCTAAATGATAGCTAAAGGCATTAAATGACACAATAACTAAAACAATTAGAGAAATACTCTGACAATGATAAGAATAAAAAAGGAGAGAATGCAACTCACGAAGAGTCCAGTTCGCTAGCAAGCTTCACACGAACTTGTACCTACAGACAATAAAGAAGGGAAAAATGTTGGGCTGTTTTAGGGCTTGCCGCAATCAAACCCCCATTTTTGTGTTTCCACCTCCACAGATAGCCAAATAGATAAAGGAGTAGAAATATGATGAAGAAATTGTACTGGAAAGGAAAATATTGAAAGCTACGAGGAACACTATGCTACTCAAATCCAACAACAAAGTAATAGTAAGAAACGATACCACCCTCGACCAAAGGCACTCAAGGCCAATGAGAGAGGAATGCAAGTCTACAACTGTGGCAAAGTCAACATGGGCGCAGCAGCGCTGAAAGCAAACTCGCAAGACACCAAGTTGCAGCTTTTGTGGTAGATGTGAAAAATGCTATGATGTTGGAATCGTGAAGCCAATAGTGCAGCAAGTAGCTCAGGAATGTGAGAATGTTGCTCAAGAATGGTGTCCAAATTGTGTAGAGATGCCAAGAGTGTGAAGAAGATCAAGAAGATGGATTGAAAATGAAAGATAGGCATTTTAGGATGAATTGGGAGAAAGAGCTGTTCAAAGGTCGGCAGGAAGGCGCAGGAGTGTTACATTTCATCGCCAATGGAGAACGTAATGCCTTTGCAGATTCCAGAGGCATGAATCTTGTCAGGATGGCAGCACGCCGCACACACGTCCCCGACAAAAATTCCCCCACCGACACTAAAAACAAGTGCCAAGTGGATGGAGTATAGAATGAGGACATGGAATTACATGGTCGGATTCAATTTTCTAAGGTGAAGGGTGTAAAAGGGGAATTTGCAAGAGGGGTGCAAATTCACTCCTATGCAAGACTGTAACAATCCTCAAGAGCATTGCTTTCAACTTATGTTTCAAACAAGAGATATTAAATCGTTCTTAACACATATCACATATGAGAGTTTCTCTTTCTTCCAAACTATTACATATTTTACATTTTGACCCTTGAAACCTTCACCTACAACTCCTAGACATTCAATGTCTCCATGTATTTGAGAAAAAGAACCAAAAGATTTGTTCACCTTTATAATGGAAATGCACCACTTTTTTAATTCAAAATTTGTGTCTTTACATAGAGTCAAACTTCTTAGAGCACATTACAGTCCTCCCTTCTTGGAATTGCTTTCCCTCAAGCAATTGCAAACTCGGATGTTGCATAATTTGTTCTCCTTCCCACATAACATCCTCAAGAGGCAAATCTCTCCATCTAATCAGGTACTCCTTAATCTCCCCGCTTCTCAATCTACGCTCCCTTACATCCAAGATAGCAATAGGCACCAAAATCAACTTGCCCTCCTCATCTAACGATGGAAGCTCTAGAGATGATGTAGAGTGTTTCCCAATCGTTGTTTTGAGGCAATATACATGAAATACATTATGGATTTTGCTAGCTTTAGGCAACTCTAACTCATACACAATCTCTCCAACCCTCCTCACAATCCTGTAAGGGCCATAGTACTGAGGCTTCAACTTTTTTGCACCACTCTTTTTCAATGTAGATTGTTTGTATGGCTGTAGGCACAAGAACACTAAATCACCAACCTCAAAAGTCCTCCCAATCCTGTGCTTATCTGCATATATCTTCTGTTGGTTCTAAGCACAGTGTAGATTTTCCTTAAGTGACTTATGGATATCCTGGCTGTCTTGCATTAACTCTCTCGCCTTGGGAGCTCTACTATCATCAAATGCTAAGTCTACAAAGACATAGTGTCATACCCGTACAAGACTTTGAATGGTGACATGCCTATCGACATGTGATAGGTAGTATTATAACGATGCTCTCCTAAGTATAACCACTTGATCTATTCCTTTTGTTGTTCCACTATAATTGCTTAGATATCCTTCCACCCATTTGTTTACAATCTCTATCTGTTCGTTTGTCTGTGGATGGTATCCCTCCTGTAGCAGTATCCTCATGCTGTAACTACCACTCCTCATGTTCACTCTTCGAACTGGTATCTATTACTTCCTTCTCAATGTCGGAAATGATCTCTATATAATGTGCTTTGCCTTTCCCAAGGCACATGTGATTGGGTTCTGTTGACGTGCGTTTTATGACATGACAAACATTTTAGAACAAAGTGTCACAGACGCTCTATTCTCTCTTGAAAAACTACTTCCTATGCTAAGATTGCCAGTAAGTTCATAGGGTAATTCCAATGTTTAAGATGAACGCGGATAGGCTCTGTGGTATGGATGTGATTTGCTGTGGGCACAAGTAGATTTTGCAAGTCATTCGAGAAGTGGAGACATGAATGCAGTACCATTTTTGGATTTTTGATTTTATAAAAAAAAGTGAAAAAAGATTTAGGGTTTAGAGAATCTATTCTACTCCTAAGAAATCAAGAGAAGACGAAGACTAAGTGAAACCAAATAAACTATACTCTGTTTCGCCACGTTCAACGACAACTACGCAGAGCAAGTGCAATCTTCTAGGAATGTGCTTGTGATTTTCATGTGATAAATAATTGCCATCAGATCGAACAACAATTATCAAGACAGAAGTTAAGCATCCACAGTAAAGCTCAGTCTAACTTTGCACATTGGGCGAAATCATCCACCCAAAGAAAGTATGAGCTCGGTTTCACTAATCGACGTTATCAATCAATCATTCTTCTAACATACATTTTAATTTAAATCTACTAAGAGAGAAAGAAAATATGCGACCATGCAACTATTCAACAATCAAGTACTCAAAGCACCTCATGCATTTGAACTTCATTATCAAAGTAGCGTTTTCACAACAATCTCATACAAACTCTCTCTTTATTTCTAACTATCTCAAATCTGCTCTAACTCTTAATCTCCTCTACTCTTATCTAATTTCTAATGATTATCTCTAATGAGAATGAGAGAGTGAGGGGGGGGTTTATATAGTTTTTCAAATTACAAAGAACGGCCCAGATTGATTCAAGATCAATGGCCAAGATTAATCAGAACTAAACCCTAATTAGGGTTTCCAAAACCACAATCAGTTAACTGGAAGAAAACACTAGACAACTGGAGTGTCATCTTTATCGACTTGTGCAGCCTCACGTTCGGCGAACCTGGACACTATCAGGTCGACCTCCTCCATAGCAATGTCGGGCAGCACGCTAATGTTGTACTCCAGGAAATCCAGGTTCTCTGCACACTCTGCAAACACAGTCGTCCATATTGGCTCTTGCAACAAGAAAGAACCTCTAATGGCCATGAATTCGAACACTTTGGTGAAGCCTTCCTTCATAATCGGTCCGGTGGTGGAGAAAACTTTCTGTACTTGCTCCTTCAGAATCCTTGACCGCCAGTGTTTCCTTCGGACAATCTCCTTGTTTAGCATATTTGCAGCCATCTCATAGATTTTTCTTTGAATTTCTTTTACCTGTTCTTCCACTCTACCACTGTCTTGCTTCCCCTTTTCGAGGACTCCTTTCCTTGAGATTAAGGCATAGTACCATCCGTTGAAGTCGTAAGCTGCTCCAGCTTCAATAACCCTGTCCTCGATCAATCTTTGCTTCGAAATGCCCTTCAATTCCCGGATGTATGGGATGATCCTGCTCTGGATATCCTCGAGACTGTTCCATGACTCTGCAAGATCTGCAACTCGCGAAAGCATGAAGGAAGCCTGTTCATTTATATGTGCCAACTTTTCTGCAAATATCAACGCCTCTTCTTTCTTTCCAATTATCCAGTCTTTAGCCTCCCTCGCTGTTGTCAGCTCCTCTTCAAAGTTTGCACTTGGTCCTTGCAAAACATTTGGAGGTAAAGGCGCCACTTGTTCACCTTCGTTTAGTGGCCTAGTCAGGTGCTGGATATAATCTTTTAAACGCTGAATTTCTTTCTTGTATTCTTTCTTCTTGGCGACTTCTTTTTCTAATCTGCCCTTGATGGTGGCCACTGAATTATCCAAGTCTTCGACTTCCTGCCCTTTTGATGTCGGACCCATGTCGACAGTCGTGATAACATATTCTTCGGGAGCAATCTCGTCTTGAAACTTGTCATCCGCAGGCACTGCAATTTGCACCGTGCGATTTCCAGCTTCATCTCTTTGAATAGTTGAGAACTTTTTGGCCTTCTTCCTCGGGGCAGTCTGCTCTAATCTTGCAAGAAAATCTGCGTCATTGTCCTCCTCCGGGACCTCCACTGGCGCTTTTCTTTTCAATCTTTCCCTCAGCCACTCAGGTACCGTTGGCTGTTCGATCACGTCCTCTTGATTTTGGACGTCTGGCATGTCCTGTACATCTTGTTCTTCTTGAATTTCCGGCACACTTTGAATTTCTTGAACTAGCTGTATATCCTGGATCTCCTGGACAGATGGGTCCTCTTGAATGCCCTTGAGGGCGGAAATCATTCCTTCCTCAAATTCTCCATCCTCGATGTCTGTGTCGTTATCTGATCCCAAGATTTCTGTACTTGCCGGAGAGGGTTGATTATCATCTTCTATCTGGATCGGCTCTATATTTTCAACTGGAGACGGGATCATGGCATTTTCCAAGGATTCCCTATCTAAGGCAAGCATCTCTTCTATGTTCCGGGAAGTAGCCGACTGGAGGGGTTTAGACTTATGTTTCTTCCGTGAAGGGCCCTCATCTATCTCCTTACCTTTGTCTTGAATTGCAGATTTATCGGCTTCTTTCCTCTTTTTGGAGTTGGCAGCATCTGCTTGTCTGTCTGCATGAGATGCACCGGCGTTCGAAGAACATGACTCGGTGTCTCCCATCAACTCATAAGTAAAATGCACATTTCTCTGCTTCAGGACCTCTACTTGGCGATCTATCCACCACTGAGAGTATTTAAAAACAGGGCGCATCAAGGTGGTTAGATCGCCCATCTCAGGCTCAAACCATTTTACAGGTGGAAGCGGCTCATTTTCCTTGAAGCCTGGCTGCACATATATCCCGTCATCTTGCAGCTGGTCAGGTATTTTGAAAAGCTCTGTCGCTCTTACCATGCTCAGGGGTAACCTTGACCATAACCTTCTTCTCACATCAAATTCATCGGCTGCGTTGGCCCAAAAGTCTTCTAGGTCAACCCGATGTTTGTATCTTTCTCCGTCCACAGTTTTGACGTGATGGAACGGATCGAAGTTGCTTCTGGCTTTGTATGATATAAAAGGATACTGTTTAATCTCCAGTCGAGCAACCTCTGCTGCTTGGGCTGTCGGGCATGACTCCTCCATGTTGCCGATGAAAAAGGGGAAGGTGACGGCAGCTTTCTGCTTAGGTCTTTGGATGTTCTGATATGTTTCTAACTGTCTTAGCACTTCCAACAATACCATCCTGTTTGTCGGGTAGACAGGCAGCCTATAAGGATTTCCGGAAAATCCTTGGATTCTGATGTAGGTGAACTTAGGATATTGGATGAACCAGAATCCATAACGACTGATCAAGCTCTTAGCTTCATGCGAGAGTCTTTGGTGTGTTCCGCCCTGAAGAAGCCGGGTGATATACATTAAGAATGCATCGTGAGCTCTCCGGAAATGGGACTTCTCTTTCAGCTGCAGCTGTGGATAGCAGTCGTAGACTTTGAATTTCCCCTCGCCATTGCCGACCACGCCCTTGCATGTCAAGCCAGGATATTTATAGTATCTTGCCAATGAATATACAACGTATGAGCTCATGTGGAAAACTTTGGTCTGTTCAAAGTTGACCAACTGTTCGTGCAGGCTGTCGCTGATCATCCTGGACCAATTAAACATTTTGACTCCAGTGATTATCTCATCAATAAAATAATACATCCATTCTTCAAAAGGAGCACCGTGAGCACTGCCTACTATTCTGTTAAGTAGCAGAACAATATCACCATATTCTTCTTTGAAGTGGGTTCTGATCAACTTTTTCGGCATCTTGCTTGCAGTAGGCTTTGGTTTTAATAACCAATTTTTGTTTATGTTCGATGCACATAGATCCTTCTGACTTTGATAAAGTTTGAGTGTATCTTGTTTGCTGCGGTAGGATGTACGGTTGTATACTGGAATGCCAAAAGTCTCCTGGATTGCTGGCTCGGACAAGTAAGCAAGGACTCTTCCGTCAGGAGCTTCTATCTGTCTGTCTTGTGCGTTGTAATGTAGTGCACACTCTGCCATCAACTCAGGACATTCTTTTGCTGGTGGAAAACCAGCTGCATGGACGATTCCATTTCGCATCATCCTCATGGCGATTGGTGTTGGCAAACGTCCGTCGGTTCCATACATTCTCTTTCGGAAATCTTCAAGATCAACATGGCCAAGGTCTGTGTCAAGAACGTGCTCCCACTTGGACTTGATCTTCGATTGAGTTTGGACACCTTTGCTTGCGAATTTCATCTTGGCTGTTTCGAAAAAATAGATCTGCAAGAGAAAGAAATAAGGAAAATCAGAATTCGATATTAGAGTCAATTTGAAAGAACATTCCAGCTGGTAATCAAATTAGACTTCACGAAAAATAACAAGCTGGAATGAAAATAGATGGTGAAGCTTCATGTTAACATGAAATGGACAAGAAAAAATCTGCCTTGTGACGTGATCGTGATTGCTATGCAAGCTGATAACAGAATATTTCTTTCACTTTGCTGCAAAATCTTTCAACCTTTTGCCTTAAACACTTTTCTTCTCACCACTTTTCTTCTCAAAATCGAGTGATTACACAAATGAAAAACGAAATCACTTATAGAAGTGAGAGGGTCGATCATTTTAGTAAATTTGCATAGTTTCCTTTGCATCAAGTTCGAACTCATTCTTTCACTTTGTTTCTGAATGGCAAGTTCTATCCTTAACAACTTCGTCCGGGAAAGTTTCTAATTTAATTCACAGTCCAACAAGACTCTTTTTCTCTCTTTCCATTTTCGAAATTTTCATGACTTATCTCTTTTTGGGTGTTGGAAATAAAATATTAAAATAATTAAAATAATTATTTTATGTGTCCATTCCAACCCGTTCGTTTTGTTGGCAATTTATTTTTTGATTTTTCGAAAATTTCTTGCCATAATCTTGATCGTCCAATTTATTTGGCCATGATTTTCTAACCGTTTTCCAAAAATATTTGGCCATGTCCAATTTTATTTGGCCAAGAAACATTTCTCGTCTGACAATTTCCTAGCCACGTCCAACTTTTTCTTAGTCATGTCCAAAGATTTTCTAGCCATGACTTGTCTTTTGTCCCAAATTCTTTCGCCATGTCCGGTATTTTTCCATCCACAACTCGATTTTTCACAAACTTTCCTTGACAAATCCAATTTTATTTCGTCCATTTGCTCAATTTTTCTAGCCATGGCGAAGATTTTTCTTCATATTTTCTTGGGCGAATCTTCAAGTGCCATGTATATTTTAGCTTTCCAAAGGCTTGGACTTAGGCGAATTTCAATTTTTTATACTCTTGATACATGGCGGACTTTGGCATTTTCTTTGCCATTCGTGCCTTAGCCATTTTTTCTTTCCTTTCATCTTAGGCGGACTTCACACATTTTGTAGCCACTTTACCTCTTTGCTAAGGCGGACTTTGTTGGTTTTTTGGCCATTTTAACCTTGCTTATGGCGGAGTTTCCTTTTTTGTTTGCCATTTGACCCTTTGCTTTAGGCATTTTCTTCTTCCCTAAGGCGGACTTCAGCTTGCCTTTGGCCACTTTAACTTTGATTTGTCCATGCCTTAGCCAATTTTATCTCATTTTGCTTTGGGCGGACTTTGGCTTCTTTCTAGCCACTCCTTTCATGCCTTGGGTGGACTTTGGGGTTATGCTTGCCATTTGCCTTGGGCGGACTTCATGCCTTCCCTTGCCAACTTGAAACTACCTAGGGCGGACTTTGACATATCCTTAGCCATTGCTCAATATTCCAGGCGGACTTCCTCATATTCTTCGCCATTGGACTTGGTTGGAGGGCGGACTTCCATGTTTTCCATGCCACTTACAAGGGCGGACTTGCATGTATGTTTGGCCATTGCCAGATTTTCTTAGACATTTGCCAGATTTTCTTAGACATTTCCTTCATTCTCCATGGGCGGACTTCAGCATCTGACTGTCCATTGCCACTTTAACTTAGACATTTCCAAGGGCGGACTTCATTGTTTGTATGTCCATTGCTCAGGTTTTTATGCCATCTCCAAAGGCGGACTTGACAGATTTTCATTGCCATTGCCCAGATTTTCATGCCATTGATCAGATTTTCAGGCTATTGACATGTTGGCTGAAGCTTCTTACCATTCATTTCCTCTGCCTTAGGCGAATTTATCAGTTTTCTCCATGACTGTGCTCAGATTTTCCATGAATTTCCAGATTTTCTTGACGAATTTGATGAACTTCTTGCAGATTTCTTCATGAATGTTCAGATTTCTTCACCATTTTAGTGCTTTTACCAGATTTCTCTGATGAATTTTCCAATTTTTGAACCTTTTTTGTGATTTTTCCAGATTTTTGACCAAAATTTCAAAAAACTTTGAATCGATTTTCTGAGAGTTTCGTTGCTCGTTTCGAACTTCTGAGTGCGTTTTCGAAACTCGTGGCCCTTCTAAAAATAGAAACTTTCTAAAAATAGAAATTTTCCAAAAATAGCAACTTTCCAAAAATAGACCCTAAAAAATAGGGATCCCAGAATTGCCCAAAAGTGCCAAAAAAGTAGGTCCTAAAAAATAGGGGGCCCGGGGTGAGAAACCCTAAAAATATGGAAGTGTCAGAATCGACCGAAACGACAGTCGATCTTCGTCTCCCAGGCCTTCTAAGCACAATGGTGACGTTTGTACATTGATCCAGACTAAAATTCACTGACTCGACTCGGGTGACCGTTCAAAATGCAGACTTAAAACCCCCAAACGAGAGCAGACAAAACGAGGCGCGCGAAAGCAAAACCCTAAAAAGCAAACGTCAAGGGTCCCCATTTGCAATGGGGCGAGGTGTGAGTTAGGTCACAACATCTGGCGACTCCACGTGAGGAATGTTCCTGAACATTCCAAAGATAAAGACCTATTCTGAATCTGGAATCTTTAACTAAATTCAACTAACTTACCTCTAGGTTAAAAGGTGTACTCAGAAAGGAAAGAAACCCTAGATTGGATCAAGACACTTTTCTTTTCAATCACAAGTGTGTGCAGATGCGTTTATTCCCTCTCGTGAAATCAGTATGACTCTTCGGTTTCATCATGGCAGGCTTTGTAATTTGTCTTAACTCCAAAAGCATCCTTGGATAGAGCCTTGCTGCCAGCGAGCGTCTATAGCCCCGGCAAGGTTATCTTCTATAAACTCACGGAGATTGCTCTACTTCCGGCGATTTATAATTCCTTCTGATTCTCTTGTTTTTCTCTTCTGATGATCGCTTGACTTGAATGCACGCCTGTAGAGATGTCCGCACACCCAAAAGCCAAATGCTTTGATTTTTTCTTTATTTCTTTTCTTTTGATATTCTTTTCTTTTATATTTTTCCACATTTTGGCTTGTAAGCAGTGAAGCTCACATGGGTTTGAGTATTATAGTGGCGCTGGAGCCAGACTTTTGATTAGCCTAACCCTGACTTCTCCTAGGAGACCATAACAACTCAGAGAAATCGTTAAATGTGTAAAATGTATAATGATCTTCAATACTCAGTGTCTGGACACAATATACAATTTCCCTTCTAGCCAAGTACAAATCTTAACCTAAAGTTAAACTAGAAGAACTCAATCTCGGATTCAAAATTCCTAACGGGTATTTATCAACGGAATAATCTAACATTACTTTGTGGAATAAGACCAGTGTGTGTTTGGAATACTTCACCTTCTTGCAAATAGATATCCTTGATTTATTCAAAACAACTAACCTACGGGAAAACAAGCAAACTAACAAAGCAAACAAATCTAAGAAAGCAGGAAAAAACGAAAGCAAAACCAAACCCAAACAGGAAAAGAAATCTAATCTAGCTATGTACAAAGGCAAGACCCACTGGGAGTCTAAGACTGGAAGTAATGTTTTAGAAATTGCCCGTTAACGGGCAGTGGAACTTCTTCTCCGGTCAGTGTCTTCAATTTGAAAGCATTGTCTCCCAAAATTTCCGAAATTTGAAAGGGACCCATCCATAGGTTGTCAAATTTGTTGTGGTCTCCTCTTCTCTCGTGTGCTTTGTCCCAACAAAGGACTAAATCGGAAATTCGAAAAGCTTTGACTCTTGCTCGTTTATCGAACCATCTCTTAACAATGTCTTGATGTTTAGAAAATTTCTCCAAGGCTTGATCTCTCTTCTCTTCCAAAAGAAGTAACTGCGATAACCTGGTTTTAACCCTCTCTTCTTCTTCTAAACACTCTTGCATGAACTGTAGGGTTGGAATTCTCAGCTGTATGGGAAATATTGGATCTTGTCCATAAACCAGATGGTAAGGTGATGTACCCAAGGAACTCTTTACTCTTACTCTATCCGCCCAAAGAGCGAATCTCAATTGCGTGTGCCAGTCCCTTGGATTTTTGTCTAGCAGTTTCTTGATGACGTTCAGTAAATTCTTGTTGGTGGATTCTGCTAATCCGTTGCCTTGGGGATAGTAATTTGATGAAAACTTCAGAGTGATACAATGCTCGAAAGCCCAGTTAGAAAATCTCAATGAAGAGAACGCAGAACCATTATCACACACTAAAGCATAAGGACATCCAAATCTGGTGACAATGTTCTCTTCTAAAAAATTGATTACAACATCAGAAGTACAAAATTTTAAAGCTTGAGCTTCTGACCACCGGGTGCAGTAGTCAGTTGCGGTTAGGATATACCTGTGTTGTGCTGAGGAAGGTGGATTGATCATACCAATAAAGTCGAGTCCCCACTTTGCGAAAGGTCGCACTTCAATCACAGGTTGCAGTGGCATAGCAGGGTTCCTTTCTCGCGCTGCAGTGATTTGACAAGTATGGCAAGTCTTCACATGATCAAATGCATCTTTAAATACTGTTGGCCAATAGTAGCCAGCCATCAAAATTTGGTGTGCTGTTGCGAGAGATCCTCCGTGGCCGGTTCCGAATCTGGAATGGAAATGTTCTATTGTCTGCTTAGCTTCTTCTTTTCCCAAGCACCTTAGAAAAACTCCTTCGTGATTTCTTCTGTACAACACTGCCCCTTGCAACATGTACCTTTGACTTTTCATTCGCAAGGCCCTCTTTTGCACTGGTTTTAAATGATTCGGGCATTTGTGATTAAGCAGGAAGTAGATGATATCGTCATACCACTCATCAGGGGACACCTCTTGTAATTCATACACATGTTGCACTAATTCAGGTCCTGTAGCAATGGTTTGCGTCAAAGCTTGGCCACGGACAATCTTCATTGGTTGAATTTCAATATCATATTCTTGGATGATAGTGACCCATTTACCCCTTCTTTCTCCTAATTCATTCTGCATCAGGAGGGTCTTGACGGTCACATCTGGGACGATGGCAAAAATTTTACTTCTCAATACATAGTGCCGGAATTTCTTTATTGCTTTAACTAAGGCATATGCTTGCTTTTCAACGTTCAGGTACTTCAGCTCTGCATCCTTGAAAGGTGCACTCATGAAAGCAATAGGATGTTCATCTTTCTCTTCTGTTCTTTGCGTTAACATTGCGGCACACGTATGCTCTGATGCAAAGGAATAAAGGTAGAATGGCTTTGTATAATCAGGACTGACCAGGACAGGAGCGTCAACTATGGCCTGTTTGATTTCTTTGAAAGCTTTTCTTGTTGACTCTGTCCATTCTATCTTCGCATCCTTTTTAAGCATTTCAGTTAAAGGCCTGACTATTTCAGCAAATCCTGTTATAAATTTCCTCACAAAATTAATCTTTCCGAAGAAAGACTTCAATTCTTTCTGACTTGAAGGTAGACCAACTCTGGAGATAGCCTCTATCCGATCAGGGTCTATAAGAATACCCTTTTCTGTTATTACGTGGCCAAGCAGCTTCCCTTCAGTTACCCCGAACACACATTTCTTCGGGTTCAAAGATATTCCATATTTTCTGCATCTTTCGAATATCTTTATCAAATCTCTGACACGAGTCTCTCTTTTCTTTGAAAATACTGTAAGGTCGTCCATATAAACAATGATACACTTCCCTATGAGATCCTTGAAAGAAATATCCATAGCCCTTTGGAAGGTAGCTCCGGCATTGATCAGGCCAAATGGCATCCTCTTGTAGGCAAATGTGCCCCACTTTGTTGTAAATGCCGTCTTAAGCCTGTCTTCTGGTTCTACGAGCACTTGGTTGTAGCCAGAATATCCATCTAGGAATGACATCATTTGGGATCCGTTCACAATTTGAATGACTTCATCTAATGAAGGCAGTGGATAATTATCCTTTTCTGAAGCTCTGTTGAGGTTTCTGAAGTCAACACACAATCTTATCTCTCCATTCTTCTTGCGGACGGGTACCAAATTGGCGACCCACGTTGAGTGGCGCACTGGAAAAATAATGCCTGCTGAAAGTAGCTTCTTCACTTCTTGGAAAATAAGGGGCTCCAGCAGAGGATTCACAGGTCTTTGGCGCTGCCTGAACGGTTTACTGCCAGCTTTGAGGGGAATATTGTGTGTAATAATTGAGGTGTCATATGTTTTCAAACCCTCGTAGCTCCAAGCGATAATGTCTTTGAATTGCTTCAGGCTCTTGATTATCTGTTCCTTTTCTTCTTGTGTGCACACATTGCCGATGAGAACATTTCTTATTTCCTCTTGCGTTCCAAGGTTGACAGCTTCATGTTGGGCTCCATCACTCCTTTGGTATTTGATAGCGTTGATCTGATCCTGGTCAAAGATTCTTTCTAACTGGATCATCCCCTTGGGAATGTTATTGGTTTTTAGGTTCATTATGCCTTCTGCATCAAATTCTGTTTCCCCTTGGTCTTCTTCTTCGTCAATAACTTGGGTAAGGAAAACATCTGAATTTGTCAGAAAATCTAGGATGTGTTTGTCATCATCAAACACCTGGAAATTTGTGATATTGTCTGGAACTGACGGTGTTGAAGTGATCTCTACTGTAAATTTCTTCACTGCATCCATCTCAAGCGGCTCTAAGGAACTTGCTGATTGGGCTAGGGAATTTGCAATTTTGTTTTGAGAGCGATACACTGATTTGATGTTGAAAGCGTCGAAGCTTTCAATGAGGTTCCAGACACGATTTCTGTATCCTCTCAGCCTCTTGTCATGGCAAGCGTACTTCTTTCTTACTTGCCTCACTACAATTTCTGAATCACCGTAAACATGTAGCACTTTAACCTTCTTGCGCATTGCATGGAGCAATCCGTGCACTAATGACTCATATTCTGTGACGTTGTTGGTACATGGGAACTGTAATCTCATGGCGGCCAGGTAGGTTTCGCCGGATGGACTGATAAGCTCATAACCAGCTCCGTTGCCTTTCTTGGATTTCGAACCGTCGAACCTCAAGGTCCAAACTTGATCTTGCTCTGGCAACTGATGAGGGGTGGGAATTTCTTTGTTCTGGATTTCTGGAGCAAAATGATCTTTGAAACTGGTTTACATCTTGAATTTTTTCTCCCTCTGATGAGAGATCACTTTCTTCACCTGATACTGTCAAACATTCATCTTCTGAAATTTGGGATGCTCTTGCGCGCACTTGATCTAAGGCTATTTTGCACATGGCGCAAGAGAATTCGGAATGGAAAGCGTTGTGTATACGACACCAATTGGGTAGCAACAAGTCTTGCACAAAGGCATGACTTCCTAATTCTCTTTCTTGTCTCATACTTCTGAGCACAAATCTTCTAAAGTTCTCGAACATGCTTTCGCCTTCATCTGGTGATAGCTCTTCATCACTTTCCGTAGGTACTTCTGTTGAATCTGCAGCTTCTGGTGATTCTTTCTGATCATTTGAACATTGTAACATCAAAACTTCTGGTGCTTGTGGAATGTACTGGCCCAAATCTGTTTCACAAAACAAAATTTCATTGTTTTCTCCATTCTCTGTGATCATTAGTCTAAGTCTAGGCGTACTTTCAATTTTGATCTGGTTTGGAATACCCTTCCAAGGCAACCACATATGTGAAAAATCAGTGGCAAAGTAGCCATTCAATCTGCGAGTCCAGTCTCTTCCTAAAACCATACCGTATCCATCAGGAATATCAACTACAGAGATGTCTATGAACTGTTGAATCCTTGGATCAGTTGATATTTGCATATGGATGTTGTTCAATTCTCCTATGACTGGGACTTCTGTCTTATCTAACTGCGTTACTTTCTTGTTTGTTCTTGTGGGTGTCAAACCTAATCTGCGGCAGATTGCTAAGGGCATTACGTTGCTTGATGCTCCTGAATCAATTAAACAATTGTGTAGGAGTTTGTTGAAAATCCGGAGCGAGACGAGGAAAGGAGCTGGTTCATCTTTTCCCTGATAGAATATCACGGGACTTCCTTTTTGCGTGCCGGCTTCTGCTTCCTTAGCTCTAACCCTAGTGTTCTTATCAATCTGTGGAGTCTCTGTTCCTTTTGCTGGATTCTCTATCTTGTTTTCTTTCGAACTTAGACACACCTGTTCATGTCTAGCTATATTCTGGCCTGGCATCTCTATGCCTTCTTTCACTTCATACATACCTCGAGTTCCATTAGAACTCCGATGTCCTTCTTGGGTAGACTGGGATTGTTCATTTTGGACGACGTTCACGTTGGTTGTGGAACTGGTAGCTTTGTTGATTGAATCTTGCGTTGTGTCCTTCAAGCTGTCAAGGAATGTATTCCTTATCTCTGGAACCTTCATTAGTTCAAACAATGACACACTCACCTTGATTTTCTTGACTTCTTCTGTAACATATTGACTCAATCTTCTTAACTCATCCTTAGGAGGGGTGGGATTACTAGCACTGCTACTAGCAGTATCTCCTTGCCTGTATTGTGGCGCGTCTCTCGGGAGAGGTGGGTTATTGTTTGCATTTGGATGTGGTGGCGTTTGGAAGTTATTTGGAGGAACTGACGATGTCAGAGGCTCTTGATTCTTCCGATAGTAAACCTTTGGTGGATTGTTGCCAGTCTGTTGGAATGCTTGAATTTCTTTTACACCTTCGACCAATATGTTGTTACTCAATGGCGGGAAGTAATAGTTGGCCGTGTCTTCTACATGTCCTTCAGCAACTGTGTATGAGTAAACGGTGGGTGGCGCCTCCACAGGTCCGTTAGCTGATGCGGGTGGAAACCTTTGAGTGTGTTGATACTGCTGATATTCTTGAGGTGGGTACTGACTGCTTTCAATTACAAGGGCCTGATCATATCTAGGCGCAGGAACTATTTCATATCCGGTTACCGGAGGATTTTCTGAATTTCTCTTTTCACTTTTGAAAATGTCTGCCGCTACTTGAAACTCGTGACAATGTAACTCGGAATGCTGATCTGTGTTGTGTAGTCTGCACCACCCTGATAAAGCTGCCTCAGCTAGGAATACTTTATCAGCAGGACGATTGTCGGCAGGCGGGTTGTCTAAAGGTGATGGCACATTTCCATTGTTGGGTCCAGTGTTCCAAGTCTTCCTTTGAAAGCCTGGGTTATTGTTCCGAAAGCCTTGATTATTTCCCTGGAAATTTTGGTTGTCTCTCTGATAATTATGAGTGTCTCTTTGATATCCCGAATGGCCCTGCCCTTGGTAATTTCCTTGAGGCGGCTGATAGTTCTTTTGAAAGTTCTGCATTTGGCTAGTCTGACCTTTTAGGTGGGTGACTTCAGTTGACAGCCTTTTGACTTGTTCGATCAATTCTCTCATTTCATCCTTTTCTTCCTGGGTTCGCGTGGGAGTTGTCACATTCTGGAGATATATTGGCTGTGTCGGTGGTACCTGAGACATGGGCATCCCTGGGTGGAGAACCATTTGATTACTTGGAACTGGATTCATCATGGGTGTCTGGTGGGCCAATGCTCTATTAATATCCTGAATTTGATTTTGAGAGGCTGCATTTCCTAAATAGTGGAGTGGTCCTGGGGCCAAACCTATTCCGAGACCAGTACTGGCCGTGATCGCTGCAGCATATGCTCCTTTCAAATCTGCTGGGAGCGGATTTGTCGACTTCACGAACATGGCAGTAAGACGGTCTAAGGCTTCATAATAAATTGGCAATGCTGCTGCATTGTCTAGCAAATAGGGATCTCTTAGACGGGTGTAAGCCTTGTGGAACCTATTATTGAATGTGCTAATTGGCTCATGTTCCTGCCTTTTGATTTCCACAAATTGTCTATACAAATCAGATGGAGCAATGGGTGGTCTGAACTTTTCTAGAAAAGCGGTCTTCATTTGTTGCCATGTGCGAATGGAATTAGCTGGCAAATGGATATACCAGTAAGAGGCTTCTTCATCAAACGTGTAAGGAAACAATCTGCAAGCAACATCTTCCTGAATATCTCGGTTTTGGAGAAGATCTTCAAACAGCTTAACATGCTCGTCTGCAGTGTGGTTCAAATCACCACTATGGAACTTGGAACAAAAATGTTCCGGATTCTTGGGTAGATCATGGTAAACAGGAAATGTCATAGGCGACGCATCTGCTGGACGCCACGCCATTGGAGCGTTCGGTTGATTCGGTTGAACTGGTGGGATTGGTGGTACTGGCTGTGCAACCACTATAACTTGTTGACGGTCTAGTTGATTGGTACTTGGTGAATTTTGGAAAAGACCAGAAGAATTTTCTTCGCTTGGCACTTGTGTACTTGATGACGCTTCCTGCAATGCTTTTCTCTGTCTATTTCTGTGGGGAGATAGCTCAACAAATTCCTTGAAAGAACTAGGAGTGGATCTGGTGACTCTCCGGAACTTCTCTGCTGAAAAAGAACCAATTCGATCCAGTGTATTCTACTTTTAAGCTTGTCTAGGCGGTGCAGGAGCTGCTTCTTGGGCTTGTTGATTCACTTGTTTGTTGGCTTGTCGAATGTGCTCTCGTTCAAGTGCTTCAAATCTTTCAACAAGAAGATCCTGTCGAATGTTGAATTCAATTCGTCGGGCTCTTTCTTCGTCTTCTTCAAGGATGAATCGCATGCGAAACCAATCAGGAGCACTTCTTCTCACTTGCCACGCAAGGCTGAACAATTCAGTGATAATGTCTTCTTGTTCGTCGTGAAAACCCAAATTTGGTTGCAATACTGGCTGGGGATCTTGGTTTGCATTAGGAACGCTGGCTGGGAGTCCCATTCTTCATTCTATTACTCAAACTCGAATTGGAAGATGAACTTGCGGCAAATGATCTTTTTATCTCGTCGAACTTCTCTTTTAGGCGATCTATCTTCTGCCTTATCAGATCTTTCTTGATAGCTTCTTCGAACCTTCTTCCTTTTTCTTCTTCCCTAGCAAGGACGCGACTTGTTTGTCTGAACTCAGCTCGATCTGCCTGCGACTTCCAAGCTAGTGTGTACAACTGATCAATGATATCGGTTGGTGGTTGATCAGGTTGCTCGACAGGTACTGCAAAAGGAAATTCGTGGGGTAACACCATACTGCATCATGTTTACTCACTAATGTTTACAAAGGCCCTCCTTCTAGCGCCAGAACAATGTTGAGCGCCTAGGAGGAGAGGCAAAAGAGTCTCCACAGATAACAAAATTTGATAGGACCTGGAGTTCCACTTCTCAGTTGTTCGCGTCAAGCCCTCCTTCTAGCGCCAGAACAATGTTGACGTGCGTTGGAGGAGAGGCCAGTATATACGAGTGATGTAGCAAAGATTTCTTTTTGTTCACGCCCTCCTTCTAGCGCCAGAACAATGTTGACGTGCGTTTTATGACATGACAAACATTTTAGAACAAAGTGTCACAGACGCTCTATTCTCTCTTGAAAAACTACTTCCTATGCTAAGATTGCCAGTAAGTTCATAGGGTAATTCCAATGTTTAAGATGAACGCGGATAGGCTCTGTGGTATGGATGTGATTTGCTGTGGGCACAAGTAGATTTTGCAAGTCATTCGAAGAAGTAGAGACATAAATGCAGTACCATTTTTGGATTTTTGATTTTATATGAAAAAAAGTGAAAAAGATTTAGGGTTTAGAGAATCTATTCTACTCCTAAGAAATCAAGAGAAGACGAAGACTAAGTGAAACCAAATAAACTATACTCTGTTTCGCCACGTTCAACGACAACTACGCAGAGCAAGTGCAATCTTCTAGGAATGTGCTTGTGATTTTCATGTGATAAATAATTGCCATCAGATCGAACAACAATTATCAAGACAGAAGTTAAGCATCCACAGTAAAGCTCAGTCTAACTTTGCACATTGGGCGAAATCATCCACCCAAAGAAAGTATGAGCTCGGTTTCACTAATCGACGTTATCAATCAATCTTTCTTCTAACATACATTTTAATTTAAATCTACTAAGAGAGAAAGAAAATATGCGACCATGCAACTATTCAACAATCAAGTACTCAAAGCACCTCATGCATTTGAACTTCATTATCAAAGTAGCGTTTTCACAACAATCTCATACAAACTCTCTCTTTATTTCTAACTATCTCAAATCTGCTCTAACTCTTAATCTCCTCTACTCTTATCTAATTTCTAATGATTATCTCTAATGAGAATGAGAGAGTGAGGGGGGGGTTTATATAGTTTTTCAAATTACAAAGAACGGCCCAGATTGATTCAAGATCAATGGCCAAGATTAATCAGAACTAAACCCTAATTAGGGTTTCCAAAACCACAATCAGTTAACTGGAAGAAAACACTAGACAACTGGAGTGTCATCTTTATCGACTTGTGCAGCCTCACGTTCGGCGAACCTGGACACTATCAGGTCGACCTCCTCCATAGCAATGTCGGGCAGCACGCTAATGTTGTACTCCAGGAAATCCAGGTTCTCTGCACACTCTGCAAACACAGTCGTCCATATTGGCTCTTGCAACAAGAAAGAACCTCTAATGGCCATGAATTCGAACACTTTGGTGAAGCCTTCCTTCATAATCGGTCCGGTGGTGGAGAAAACTTTCTGTACTTGCTCCTTCAGAATCCTTGACCGCCAGTGTTTCCTTCGGACAATCTCCTTGTTTAGCATATTTGCAGCCATCTCATAGATTTTTCTTTGAATTTCTTTTACCTGTTCTTCCACTCTACCACTGTCTTGCTTCCCCTTTTCGAGGACTCCTTTCCTTGAGATTAAGGCATAGTACCATCCGTTGAAGTCGTAAGCTGCTCCAGCTTCAATAACCCTGTCCTCGATCAATCTTTGCTTCGAAATGCCCTTCAATTCCCGGATGTATGGGATGATCCTGCTCTGGATATCCTCGAGACTGTTCCATGACTCTGCAAGATCTGCAACTCGCGAAAGCATGAAGGAAGCCTGTTCATTTATATGTGCCAACTTTTCTGCAAATATCAACGCCTCTTCTTTCTTTCCAATTATCCAGTCTTTAGCCTCCCTCGCTGTTGTCAGCTCCTCTTCAAAGTTTGCACTTGGTCCTTGCAAAACATTTGGAGGTAAAGGCGCCACTTGTTCACCTTCGTTTAGTGGCCTAGTCAGGTGCTGGATATAATCTTTTAAACGCTGAATTTCTTTCTTGTATTCTTTCTTCTTGGCGACTTCTTTTTCTAATCTGCCCTTGATGGTGGCCACTGAATTATCCAAGTCTTCGACTTCCTGCCCTTTTGATGTCGGACCCATGTCGACAGTCGTGATAACATATTCTTCGGGAGCAATCTCGTCTTGAAACTTGTCATCCGCAGGCACTGCAATTTGCACCGTGCGATTTCCAGCTTCATCTCTTTGAATAGTTGAGAACTTTTTGGCCTTCTTCCTCGGGGCAGTCTGCTCTAATCTTGCAAGAAAATCTGCGTCATTGTCCTCCTCCGGGACCTCCACTGGCGCTTTTCTTTTCAATCTTTCCCTCAGCCACTCAGGTACCGTTGGCTGTTCGATCACGTCCTCTTGATTTTGGACGTCTGGCATGTCCTGTACATCTTGTTCTTCTTGAATTTCCGGCACACTTTGAATTTCTTGAACTAGCTGTATATCCTGGATCTCCTGGACAGATGGGTCCTCTTGAATGCCCTTGAGGGCGGAAATCATTCCTTCCTCAAATTCTCCATCCTCGATGTCTGTGTCGTTATCTGATCCCAAGATTTCTGTACTTGCCGGAGAGGGTTGATTATCATCTTCTATCTGGATCGGCTCTATATTTTCAACTGGAGACGGGATCATGGCATTTTCCAAGGATTCCCTATCTAAGGCAAGCATCTCTTCTATGTTCCGGGAAGTAGCCGACTGGAGGGGTTTAGACTTATGTTTCTTCCGTGAAGGGCCCTCATCTATCTCCTTACCTTTGTCTTGAATTGCAGATTTATCGGCTTCTTTCCTCTTTTTGGAGTTGGCAGCATCTGCTTGTCTGTCTGCATGAGATGCACCGGCGTTCGAAGAACATGACTCGGTGTCTCCCATCAACTCATAAGTAAAATGCACATTTCTCTGCTTCAGGACCTCTACTTGGCGATCTATCCACCACTGAGAGTATTTAAAAACAGGGCGCATCAAGGTGGTTAGATCGCCCATCTCAGGCTCAAACCATTTTACAGGTGGAAGCGGCTCATTTTCCTTGAAGCCTGGCTGCACATATATCCCGTCATCTTGCAGCTGGTCAGGTATTTTGAAAAGCTCTGTCGCTCTTACCATGCTCAGGGGTAACCTTGACCATAACCTTCTTCTCACATCAAATTCATCGGCTGCGTTGGCCCAAAAGTCTTCTAGGTCAACCCGATGTTTGTATCTTTCTCCGTCCACAGTTTTGACGTGATGGAACGGATCGAAGTTGCTTCTGGCTTTGTATGATATAAAAGGATACTGTTTAATCTCCAGTCGAGCAACCTCTGCTGCTTGGGCTGTCGGGCATGACTCCTCCATGTTGCCGATGAAAAAGGGGAAGGTGACGGCAGCTTTCTGCTTAGGTCTTTGGATGTTCTGATATGTTTCTAACTGTCTTAGCACTTCCAACAATACCATCCTGTTTGTCGGGTAGACAGGCAGCCTATAAGGATTTCCGGAAAATCCTTGGATTCTGATGTAGGTGAACTTAGGATATTGGATGAACCAGAATCCATAACGACTGATCAAGCTCTTAGCTTCATGCGAGAGTCTTTGGTGTGTTCCGCCCTGAAGAAGCCGGGTGATATACATTAAGAATGCATCGTGAGCTCTCCGGAAATGGGACTTCTCTTTCAGCTGCAGCTGTGGATAGCAGTCGTAGACTTTGAATTTCCCCTCGCCATTGCCGACCACGCCCTTGCATGTCAAGCCAGGATATTTATAGTATCTTGCCAATGAATATACAACGTATGAGCTCATGTGGAAAACTTTGGTCTGTTCAAAGTTGACCAACTGTTCGTGCAGGCTGTCGCTGATCATCCTGGACCAATTAAACATTTTGACTCCAGTGATTATCTCATCAATAAAATAATACATCCATTCTTCAAAAGGAGCACCGTGAGCACTGCCTACTATTCTGTTAAGTAGCAGAACAATATCACCATATTCTTCTTTGAAGTGGGTTCTGATCAACTTTTTCGGCATCTTGCTTGCAGTAGGCTTTGGTTTTAATAACCAATTTTTGTTTATGTTCGATGCACATAGATCCTTCTGACTTTGATAAAGTTTGAGTGTATCTTGTTTGCTGCGGTAGGATGTACGGTTGTATACTGGAATGCCAAAAGTCTCCTGGATTGCTGGCTCGGACAAGTAAGCAAGGACTCTTCCGTCAGGAGCTTCTATCTGTCTGTCTTGTGCGTTGTAATGTAGTGCACACTCTGCCATCAACTCAGGACATTCTTTTGCTGGTGGAAAACCAGCTGCATGGACGATTCCATTTCGCATCATCCTCATGGCGATTGGTGTTGGCAAACGTCCGTCGGTTCCATACATTCTCTTTCGGAAATCTTCAAGATCAACATGGCCAAGGTCTGTGTCAAGAACGTGCTCCCACTTGGACTTGATCTTCGATTGAGTTTGGACACCTTTGCTTGCGAATTTCATCTTGGCTGTTTCGAAAAAATAGATCTGCAAGAGAAAGAAATAAGGAAAATCAGAATTCGATATTAGAGTCAATTTGAAAGAACATTCCAGCTGGTAATCAAATTAGACTTCACGAAAAATAACAAGCTGGAATGAAAATAGATGGTGAAGCTTCATGTTAACATGAAATGGACAAGAAAAAATCTGCCTTGTGACGTGATCGTGATTGCTATGCAAGCTGATAACAGAATATTTCTTTCACTTTGCTGCAAAATCTTTCAACCTTTTGCCTTAAACACTTTTCTTCTCACCACTTTTCTTCTCAAAATCGAGTGATTACACAAATGAAAAACGAAATCACTTATAGAAGTGAGAGGGTCGATCATTTTAGTAAATTTGCATAGTTTCCTTTGCATCAAGTTCGAACTCATTCTTTCACTTTGTTTCTGAATGGCAAGTTCTATCCTTAACAACTTCGTCCGGGAAAGTTTCTAATTTAATTCACAGTCCAACAAGACTCTTTTTCTCTCTTTCCATTTTCGAAATTTTCATGACTTATCTCTTTTTGGGTGTTGGAAATAAAATATTAAAATAATTAAAATAATTATTTTATGTGTCCATTCCAACCCGTTCGTTTTGTTGGCAATTTATTTTTTGATTTTTCGAAAATTTCTTGCCATAATCTTGATCGTCCAATTTATTTGGCCATGATTTTCTAACCGTTTTCCAAAAATATTTGGCCATGTCCAATTTTATTTGGCCAAGAAACATTTCTCGTCTGACAATTTCCTAGCCACGTCCAACTTTTTCTTAGTCATGTCCAAAGATTTTCTAGCCATGACTTGTCTTTTGTCCCAAATTCTTTCGCCATGTCCGGTATTTTTCCATCCACAACTCGATTTTTCACAAACTTTCCTTGACAAATCCAATTTTATTTCGTCCATTTGCTCAATTTTTCTAGCCATGGCGAAGATTTTTCTTCATATTTTCTTGGGCGAATCTTCAAGTGCCATGTATATTTTAGCTTTTCAAAGGCTTGGACTTAGGCGAATTTCAATTTTTTATACTCTTGATACATGGCGGACTTTGGCATTTTCTTTGCCATTCGTGCCTTAGCCATTTTTTCTTTCCTTTCATTTTAGGCGGACTTCACACATTTTGTAGCCACTTTACCTCTTTGCTAAGGCGGACTTTGTTGGTTTTTTGGCCATTTTAACCTTGCTTATGGCGGAGTTTCCTTTTTTTGTTTGCCATTTGACCCTTTGCTTTAGGCATTTTCTTCTTCCCTAAGGCGGACTTCAGCTTGCCTTTGGCCACTTTAACTTTGATTTGTCCATGCCTTAGCCAATTTTATCTCATTTTGCTTTGGGCGGACTTTGGCTTCTTTCTAGCCACTCCTTTCATGCCTTGGGTGGACTTTGGGGTTATGCTTGCCATTTGCCTTGGGCGGACTTCATGCCTTCCCTTGCCAACTTGAAACTACCTAGGGCGGACTTTGACATATCCTTAGCCATTGCTCAATATTCCAGGCGGACTTCCTCATATTCTTCGCCATTGGACTTGGTTGGAGGGCGGACTTCCATGTTTTCCATGCCACTTACAAGGGCGGACTTGCATGTATGTTTGGCCATTGCCAGATTTTCTTAGACATTTGCCAGATTTTCTTAGACATTTCCTTCATTCTCCATGGGCGGACTTCAGCATCTGACTGTCCATTGCCACTTTAACTTAGACATTTCCAAGGGCGGACTTCATTGTTTGTATGTCCATTGCTCAGGTTTTTATGCCATCTCCAAAGGCGGACTTGACAGATTTTCATTGCCATTGCCCAGATTTTCATGCCATTGATCAGATTTTCAGGCTATTGACATGTTGGCTGAAGCTTCTTACCATTCATTTCCTCTGCCTTAGGCGAATTTATCAGTTTTCTCCATGACTGTGCTCAGATTTTCCATGAATTTCCAGATTTTCTTGACGAATTTGATGAACTTCTTGCAGATTTCTTCATGAATGTTCAGATTTCTTCACCATTTTAGTGCTTTTACCAGATTTCTCTTATGAATTTTCCAAATTTTGAACCTTTTTTGTGATTTTTCCAGATTTTTGAACCTTTTTTCAAAAAACTTTGAATCGATTTTCTGAGAGTTTCGTTGCTCGTTTCGAACTTCTGAGTGCGTTTTCGAAACTCGTGGCCCTTCTAAAAATAGAAACTTTCTAAAAATAGAAATTTTCCAAAAATAGCAACTTTCCAAAAATAGACCCTAAAAAATAGGGATCCCAAAATTGCCCAAAAGTGCCAAAAAAGTAGGTCCTAAAAAATAGGGGGCCAGGGTGAGAAACCCTAAAAATATGGAAGTGTCAGAATCGACCGAAACGACAGTCGATCTTCGTCTCCCAGGCCTTCTAAGCACAACGGTGACGTTTGTACATTGATCCAGACTAAAATTCACTGACTCGACTCGGGTGACCGTTCAAAATGCAGACTTAAAACCCCCAATCAGAGAGCAGACAAAACGAGGCGCGCGAAAGCAAAACCCTAAAAAGCAAACGTCAAGGGTCCCCATTTGCAATGGGGCGAGGTGTGAGTTAGGTCACAACAGGTTCCCATGGTTCCTTGCAGGAGAAACATAACTTCTTCTTGCGCAACTCATTCCTCGTCTCAAAGTCTAACTTGGGTGGTGTAGTCTTAGGCTGATTGAAAGTTCTCCTAAATGGTTTATTACTCCTGAAACTCTTCTTTTGGAACTGATGTGTAGGATGTGTAGTTTCAAGATCACATGACATCTGAATAGCATTCTGTAGTGTACTAGGCTTGAATTGCTTCACCAAATGTATTAAATTTGCATACATACCCTTTTTGAATAGCATTACAACTCTGTTTTTTGACATATCAGGAACCATAATAGCAATCAATTTGCTGCTGAACTCATCATAGGACCGAATCAATGCATGGTTTTGTGTTACCAAACCATGATGCCACCAATCATATGTTGCTCCCTCCAAATGTAAGGTTGCAAACTTAATTACCTCTTCTTTTGGCATGGTTTTTGAGTGTCAAAAATGTATCAAGTTTGTGTAACCAAGCACGTGCCATGCTTTTCCCATTGCCATCAAAATTAGGAAGAGTTAATTTGCTCAAGGCATGTTGGTACTCCCTATGTGGGCCTCCTGGTCTTTGTTCTTGTTGTGTCTTTGTTCCTATCTTTCCGCTGGTTCATATATTGGTTTAATGTTATCTCATTTCTGATTTCATAAGGAAGTGTATGGTACTCAGGGTATGTTGCTATTACCTCATTAACCAATGGCTGGTCTTCTTTGTGGTGTGATGCTTCCTCATCCTCCCTTGATGTGAATGTAGGCTGGAAGGGGCTAGCAACAAAAATTGTTTGGGGAAAAAATTGGCAAACCAAAATATCAGGATTTTTTGAAAAATTGTGAAAAAATCGGGAAGAAATCGGATTTGAAAAAAAATGTATAAAAATGTAGAAAAAGAGACAAAACCTACTTTTTCTTTAAACTTAAGGTCATTTCCATATCATAGAGATATAGAGAGCAAATAAAATAGAGATTTTAAGCTGTCAATTGTAGAAAATAGATCTTTTTTGTTTATATTCATATTGCTGATTACATTGCATCAATGCATTGCACAAAATATACTTCATAAATAATAAGTAGATGTTGACATATGACAAAATGTCAATTACAATATAGTGTGTAACTTTGTACAAAGTCAACCTCTAAACTAAGTACACAGTTAGAAAAATCAAATGTAGCCAATGACAACTATGCTAGAGGGCAGCAGGTCCTGATGATGAAGCTCCTCCTCCAGTGCTTCTAATCAAATGTTCAAACACGTGACTAAGCACTTGAGCCTCCTGTAGTATCTCAATATCCTCAGGCTCATAATAATCATCATCAACAACAATCCAATCATTCTTTGGATCAATCTCATCAAGGTCAATTGGCTCGTCATCCACAACAGTACTTGTTTTTGTTCATGTAGAAATTAGTCTTGGCCTTACAAGTGAAAAAGATAATGAATACAATTTCAACTAACTGCAAGTATATTGAAAGTCTAACCTTGAGCTTTCTTGAGCTTCAAGCAGAGGTTGTGGTGAACAAACACCAAGTCATTCATCCGTTGTTGTGTTAGCTGGTTGTGTTTCTTGGAGTGTATGTGTTCAAGAACACTCCAAGTATGCTCACAAGCGGATGAACTACATGGCTGGCTCAAAATGTGTCTCACCATCCATCTAAGGTGTTTGGTATCATGACCAAAATAGTCCCACCATTGTGCTGCAAAAACACATTACATGGAGATGATATCATGTAAGAATATTTTAAAATAATCTTAGTGCTTAATGATCATGTCCACAAAATAGAGACTTTCACAGGTTTATAGAGTCTACCTGGTAGCAAGGTATTCTTGCCTTCGATGGTGGCTATAGATGAGAGAAAACCCCTTGCTTGCTTGTACGTTGCTAACTCTCCCACAGCTGCCTATAATTGTTCTTTGATAGAAAACATTTTTTCCATGCACATGAACAAGCCCTGTGTTACCTCACCATCATCATGTCTAAATGAAGAGTCATAGAACAAACTTGGATTAAGATAGTATCCTGTAGCATGGAGAGGAGAATGCATCTGTTGATCCCATCTTCTATCAGTTATGCCCCATAATGGCATATACCCGTCCTTATCATTTTGCATCCTAACCCTCATCACCCCCTTGGTCGTATCCATGGCTCATAGAAATAACCCATGGGGGATTTATCCCCATCCACTAGTCTTAAGACTTTTACTAGAGGCTCTGTAAATTCTACAACTTGTTCAGCTACATCCCACAAACTAGAAGAGTACATACAGTCTACCACTGCTATGCCATCTACTAGATTTGCGAAGCCAGACTCCATCCACTCATTTGAAACAGACATTCATTTCAAATTCATTTTTTGTCGGCATAGAGTTTGTAGTGCAAGGAAGTGTGTTGCAAATCTTGTCACCCCTAGTCGAACTAGCGCCTTGCCCTTTGTGAAAGTACGCATCATGCATAAAACCCTCATGTGATTATAAATGAATTTTGTAACTTTGCGGGCCTTTTGCAATACCTCCTAGACCCATTCAAGTTTTCCAATGTCCTCAAGGGTTAGATCAAGGCAATGTGCTGCACATGGGGTAAAAAATATAGAGGGGTATTTGTCTGTCAAGAGTCTACCAGCAGCTACACAAGCTGCAACATTGTTTATAATAAATTTAACCACATTTAGTGGCCCAACTTCTTTTACCACACAATCAAACATCTCAAACAATGCAGCTGCAGATTTGATAGTATCCGATGCATCCAGGGATTTCAAAAATATAGTGCCAATTTCACACGAGAGAAGGAAGTTGATGAGGGTTCGATTCCTTCTGTCTGTCCATCCATTTGACATTATGGTGCAACCAATCTTTTCCCACTCTAGTTTATGTGCCGTAACAACATCTGTAACATCTCTTACTGCATCATTGAACATACCAACCCTCGATGTCTCGTAAGATGGGGCTTTGAACCCAGGACCCGCAGCTGCAATAGCATCCACCATACCTTGCCAATATGGTGATCTAGCAACATGAAATGGCAAGCTAGAGTAGTACCAAAAGTTTCCAATCGCCTTCCTTGCTTGTTCATGGACATTCTTCCTCCATCCTGTACTCTCCAAAGTGGTTTGTGATCCTGGTGTAGTATGAGGTGCAAAGAAAGCATTAATTTTTCCTCCACCTGTGTTTGGGCCATGCGCTGTAGAAGAAGGTGTTGACCTTGATTCCCTCAAAAACTCACTTGCGCCATCATTTTGACCTTGATTCCCTCTAGTATTTGTAGAATTAGAACCTATTTCAACCTCGGTTCTTGCCTTTTTTGCCTTGTTCTCAGGAATCACATGAAGAGCCTGTAGTGCCTGGTGTGTGACATCTGAAGGGCATGCTAGACAAGGAGTGCTATTATTTCCTGGCTCCTTTGCCAAGTGCCATTTGAAACGATAAATGCCCCCGGTGATATCATTCTTACACTAGTTGCATTTAACCTTCGTTGTACGCGAAACTGAAGTACAATGTGTCCATGCAAAGTCTTTTGGACGTGGCATTATGATCAAATCTGCAATAAACTTTTTAATTCAGTCTACTTTGCCATCAAAGGCCACAAGAAAGATTGAACTTTGAAGGCAAGAATGGTAAAGTTTGAAGGCAACATGCCAATCTTGGATAAGGCAACTGAATTTCAAAATTCAAACTGCCCAACAAACCCAAACTCATCAGTTTTTAAACATGCTTATGAGAAACTTCCAAGCACTTAATGACAGTCAGCAAAAGCCAATATTGCTCTCCATCAATCCACTTCACAGTGTCATGCACCAAGAAGAACTCAATGGGAATGAATGTGCTGGAAATTTCCAGCCATGTGGAGCTTTCTTGGTGCATGACACTTTACTTTACTAAGCATCAATTATTTTTGTCTGTTTATTTTTGTTTTTAACTAAGCTTTCTTGGTGCACCAAGAAAAACAGTTTAGATTTTTGACTGTTTATTTTTGAAAACATGCTTACACTTTACTTTTTTATCTTTTACTGTTTATTTTTGTTTTTTACTAAGCTTTCTTGGTGCACCAAGAAGAACAGTTTGGACTTTTGACTGTTTTCTTGGATTTTTGACTGTTTGCTGCTATGTCTAGGACATAAAATTCAAAGGGAAATATTAAAAGATAAATTAAAATGATTCTTAGCATGTGTAAAATTAAACTGCTGAATACAAGATAAATTAGGATCAAACATTTTTTTTAGCTCTTAGCATGTGTAAAATTAAAATAGAAATATAGTGATTCCTTCTAATGTGATATAAATTTTTGAAAATATAGATGAGACAAAAATCAATTGTGTCATCATTCCATAAAGCAGATTGATGACTGAAAATATAAGGAGATATTATTTTTAATGATTACATTTTGTTATAAATTAAATCATTACAGTATGAATATATGTATGTATAATTTGCTTTACCTTAGATTAGTTCCACATTTTTAACTAATAATGATTCTTAGCATGTGTAAAATTAAAATGCTGAATACAAGATAAATTAGGAGTCGGTAAAAAAAAAAAAAACCTGTTTGCTGCTACTCACGTCTTTGGAATGTTTGCTGCTGCTCACGTCTTTGAAACTCTCTTTCGTCCTTCGTGATTCCTTAAGAAATTCGATAGACGCCTTCAGAACTTCTTTAAACGCTGTTGGCATTTAAATTCGTACCTCTGGAATGCGGATTTGAAATGGACAGCTATGCATAGATAAACTGCTCTTCAAATTAGGAGGGGAAGCTCCCTCTTGCTGATGGTACAAAAGAAAGTAAATTAAAACTAATTCGCCTATCTTTTTGTTTCAGCTAGACCACAAGGTTTATAAAACACAAACGCCGCAGTTGAGATTTTCTGATTAAGAACTCCAACTATGACTAACTTAGGCTAAAGACGTTTCTAACTTCTCAAGTAATACGCAGAGCAAGAGAATTTAGAAATAAACAAGGTTGATTCTCTGATAAAGGCTTAAGAGAACTCTTTCTCAACATACATCTACACACTTCAATGTAGGCTGAAATTAAGATCACAAAAGAATAACACAATAAATGGAAATCTGAGACGTTATACCAAGGCAAAGGAGGCTCATGATTTTATTTCTCAAACTTCTAGAACCAAGATTACACTAAACACATGCACGGAACACGAACTTGCAGCTAAAGAGGCTTGCAAACTTGTTCTTACACAAAAGGGACAGCAATTATAACAACTACTTGTTGGCTAAAAAAGACTCAACAATTCGCTATCATAAACACAATTTGAACAACACTGAATAACAATAAAAGGCACTTAGGCTCAGCGTTTTGTTATCACTAGCATGGTTCTAACACAAAGTGAACTAACACTGAATAACAGCTTGTTGGCTAAAAGAGACTCAGCAATTTGCTATCACAATAACCGTTAAAAAAAACTAATGAGCAAAGGCTCTTATTTATAGGCAAGCAGAGGAGTAGGGAACCCTAAAATCTCCTTGCTTTCACAATCTAGGGCTTGCTCAGCAAGCAAGTTTTATTTCTAAATCTAGAAAGAAGATAACATCTAACACCTAAGAAAGCAGAAAAAGCAGGAAACACCAACTATTACATTTATCTTCTTTTTCTTCTTTGAAGAATGGATAAGAATTGCTCCAAGAATAGAAAGAAAGCGGAAAGAAAACTTCTAGATGAAAGCTGCTTTAAAACTCGATCACATCCGCTAAAAAATAGGAAACTGTGTCCTGGTCAGGTGCATTGATACTATCTAAGGCAATATTCCGATTCTCCAAGATCTCCTCGCCTTCTGTGATCAAACTTAGAGAATCCTTCACTTCTTCAATTGCTTTATGAGTTCTATTCTTGAAAAACATCGCTGCCCGAAAAGATGACTCACTAATCGATAATTTGGCGGCTCTGCAACTTTATGTTTCTGACACTTCTCTTGATTTCCAATAGAAGAGTATTGCACAACTCTTTTCTAATACTTTTCCTCTTTCTCATATCACACCTCCTCGTGTTCTTTAGCTAAGATGATGAAGTTTTGATACAGTGCTGATTTGGTCTTAAACTCGAGGGGAGTGTACTCCATATTGAAAACCTTGAAGAATGACTATAAATTCGCCTATGTTCAAACAAGCTTTGAGCAACTTTCTATTTTTAGAATGCCGGTTTTTCTTCCTCCAATAGACAATTTTTTTGGAAATTTCTTTGAGATATGGGTTTTGCTCATAATTTCGTTGCAAGACAACCCATATCGTCCGTTTTTGAAAATTTTGATTTTAGACTGAAAAAGCAGCAAACCCTAATTTCTTCAAATTTTCACAAAAAAAGCTAGCACCTAGGTTTTGTTCAGAATATGATTAGAAATGGACCCAATTGATTAGATTCGCAAAACCCTGATGACTGATCGAAAAAAGCAGCCAACCCTAGGATTTGAAATTTTCTTGAAAAAAGCTGTGATATGGGTTTTCTTCAGAAGATTGTTTTGAGAGGACCTAGATGATCAAAATTTGGAAACCTTGAAGATTTCACTGACTTGCAAGGAAAAAGCAGCCGCTGCAACTTGATGAATTTCCTCAAAAATTCTTCAGAAGAATGAGATGAAAAGACCCAGATGGCTGAAAACTAAAATTCTTTAACCTTCTCCTTCAAAAATTTGATCTTCTAGATGAAAAAGCAAGGCCTTATGCTGCTGGTCTGAAAAATTTAATGAAGAATCAACAAACTTGAGTTCTTGAATTTTGAAATATTACTTCAAACTTGCTGCTCCAACTTTCTCCTTTGAATGCTACCTGCAAAAATAATGAAAATTACATTGAAGAGAGGTGTTAAATAGATTTAGGGTTTGAAATAGGTTTGCTTTCTTTTGCTTTTATCTTCAAGACCCTAAACTTGGCTTGTTGAACTTGGACATCCTCTACCTCTTGCCATCTTTGAAATTTTGAAAATTTTGAAAATTCTACTGAGGCATTGAAAGTTGGGCACCCTTCTTGACTAGAGGCACCCATTTTCTCCAGAGTTAGCCACTTTTTGAGAATTTTCAACTTTTCTTCCATTTTGACCCCTGGTTTGATCCTGATTTCTAGATGTTTAGTTGATCCGATGAACGAGCTAGATGATTCATCGCGTAGCCTGACTAATTTTGAGAAGATTGTTCTGGAGGCGCCTCTAGCAAAAAAACTTCGTTTTGACCTTCAAATTCATGGGAGCCTATTTCTTCCAAGGGCTTCGAACTTTCACAGTGTTAGCCATTTTTCATGATTTTCAATTTCTTCCTTTCCCTTTGATCTTCTGATGAAATCTTGATTTCGGGAGCTACGTGAATCTGATTGACTGGCTGACAGGCTCGCTGGATAGCTCGTCTGAAACTGACGAAGTGATCTTAGACGCTTCGTTGACGAATTCCATCATCTCAGTGCTCAAAACCTTGGGCGCCCTTTCTCTGCAGGGGCGCCCAACTTCATCAGACTTAGCCATTTTATCATTTCTTCATTACTTTCTCTTCTATAGACGATCCCGTCAGTTCTAGTGCTTCCGAGCTCGGATTGGTTGATGGCTGGGCTTGTTGCGAAGCTGAGAAGATTTTGGAGGGGGTTCTTTGGGAGTTACTTCACCAAAAAGTTAGATTTGGGCCTTCAAAAGCTTGGGCGCCCTTCTTGGCTGGGGGCGCCCAACTTCACTATACTTAGAATATTTTTAATAAATCTTACCTTTTCTTTTGAATTCTGAAATTTCACTCTTGTTTCACCCTATGTTCTGCCTCCTGTATCAGACGACTACCAACTTTGATTAACATGCTGAAGGTCTCATTGGAAAGCCTGACCAGTTTTGAGGAAGTGATCTTGGAGGCTTCACTGGCAAAATCATTCGTTTGGGCTCTCGAAATCATCAGTGCCTTTCTCTTCTAGGGGCGCCCATTTGCTTCAGACTTAGAATATTTTACCTGATTTTCATCTTCACTTTTGAACCGTTATTCCATACTTTTAGCTCGATCTAGATTTTCCGGAGAACGACAAGTCAGATGCTCTGACGAAGATAGCCGTTGCAAAGCTGATTGAATTCTGAAGAGATTGAGCTCAATTGCAAGCCCTAATTGCTGGATTTTCCCTTCCAAAAGACTGGGCGCCCCTGGGCACCTGGGGCTCTGAAAACTTCCAGACTTGAATTTTTTTTGTTACTTTCATGATTTTCACTTCATCTTTTGGTTGAAAACCCTCTGTTTGACCTCAAATTTTGGGTGATTGAATGATCCGATGACTGCGTTGCCGGACTTGCTGCGAAGCTGGGAGGATTTTGAACAACTTTGTATGGGAGCTCAAACCCTAATTTCACCATTTGATGCCCTAAAAAGATGGGCGCCTATCTCCTCTTGGGGCGCCAATGTCAAGCAGTTTTAGCCAAAATTTTACATATTTCAACTTCTTCATTCTTTGTGCATGTTTGTCAACTCACCTTTTGTTCAGCGCTTGAGTGTTGAATTTGACGCTTGTCAGCTGACTGTCCTCCATTGATGGCTTTGGAGCTCCTGAAATGCTTCTGAAAAAGCATAATAGACCCACCAGGGAAAAACTGATTATTTGAGATTTTGATTGCACCAGCCTGATATGGAAGTACTTTGAGCCAATCAAAATCAGTTTGAACTCTAACGGACCAACATTCTATTTTTAGAAAATTTTGTAAGTATCCGTTTCGAAAGAAACCTTGGAAAACCTAGAAAAAGTTACTATTTTAGAAACTTTCTAAAAATAGCAGTTTTCCTAAAAAGTAGGGATGAAAAACTGAGATCTGGGTTTTGTAGATTAGGTCGCTCTGAGCAGACCCAAATTGTCAGTTTCTGAAAATTTTAAATTTTAATCCCTCATACAAGACATGCACACCCAAATTTTGACCTTTTTGACAGATTTAACAAGACTTTTACTCATTTCTTCAAAATGTCTAAGTGTAACAAAAATTTTAATTTTGGGGTACAACAAATGCCTTCACAAATACCTTAAACGCCTTAACAAATTCAATAAACGCCTTCAGATCTATGATAGACGTCTCCAGAAATTTGCATTTAACTGAGAAAAGCCGTGCGATGTTGAAGGAGAAACAACGCTGTCTTTATAGAAAAAACGTGTTTTTTAGGGTTTTCTTTTTTTGGCCGATTTTTATCCCTTTTTTTGCCGATTTTTTGCAGATTAAAACACGATTTTTTAGACGATTTTCAATGACTTTTTCATGGCGTTGACCACCGAAAAAATCGTGATTTATTTTGGGTAAAAATCGAGAACTCTGCAGATTTTTTGAAAATCACAATTTTTACACAATTTATGCTTCTATGAGATTCTGAACCACCTGTACTGGCTCCCCTTGGAATGTTATTACCTGCATTACTACCTTCCCCCGTAGTATTCTAATTTAGCTTGAAGGAATTCATATTCTGTGACATTTTCCCAAAGACTGTAATCAATTGTGGTTATTGCATAAATTGTTGTATCATTTGCTGCTGTCCTCATGCTAGATCATTCAATATGTTTTCCACAGTAGGTTGGTCAAATCTCCTCTTAGTCCTATCCCAAGGACTCTCATTACTTGAACCCACCATTGATTCAATTCCTTTTGTAACTATATGTGGCTGCCGTGTTGCTAATGCAGCTGAAAAGGTATCTCTTCTGGATATGGCTCAGCTACTTGGAATTTTTTCCTTTTTTGTTCTCTTTCAGTGTACCATTTGGCTTGTCACTATAAGATCGCCTAACAATTTGAACCCAATTTTTTCACCTTATTTCCAAACTCAGTTAAGAGGTATTATGTCAAACACTTTGATTTCATTCTGATACCATTGTAGGAACTCCTTTCCACCGTGCACTTATATTTTTCCAACTTCCTTGTCATGCAAGAGTGGGGTTTTGGATATATTGTTTGAATGTTTTCTGATTTGCTTATGGATTTTGTTTGCAGAAATACATACAATAAAATACCCAGAATGGTATGTAAAGATTTGGCACATTAAGACAAACAGTTTGTAGTACACCTATTCATAGCAATTTTAACCATTGAACTTTAACACTGCAACTGTCTACAATTCATAGGAAAATGGTTATTACAGTCCCAACCTGGATAGCAACAATGACTAATTGTAGTGCAGTTGTAGTAGATTTGTTCGAAAGATAATCTCTGGGAACTTTAACTTCATGTGCTAGGTTATATGATGGGTTCCAGCTGCCATACACAATTCAAGGTACTACTAGCACCTTCCACGCCCAGCTGCAAGTAATCCGTGGCTAATAATAAGAAGGCATAATAGCTACCAATCACAGAACTAGCTTAAAATCCTCCTGCCCACCTTGAGGCCTTCAATCCAAACAATAATACAACCACTATACATACAGAGCAATCTGGAAGTAATGAGTTGGCTGACCAACAGTGAAAGAATAATCACGCCAAGTTGTTCTCACAGCTTAATAAACAATTTCAGCACTTTCCTTGAAACATGCCATTGAACTTCCTTATAGCACCTTACCCATACGTCCTTCAATGAATCTTCAATTGGCACTACATACTCAAATTTAAGCGCCAAATTTAAATAAACATTCCGCCTTGGCTATTTTAGCAATATTCCTGCCTCAAATGCCTCATCACCATGAACTGCCTCTATTATTCACTTGGCATAGAAGCAACAAGGTATAGACATATATTTTAATCTATGGTGTCTGATTCCTAGAAGAGATATTCAGATATGGTGTCCCAAAATTAACAAGATATCAACTTCCAACCATAGCACCCGACTTTGTCCTTCAATAACTTTGCCTTTCCCAAAGTGACTTATTTAATAATTTATCAATAATTTATTATGTCACTTTAATAATAAAACCAATGAATTAAATATAAATGTCCGAAAAGTGACTTAGGACAAATTAATATTTAATTAATTAAATTATTCTCTCAATTTTTTCCCACCTTAGCTTATGGGAATGAAATAAGCTAGTGGACTCCGCTAGATGATCACTTGGAAAAAGGGGACATTACAGCTGATATGAAGAACATATTTAGCATAGACATGAGCACCTTGTCAATGAATGAATTTTCTGCTATTGATTACCAAGAAGACATGCTCATTTGGAATAGGTGCCATAGTTTTTTCATTTTTAATTGTCAAATGTGAAGTCCCCAATTGAACAACTTGAGGAAATATGTAAATTTCTCGAAGTGTACAAGTGGAAAATGACAAACAATGCCAAATGTAGATGCCAAACCCTACTGAAATTAATGTTGGTCAACAATACAATTAGTTTAGAAACCCTCATTTATTAAAGGTGTAATCCTGTAACAACAGATCCAAAATATTTTTGATTAAGAGTGTTGATGACCCTCAGATCAATTAGGACAGCAGATCACTAGTTGATATTAACATGAATAGTAGATGTAAATATTAGGAACAATTATGATGCTCAGATTTGATTTATGGTAGCTGAAAATGAGAAGATTCATAAACCCTACAGGTTGTATTAATGCAACCAGAAAACATTATGATCAAACCAACATTTTATGCTATATTATATCAGACTTCAGTATTACATTACCAATTTTTTTTAGCGAAATTCAGTACAACAGAAAAATCAGCAAACTCCCCAAACTTTAGAATATTAAATAGCAACAAGTACAACTTTACCATATAGCTGTATAGAACATAGCTGTTGGTAATAATGCTGGCAATGACTAAGTCTAGCGGTAAGCCTATTGAACATAGCTGAAAACCCCCACCCATGTCTTCAAACTGCCTCATGCTGTATGACGACAACAAATAGATGTAAAAGTAGGCTCACAACCCTTGTCAATTAGCAGCAATTGGCATATCTAACCTTAAACTCTAAAAAGAAGTAATGTGAAGATGATGTGGTGGTAGCACTACTAAAATACCTCTTCAAAATCAACAAATCTAACTTTTTCCACTGTAGTAGCACTATAGTGCTGCTATAGCAACATTGTAGTGACTGGAAATGATTTCAAATCTTTAATCAATCTTCAAGAAATCAACACAATAGTGATTCCCAGGTGGAATCACCTCTAATGGATTAGACAGTTTTTGTCTTCAAATCCAATATGAAAACCATGAGGGTTTTTGTCCTCTGCATCTCTCACACCAAGGGTTTTTGTCTTTGAATGTTTCAAACTCTGTGATGTCCCCTTCTAGTTGACATCTCTCGGAGCACAGGATTAGCCTATTATGCGACCCTCGTAGGCTGATAGTTTGGATAGAGGGTCTTGATGGAGTTGGCTCAGTTTCAGATTGTCAGTATTTGATTAGTTGGCTTTCGTTTGGGCTCGTTCGGACACTTCTAGCCTGAGTTGCTATTTTTAGCAGTATTCAGCACTTGGCGTGGGACCCCTGCTATTTTTAGCAGTATGGATTGATAGCGTTCAGAATCACTTCCTCAGTCGACAGCTTCAGACGGCTCGAGCATCGGGTTAATATTGAAAGAGATATTAATATTTAATTGATTTAATTAAATATTAATTACTGGAGCATTTATAATATAAAGTTATAATATTATATTATAACTTAAGTGATTTTGGCTAAGGGGTCGCCCAACATTAAAAGGGGCCATTTGATGATTAAATTTATGATTAAAAAAATTATGCCAGAGACTATTGAAATATTAAAAGAATTAGAAGTCGAATTATTTAATAATCCCTATTATTGAGGAATTCGCACTTTTGAGGGTATAAGGCATTTTTCATTGGGATTCGAGCCATTATGTCATATTGAGTTATTGAAAATTGATCAAGTTTGGTCTGAGCACAGAAACTTAGGGTTTCAGTCTCGAATGCATTGGGGAACGAGCCATCTCCAGTGAAAGCAGTTCAGAGGGTGTGAGATATCACCTGATTTATTGCCAGGCAGAGGAATTTCTTCATCCAGAAGAAATTACAGAGCTTCAGAGTTATTAAATCTTCAGGGTTTCAGCTAGCAATTCATTCACAAAGGAATTATCCAATTAAGGCGCACATTTATTTCAGATCTGGAGGTCCAGAGGATAGCCGTACTCTTTTATTTATTATTTGCTGCTGCTTTCAGGGCCGTACTGTACAGTACCAAGCCGTACCATCCATAAAAGGGGCGAACCTTCAAGGGCAAGCAAAACGCCTTTCATTCAGGGTTGCAATCTTCATCATTGAAGGCGCCTTAGTGTCTGGAGCAGTTTGCAACCACGAGACAGAGGGAGAAGGAAGAATTTAATGCAGCCGTACCAGTTCTGGCCCATTTCCAGATTGCTGCAATCTCCAGGTTTTCAAATAAAATCATTGCTTTTTATATTGCATGTTAGTAGATCCTTATTGTAATCGTCTTAGAAGATTTATGAAAAGACTGGCATCCATATTAGCACTAGAATCTATCGTTTTCAGAGTTGATTTATTTTTATTGAATTTATTATTCAATTATTGCAAAATTCGCATTATTCTTTTATGCTCAAAAATCACAAAAAAACCAAAAATTTCAAAAACAAACAAAAATCAGTCAGATTCGAGAAACAAGGGAAACTGGGGTTTCTACAAACTCCAAATTGAAAGGAATATTGAAATGAAAAAATCTGATCATTTGTTTTGAGCAAATGTCTTTCTTCTATAGTTGCCTCTTGGGCTCTCTATTTGAATTTACTTTCCCTCCAAGTATTTAAAAATACTTTTTAAATTACATCCTCTTTTTGAACTACATATTAAATTAAGTGCTAAAACACTTCTTAAATATTACATAGGTTCTATAATAATATTTAAGTTTCCCTTTTGCAAATAAAGAATAGGTAACAGGTCTTCAATTAATTCTTCTAATTCTAAAAGTGGGACATGACATTAAATCTTTGTAAAAGGTGTCCCTGCCTTTCCTTATACCAGGTGCACCTTTTTAACTTTTAGGTATAGTTTGTAAAAAGGTACGGCAAAGTTTATTAAAAGCCACGCCTTCTGCTAGGGGCATTTTTCATGACTTGACCATAGCTTTGAAATTTTTACAAAACCTTATTAAAAGTGCACCTAGCTTCAAAAGAAACCCAAACGCACATTATTGACTTTGGCTGCATTTTTTGAAGATTACAAAGTTCTGAAACAATAACTGTGCATACCTTTTATCTTTCTAGCTGAGTGGATGCATTACTTTTGTCCTCTCTTGCTGACTAGGCTGGTGGTGATTTGTTTTTATCTTTTTTTTTCTGACTTTGCTGACATCACTTGGCATATTCTCCTTTAGCATCGATTCTTTTTTGATTTTTGGTTTTACCTGCTGCCTTCCTCACATAAGCTGCCAAAACTTAAATCTCAGCCTTTTTAAAAGAAAAAGGTAAGTAAGGCAGCTGCATTATTTGAATTGAATTTTTAATTTTGATCAATTATTAATTATCAATTGATTTGTAATCAATTAATAATTAATAATAATTTCTGTTTTAAGATATGAATTAGTAATTAAAATCATTAATAAAAAATAAAAATTGAAAAGGACAATTTACAATCCTTTGACAATTTGAAATTTTAGATTTTACATTACAACTTGTGACTTGGCTGGGAACACCTATCACAAATTCAATTTGACATACAAATGTTTAGTAAGCCAATGATGGGAAATAGGCAACTTATTGACACATTGAGTTTTGAATTGGGTATAAGATTATGCAAGTATGAATTCTATATGCAGACCAAGAAGTTTGAAATATGATGCAAGTATAGATATTGAATGGCAATTCTGTAAGGGCATGAATGCATGTACATTGGTAATATAACTTTCCAAGGTCTGAAATGCATGGATTGTGTTGGAGTTTTTTCCTACTAGTACATTTATTCTATTCTAATAAGCTCCCTGCAAAACAACCTCTGAGATATGTTAGGTTTTAAAGTAGAAAACATAAGCTTCTATGATCAAATAGAATAAAAACAGGGCCAACTTATGAGAGAGGGCTCATCTCTCATTTTTGGAGTCTTGCTAGACTAAGGGGGTATTCTTTTTCATATCCCACAAACAATAACTTATTCTAAACTATTTCAGAAGGATACAAACACCAATGGTTAGTCAATTTGTTGGAGCATTAAGTAAGGGGCACAACAACTGAGTGGACACATGGACAAATAGCAAGGTGACATAATTTGATTTAGCAACTAGTGGGGACCACACATAAGATTGTCGCACATTGGCAAGTGATTATTTTATTCAGAATGACATCTACCAATGTAAAGGCACAATGCAATGTGATAGGAAATTTCCATGTGTTTGTGAAAGTGGGGTATGGTTGGGCTAGTGGGTTCATAGTAAAGTGTTTTGAGCAAATGCGACATAACCATGTGCATTTGTTTGGAGCATAAGTGAGAGGGTTAGCAGATAGCATGGGCATTATTCAACAAATAATAGATTGACATGACCTCACATCCTGTCAAATGACAAGACATAGAAATAATCAATAGCACACTATTAGTGAGTGGGACTATTACCTTTTGAGGGAACTCATTGATGTGAAAGGGGCTTTGTGATGGGGTTGGTCACTTGACAACTGTAGACACATAAATCAAGCACTTAAAAAATATTGCAACTGGGAATAGCAAGTCACTAGTGAAGCATAACATAGAACCAAACGAAGATGACATTAAGAGACAATTCAAAAGGTTGCACGATAGCTTAGCACATTCATGGATTGCAAGAGATTGTAGAGGCAATAGAGGCTAGGGCAACTTGTTCATATGGAAAAGGTCAAGCAAGAAATATGGAAATTTCCCATAATAGTTGGTAAAGTTGAAAGGACCCAAAGCCAATTAAATATGACATCTTGGCACCATAAAGTTTATTTAGATATTTCCTATGTTAAGACTCAAAACTAACTTTCCTTAGGCTATCTTTAGTGTAAATGTTGTGTTGGAAATGTTGGAGTTGATTGTTGAACACTACATCTCTCAAAAATCACTTGCAACCAAAACATCTATCACATAAAGAGAGAAAAAGAAGATAGTGTGTTATGCAACCTTGAGAATTGAATTGATCCAAAAGGGCTCTATGATTGAGCTTCTGTATTGAATGAATTTAGATGATTACAATGATGGATAATTTATCCTTATAAAAGGAAAGAGAAAAAGCAAGCCTATATGAAACCCTAGGTGAGGATTAAATTAGATCATGACAAGTGACCTCATCCTATGCTACTAGACAAAAAAACACATGACCTAAAAATAGAAAAGCATTCTTAAGTTTAGCTTAAGTGCAATAAAGTAAAAATGGGACCTAATTAATTAATTGATGATTAATTAATTAATTAGGTGATTACCTATTTTACTCTAACACCCCCTCGTAAGTTCAACTTAGGGAGAAGCTAAAAACCTAATGATGAATGCAAGGATGGATGCATGGATGGGTCTTGGCTACAAGGCTTGATGAGGTACCCATGTACAAATAGTTAAGTCTCTCATAATTGGAAAAAAGGTGAAAATCTCATTGGAAAAATTTGCTCTCCAAAAGAGTGAAAATGAAATAAATGTGTACTAGTGAAAGAAGGAAAGGAGGACTCGATATGACCCACCAGGGACTACTTTTGTCTAATAAGTACAATTAATGCCCACCCAATAGGAGAGATGATGTGAACATGAATCCCTCCATAAAGAAGTAGCTTTTGTGCCAATGATGAAAGCTTGGAGACAAAACATGATTCACTGCCTACAAACAATATTTCTCCCCTTAGGAAGAAATAGATCTATTGGTGATTATAAAAGCCATTGCCATAAGCTAGATGAATAAGGAATCCAAATCCAAATTTTGTGTGCCTTTGAAAATTGCTCAAATGCCCACATGTTGGAATGAGATGATGTCAATTCGGAATCTTGTGAAGACTGATGTAGAACAAGATCCAAAAACAATGATGATGGGCTAATAACGATGATGTGGTTGTCATGAAAGATGAGATGAACGTCCTCAAAATAATCCTTCAAATTTTCAATATGAGACTCTAGAAACCTAGGATGATATGTTTGATAGAAATGAGTTCTAAGTAGCCGTGTTTGGAAGAAGAGGAATGTCTTGCTGCATTGAATCAATAGGGATCTGATTAGGAACAACAAAAGATGAAGATTGGGTCTCGATATGAAGAGTGGGAACAAGGAGACAAGCCTTTGAGCCATCAAGACATGCAAGACCTATGATATACTCAAGCTCTTCTAAAGTATCACCATCAAAGGGTATCCAATCTTCATCATCAAAGTGAAAGAGACAATCAACATTAGGATCCTCTAGGAATGGAGAGATATGAGGCTCTCCATAGATCTCTCAAAGTCTAGTCCAAAGTGTGGGGGACGATCAATATTTGGTACAACACACATAGTGTCATGATCAACACTAGAACAAATCAATCCTACAACATGGTTGATAATGTTACTTCAAGTTGATCTACTCCCTGGTGTGTTTGGTTTAGGTATGAGTCCATAAAGATAAGGCAAAAGATTAAGCCACTTAAGATGTGTTAGGATGCCATTTTGCCAAGACTCATAATTATCCTTTTCCAGGATTACCATCGAAGGATGAACAAAAAAACCCATGATACCTCCTGAAATGATTAAATTAGTGACCAATAACCTCAATGCTTCTAAAGCAGATCAAATGAAGTCATCCCATGCAAATAGAACATTTCTAGGTGCTAAGATGTCTAAGCAATTGACCAAAATGTGAAATCACAACAAATTGAATTAAAAATACTTAAAGGTAGATTTTGGAAAAAGTGCATAGATAGATTTGAAGAGCTTTGAAATGCTTTTTCAATATCACAATAAATGCAAAAATTGGAGATATAGGCAAAAAGTTATGAGCTTGGAAGTAGAAAAAGATGATTTGACTTTGACAAGCGATAAAATAAACCAACAATAAAATTTGATGATGAGACATGTACCATTGAAAAGCATGTGGAACTAGCTTTTCAATGATATCTTGTTTGCAAAAAGCTAACACCATATGCCCAAATTATGCCACAAAAAAAACAACTCATTTTGGGCATAAACTAGGGTTTGGAGGCTTGCTAGGTGGTATAGGGGTTGACATCAGCTTGATGTCATAATGGCTTTACTAAGTTTGGGTTGTCAAAATATTCTTTGTGATACTAGAATGTACTATTCCTCAAAATATTTTGATAGAATCTTCTATCATATCTTTGGCCAACAAAGAACTTGGGGTTGCTGCTAGTAGGCTTGATTTATCGGTGGGGGTTATAGGTCCATCAATGTGGCTAGAATGATTGCCGTTGGCCAATTGGTGGGTTGAAGTCGATGGGAAACTAATTGCCGATAGAATTTTTGTGAGCTGTCGATGAACCCATGTGACCTACTGTGCGATTGCCTGTCGCAAACTTGCCACATGGTACTTTTTTGTACCTTGTCTTGATTTTTTTTAAATAAAGAAATATTAAGAAAAATAGGTAATCTTCATTCATACCAAGTGAGGTGGTGCATGAATGTTTTCAAGTTTAATGGTGATCATAGTATGGCATCGTAAATTGTATGGATTTATGTGCATAGTTTCGAACCCAAATTCCGCTTTGAAGACCTCCGAAAATGTGATTTACTAGAACCTAGAAAATACCAAAAACATCCGAAAATTTGGATTTTCAGTTTTTCTCAGTTTTGTCACCTTTGGAACATCCCTAGATTGCTTTGGATCAAACGAATATTTTGAAATCCTTCAAATATATTTTCTTTAAGAAACATATGAACAATATGTCAATTTCGTTATATATGGCAGTCTAGAAAACTTATATTTTCTCAGATATCAATATAAAAAATCACAGCATAACATGATGCTATAATGCCTGCATGATGGTAGTAAACAATGCTCATAAAAATCCCATGACGTCTTTAATCAATTTTTCTAATAGGTGGTCATGTATGCTAGTGATTTGTTATTTGGGTTATTGCCATCTGTTTTTATAGTACTAGGACTTGTCTACTATTTGAGACAATCTTGGTTAATAAAATTTGATTAGTGAGCTCCAAAATTAGGGCACTAGAGGGAATTAACCTCAACCCATACATTTGGACAGGGATTGCCCTATGGAAAATAGAGCTATAAATGCTTCTACCATTACCATCTATTTTTATAGTACTGGGACTTGTCTACTATTTGAGACAATCCTACTTAAGAAAATTTGAAAAAGTACTTAGGTCAGCGCCAAGAGATAAATTTTCTGAGCAACCCAAACTCATACATACTTCACACACCAATAATCAATAGTAGCATAAATTAGCATTTTTTAAAAAACATAACAACTTCTGCCCAAACGAATAGCTTAAAATGACTAGACTCTTGTGCGATGGAGAGTGAGTGGTCTACAAAACTTGTTTTGATAGTCACTCCAGAGCCTGCACCAAGGAAAGAACTCCCTTCACATAGTCCGCGCCAACAAGACTTCCACATAGAATGACTTTAGAAAGCTCAATGCTCATGGTTCGAACTATGAACAATGCATCTCCATCAATTTCTCCAAACTCTACGTGTCTCCATATCGAAGCAAAAACCACTGCTTAAACAAGGTCATCATAAATCTTTGTTTCTTTCACACGATATTACCTAGTTCTCCTTTTTAAGAAAAGCGACTCCTGTAGATGTCGCACACCCCCAATTCTCCTCTCAAGCACGGCTTGACATTAATACAAATCACGATACTTTTCTTTCATGTATCACTACTATTCATTAACTTCAGGAACAACAATACAGGTGTCTACAATAAGTTTGGCGATGCAAAAACAATAAAGAGCACAACTTCTCATAAAGAGGCGATGCAACATTCAACTGAAACTTGACATGATATTTAAAATCATTGCTACTTCTCCAAAAACCCGATAAAATAAAAGAGAAACATTAAGGTGCTTGAAGAATAATGTCCACACAAGTACAAACCCATGATGGGCCTTTTTATAGCATTCCCTCCAGAATCGGTAGTCTATAAAAATTTTCAAGCATAATTCACTGAAGATTCTCACAAAGCCCGAAATAACCTTCATGACTTCAAGTCGTCATAAGCCCGCCTCTAACCAATATGCAACATAAGATCAAAAACATATATAATCAAAATGGTGCGACTATTTTAACATATAATATTTTCTCCCTACAGTTCCAATAGCTGCAAACCCAATTTCATAGCGCAAGGAATATTAAAGGCAATGACGGTGATTAATTTCCTTAGTCAAAGCATGGCATCATGATCGAATACAAGCAACTCCCGATTATGAAAGAGTTGCCAGAATAAAGAATAAAAACTGAAGCCATAAATATTAGCCACTATAATAATGTAAGTTGCCTCAAAAGAAACCGATACACATGCCTAAAATAAAATGATTTTCTGTGTGAAGCTGCCACCACATAAAACAAGTCATTCCTGAAGCCGTTCAAAGAAATAAAGAAAGGCGTTACACAAAGATTCTTCAAGCCGTCGACCTCTTTGACAATTCTGACTTTTCAACAGCTGACTTTGCATTTGACTGCTGACATTCAAGTCTGATATGGCACTTGTATGACTTGGCCTTTTAAAAAGAATGCTGACAAAATAAGCAAGCAAGCAGCTGATATAGACAAGCAACCAGCTCAAGCAGACAAACAACCAGCTCAAGCAGAAAACCAAGTAGTTCAACCACACAGACAAGCAGCTCAAGCAGCTCAAGAACACAAGCAAGCAGCTCAAGCACCTTGACATCAATGACAAAATACTCAACACATACATCAATTGGGCAACTACAAAATTACTAAGTACCTTTATGTTTTATAAGTGGTTTTAACTTTTAACATCAATGCTCTTCTATATTTGAGGCTACAACATAGCAATATCGAATATTAAGATGCAAATTGCAAATTTAGTTTCTTTTGGCTTGCCTCGTGTTGGTCTCATGCATTGTGTTTGCTAGCACAATGTTTAATGAAGAAACTTTATTTAAGAAGTTAACCTTGGGCTTTGTAGTGGCTCTCTTTGTATCTTCTTGTTTTCTTAGTAACCAAACTATATTGTGTTTCTTGACCACTTTGCATGCTCATAGTTTATATTGGTTATCATCAATGGACAGTCATTCATCTTGTCAGGAACTGATGTGTTGCATTTGTTCTTCCATTTGCAACACCCATCTTCTTTCTTTTGAGAGGAAATGACGAGATAGCTCCCTTAGGAAGTGCAGCATTAATGAATGGAAGCACTTATCTATCCCGTAGAGTTTGTTATTTTTTAACTTTAAAAATCATTTGAGTCATTAACTTCACTGTAAGATATAATTGTGTAAAACCTGCGGAGCAATGGTTTTGGTTGAATAACAGCAAGCATAATTCTTTGCTTTTTAGAAAATGAAAGGTGCTCACAGGCAAAAGTTTCCCTAAACTTAGGTTGGCTTCTTACAATTGAATATCCATGAAAAAATGTTTGGCATCCATGAATGAAAAACTGCAGAGAGTAGCTCACTTTCCATAACAATTAGCACAGGAAAACAAGAAATCTCAAAGGTGTAAGTTAGATTACACACACTAGTAGCCAAGCATTAACAGGGTAAGTGCTTAGCTTCTTAGGTTTACTGCTCAACAATATAGTGTTTTCCTCTGAGATATTAAAAAGAAATTCCATTTTTTTTCTTGCTTCACATGATTAGTGAGTATATCCGACAGAAACTGAGGAATTGAGAAAGGTAGAAAGCCTTTTGGCGTTACAATTATATGTTTTCGGAAACATTGGAATATGTATAAAATCTTTTACCTGAAATATATGTATATATCTATCTGCTGAAATTTTTCAAAGCATTTTATAGTTTACTTTTCAACATCTCTTTAAAATTATGTATACCTTGCTATGTTATGCAGTGTTTCTCTTCTATAGTATTCCAGTCATGTAAGAGCAATGAATGATGCAGAAATGAAGGGCTTTTTACATGTATCACATTCAATGTTATTGCTTCTTTTTGAGTTGATAGGGCAAGCCAGGAAAGCCGATATCGAAAGAGGAGTTAGGACGGGCAACATGGACATTGCTCCACACAATTGGAGCTCAGGTGAAATACTTTTTTCAAGGTTATTTATAATCTGGGACAAAAATACATGCACACAATGATACATGTTTTCTTTTTGATGATTGTATTGAGCATTATCTATAGAAAAACGAAAATACTGTCATTTTTTTCTTTGGTACTGTTATAATTCTTAAAAACTGACCTTAGAAAGAACAATCAGTGATGTATTGCATGGAATTATCATGGACCATAAGTAGGATGAATATCTCACATATTTGGAGCTCCCTTCTTAGAGATATATCAGAGTGATATATGGTCTTTGGTACACATTTTGTGTGTATCTCCTTGACATAGTTTGTATTGTTGTGGTCAAGACTCATTGGTATTTGAAGCCTGAAGGCATTTAGGAAATACATAAGTTTTATCTCTCTGATGGAGCTTGTATTGCTGGCTCTGAGACTAATAGACTGCATATATGTCCCATATATTACCTACCAAGGACCACATCAGCTGTGTGTAATAGGACAATGGATGAGTTCTTCCTTGATGGGTAGATGGAAAACTGTAATCAACAATAACAAATTACCTATATTACTTTTCATACTTGCAAACATTGGTGATCTGGGACTGGGGGTGGTTGGGGGACAACATGCCAAAATAGATTCTAATAGGTTATATGAGGAAGGGATTGAGAGTGATAGAGTGCAACAATTACAAGTTACAATGGTTAAAGTTTCGTGGCAAGGAAAATACAAGAACTTCTAAACACTATGCTGGAACTGTAATTGCCAGATTGTATTTTTCATAATTCTTTACAAAGTTCTGAGAGGTTGGATGCATCAATTAAAAGTAAAACACCTTAGAGACCTACTTTCATGCTTTTGATGAGTAGCTATGTTACATTGATATACACATGGAGATGAAGGGGAGTTGTAATAGCTACAAGAAACTCAATTGCTCACCTTTTGCTGATTTGTATTCTATGTTTTGATCTTTTTCCTTATGTTATGTAGAACTGCACTTGTAATGTCCCCTTTTCTAGCTTGCATTGTATGATGTTGTTGTTAGCCTATTTCCTTTTGGTTCTGTAGGCTAACCAAGGCTTTTAAGGAATCTTGAGGATTTTTGGCTTAGGCGATTAAGAAACAAAATAGCTAGCGTCAGCAAATACAAACAAGGAGATGATCAATTATTCCATTTGAGAAAGAATAAAAGACAAAATCTTCAGTTCTGGGAGACGTCACTTGTGGTAGCCGCCAAGAGCAAAGTCAGCTATCGGGAGCTGCTTCCTTTCAGTCGCTATTTTATCTGGACATATCCGTGCCATTTAAAAGTGCAAATGCTTGTGCCAAGGCGAATTTGGGAGTTGCTAGTCGATTATCAGAGATAGGAGGAAGAGTCATCAATTTCTTTATTGAGCCTGCAATATTCAATAATCGGGAGGTGCTTGCTAAGTCGTCGGCTATTTCTTTGTAAGTAGCCGCAGCCTTGGTGAGAATCACTACAGGACAAATGCTTCCAACAGACTTAAGAAAACAGATAAAAATCAAATCGTGAATGAGACAAGAACTAGCTCCAGGTTAGCCGCCAGATATTCATATGGAACAAACTTAAGATTATCGGGGGTGTTGGAAATTTAAATAGCTGTCACCATTGTATCTTCTCCTACCATATATCTATATATATTCGCTGCAGCCTTTATAAAGGAACAAACATTTATTATTATTCTATCAAGTCACTGCCAGCGTGGAGAGATGGACAAGAAATCATCCAAGTATGAAATCGTGGATTAAGACATTTCCTCCAGTCACGTTAATCTGAAGGTCATCACAGCAAGCAAAGGAAATATCAGGTATATTCTTTAGAAGTTAGTTTGCCACCATATTGTCTTGAAAGAGAGTAAGTACACAAAAGGAGGGACGTGAACCTGATTAAGGTGGTCGACTGCTTAATTGGACACCAATCACACTTGTATCGACTCACTCATAAGGGTCGTGGGAGCATACCTTACCTGGATGAGTGTTAGAAGTTGCAATCTGGGCAACCTACATCCTCATTGCAAACTTGTTTATATCATTCCAGGTTTGATAATTTTTGCACCTGTCATTAATGTATTTTCAGGTCTGATCTCACATGTAAGTCTGAGTATATTTTTGGCAGATTGTAATCAGTTGGGATCATTGTCATATTATAAGGAGTTTGACTGCAAGTGTTTGTTGAAATGTCTCTTAGCTGTAGTTGAGTCTGTACATGTATTTTCAATCATCTTGCAGCCTGAGAAATTAGAATAATATTGCATTACAAAACTCTTGCATTTACAATGATTGGCATTGTTTAGTTTAGTCTTGGATGCATTCTATCATCATTCAAAACAGGGAAAAACAAACAAACAACATCAAAACCAGCTGACAACAGTTTACAAGCAAACTGTTTAACGAAAGTTCTGAAGGGTCAAACTAAAAATTTATAGCAGAAATTTGCAAGGTATCTTATAGTGGGTTCAATAAATAAAATGAAGACAATGGAAAATCTGAAAAGTGTTCTTTTCTCAAAGGAATTTAATGATGCATTCAATGGTGAACATCTAAGGGATTTGCAGAAAGAAAAGGAAATAGGAAATTGGCTCTATGTAATTGGCTTACAATTAGGGTCCATGAAATTTTCTAATGGTGTCCTCTCTAAGTTGGAGGAATTAGATTCACATTTTCCCAAAGTAGACCAGTTTGATTGGAGACTTCTAAATTGGGCTTTGCAGCCCTCAATGCTCGCTTTGGTCCAACACAGGTTATTGGAACATCCTTATGAAGAGGTGAGACTTGCAATTGCTTCTCGTCACAGTGAAATCATAAGAATAATAGCTCCTGTAGCACCTTATAATGATGACATATTGAAGAAGGTTCTACAGCTAATTGTAGAGAGCCTGCATGGGTTACATGAAGTCAAATCCCCTTCTTTTGGTAAGAGGGCTAAGATTTTAGAAATTATGGCCAAGACCAGACCATTTATCATTATGACCTCAAATGTGATAAATTAATTCTACAAATGTTTCTATGCTTCCTAACTGAAATTAGAAAACATCAACCAAACATTGTGAGGTCTTGTATGCAAATTATTATGTCTTTAATCTTAGACGAGGATGATGATATCTGTAAGCGGTTGCAATTAGACTTGTTGGCCATTTGGAGGAAGGAGCAGGCTATATCACCTATTGCTTATGAGTTCTCCAAAAGATTGGTTGAGCGTAAAGTTGAGAAGTTCAAGGAACTATTGACTAAAGGGGAGCTAACTTCGTTGGGTTTACAGGCTTCAAGATCTCCAAGGAAGAGCAAAAACCAAATGAGGAGAGAGCAGATTTGTTTCACATGTCAGGGGTCTTGGACAGCTGATCACGATTGTGGGGTTAGTAAGGAAGATAAGTCAGCCAAAGAAGTTTGGACCAGCGATGAAGAGGATAGATCCCAACATATCGAATCATTTGTGGCTTCAGGTAAAGGTTACACAAGTTTCTTTGTAGGTAATTTGGAGATTATGCTTGACAAATCGGGAAAGGTAATGGCTTCTTTTGATGATCCTATGAGTAATGTTATTGCTGCCCCATTTTCTCCACATGGTAATGATTGTGATTTTACGATTGGTTCTAATGCTGCCTTAGCACTAAATCAGCAAGAGTGCAAAGAAGATATCATAGAAGAAGTCTTCTGTGAGAGCCAAGTCCTTCAGAGTAATTCAGTTACTCCGTCATATGAATCTATTGTTGTTCATAAGCTTGTTAAGCAACATAAATTGGAGAACCAGCTGAAGGTAAATGAAGATAAGATAGTTGCAGTGTTAACACATTTTGATGACATGCACAAGTTGGTTGAAGGTCACCTTTGGAAGGGACAACTTGACAGTAGAGAAAAAAGGGATAAAGAAGAATCTTCTCAAGCTGATTTGTAGGCAATCAAAGAAGAAGAAGTTGATAGTCTCACCTATGAGTTTGTGGATGCTAAGGATACCTTGGGAGTTACTCAAGAGGCTCTACAAAGAGCAGAAAATCAGATTGACAAGCTTAACTTAGAGCTGAGTTTGGCACAATCTCAATCAGAAAATCAGTTTCTTATGACAGCCACATTAGAAAGGACAACCACCATTGATGAGCAACCGAAGTTTGGAGAAGAATTGATTGAATGCTATGAAGATTCTATGAAAGAATTTGTATCAAATGTTGATTCGTTGAAGGAGGATGTCTTCATTGTTTCAAGTTTCTCTCAAGGTTTGAACTTCCCTTGTTATTTGAAGATTGGCATTAAGAAGGAGCATAAGGTATACAAAAGTTCTTGTTTGCATGGATGTACCCAGACGTTTGAATGAACATGGAAGTCATAGCATTGAAGAGTTGAAAGTTAAATGGTTAGCAAATGATAGCGCTCTCTCTCTAACCAATTAGAAAGCATTATATTTGTTGCATGAACCCTATTCTAGCAGCCTACATCCAATTGGGAATGAATTTTCAGATTTGGTTCTTTGGCCTCCATCTTACATTTCAATGAATAAAAGTTCTCCTATGATGCTAGTCATTGAATTTTTAGATCATGTAGTGATGTTAACCACTGGTTGTATAGACTTGAGTGCACATAATGATCTCCTTAGCCCTTGGGAAGTGGATGTTGATGAGAATTTACTAGACCATGAGAACAAAGACATTCGGGAAGTGAGTATAAATCAGTTTTTCAGACTTGTGGCTGCTGAAGATTTTTGAAGAGATGTGTGTGATTACATTTGGAGATACACTGAAAACTATTCCTCATTTCATGCTGAGTATGCTTAATTACATAAGAGATTCAAGTACATACACGGGTGACAGGCTTGCACATGATAGCAGAGTTTCAGTTTATGATTATATTAGTGTGGCACAGTGTCAGCATGGTGGTTCCTTTTTGAGGTTGATTTGGAATCCTGGAATCACTTGGGTTTGCAGTTCAACAGTTGAGGATGAGAAAGCCAATGTCGGTTTACTGGGGTTTACTCCCATGGTGTTCCAGTTTAGTCTTTTTGGAGAGCTGTTACCTGAGGAGTTGACAGAGATGGTGCATTATTTGATTGCTCTACTTACTAGTTGTTATTAGGATGTCTCTTATGTTGGCATCCAGTAGCGCAGTGCTTTTAGCGGTTGTTGCTGTCGATCCCCTAGGTTGACTTGGGACCTTGGGATCATACTTAGTTTCAGTTTGGTTCAACATTGTGATCTTGGGGTAGCATTGGAATTGCTTGAGGACAAGCAATTTTGGGAAGGGAGGACTGTAATGTCCTCTTTTCTAGCTTGCATTGTATGATGTTGTTGTTAGCTTATTTCCCCTTGGTTCTATAGGCTAACCAGGGCTTTTAAGGAATCTTGAGGATTTTTGGCTTAGGCGATTTTCGTTGCAGGTCAATCTAGGCCGTCTGGAGGCAGTTTTGGTATACTTACTATTTTTGGTAGGTCATTAATGCTATTAATAGTAATTCATCAGGTGGGCCATGATCTCCAGTAACAGTGCCTTTTCAATGGAAAGTGGGTTATTATCGCCAGATGATTTCAGTTTCATTGGTTTAATTTGTCTTCGCATTAATAAAGTTCAAATTATAAAATTAAATCCAATTATTTGACTTTACTAATGTGAGTCTAAAGTTAAGTGGGAAAATGAATAGTAAAAGGGGCCCCTTATTTTAAAATACATGAGACATCAAAAAGGCAAAAACGAAGTTTATGTTTATCCCACATTGGTCAAATGTGTGAATGAGCTCTTATGAGAAGCTTATAAAAGGGTTGCAAGGGCTCACTTTCAGCCGTGCTTGGTTATTACTTTCTCTTGGAGAATTCAGGGAAGCTTTGGCTTTCAGTAGGTTTGAGGACGAAATCCCTCGAGCTTGAAGGTAGTGGACGAAAATCAATTGTTTGTTGGAGATATCATTTAGGTGTCTCACTTTGTGCTTCATATTTAAGCTATTTCTGAGGGTTTGTCAGATTTGCAGGAGCTGTTGTATTGCTGCAAAATATATTTGCATTTGTAAGTTGCCATAGCTGATGTATTATTGCAACTATTTCTGAATAAATGCAAAAGTTGGATTATTTTTGTAGTTTATTATTGTGTTGGAATTTCATATCTTCATAATAGATTCTACAAAAGTTTTTATTTTAAATTAAAAATCTGAAAATTTAGGGTAGGAAATTGGGGGTTTTTGAGTCAGATCTAGTTTGGCTCATTACAGCACTGAGCAAGGCTAACACTGTCAAAGATATGTGGCATAAAATATTGAGAGTTAGGAGTTCACAATATGACCTCATGTGCTTGGGATGATCTTGAAGTTAGTGGTAAAGATGACACATGATGCGACACATTTGAAACCTTAAAACTTTTTGATCATCAAGATCCTAAAATGGGCAAGGTGAGTTAAAGTATTATGCTTGTTGGCAGCAAGTTGCACAACTCAATATTGCAATCACACAATTTGAAAATGATTGGAAACAGGTTTTGGTGGCAAGCTTTTAAAAAAAATGCATATTTATAAACGCTTTGGCAGAGAATTGCACATAGTTATATCACTGTTAGTGAACAGATTTTTCCTTCATAAAAATGAACACAATTGACTCTATAATGCCCAAGAAGGACAAAATCAACTCACAATAGTTGGAGAGATTATCATCGGATTGATAATCTTCCTCTAAATTTTGGCTGAGGTACAACTCCCTCTTCTGATATAATTTTGTATTTTTCAAATATATAAACTGGGGTATGCTTTTTACCAGAAAGCAGGAAAGGAAAACTAATGCTTGTTCATAGCCATGACACAAGCACGAAGAGTAATGCTTAAACTAACTACTGCTAAAATGAAAGGATTGGCAAACAATAAATATCGTGACTCAAAGATCAGATTACTAATGTTTGCTGACTTGACTCAACACAATTCCAACCATTTACTGTAAATAACATGAATCAAATGTCATAGAACAACGCATTCTCAAAGGAAAGGAATGCTCAAATGCCTGTCAAAGCTCAAAGACTTTCTCACAAACATTAACATCTAATTCACAATTATTGCACAAAGACAATAATCATCCATAGAAAAACGAATTGAAATTGCAAAATTTGATCCTTTATTAAGATCGATTCTCACTCATGCATCAAAGTGCAAGGGGGATGACAAAATGTTGGACCTTTACAATGTCTCATAATAGAATATTTAAACACTTTCACCCGTAACGGTTAAGGTTTCTTGGAATAACTTTTTGGCTGTTAACCGCTATCCAGTTGAATAAAGCTAGCCAAAAATCGATTAACCTTGTCAGAATATGACAATTCCCTTCATTAATTGCTTTTTTTGGGGATGGTTATGATTGCATCCCGTTTCCCTATTGACAGGACAGGAGGGAGGATGAATCGTCGCTTAATATGAGAAAACCACGTGGCCTTACTTCGTGCAGAATGATCGCCACCTTAACTTCTCTATGACTATTGGTATGCCACCTAGATCATTCTGTGCAGTTCTTTAAATGCTGAGGATTGCTTGAATCCAATTTACAAGATCTCCATCACATCGCCTTGCTTGAATTAATTAAGTTGAAGCAATTTGTATGTACTTCAGCATTAATTGCTTCAAACAAGCTCCTCCCATTTGTCCTTGTCACTCTATAAATCCTATTCACCACTATTCATTTTGCACAATGTTAGTTACATCTTCAAGCATGTTGAGCTTGTCAAGTGAAATAGTCACGGAGAGTGACTTTATAGTAGAAGGCATTGAATGCAGTGCTGTTCGCAAGTTGGTGCTGGATCAGCTAAGGGAAGTCTTCCTCATCCGCAGTGATGTGGAGGAAGAAGTCATTCGCAAGGTGATTGGTGAGCACTTCCTATTGCAAGTGCATGTTCACAATGGAGCATTTTCTGTACACTATTGTACACACTTCTGGTCTGTTTGGATGGGCTTTGCGGGCTGTTGAGTGTTTGGTTTGTCCACAGTACCTGTAGAGTGTTGAAGATACTCTAAGAGGGTTTTCTGTTCACCCATGTGTGGGCCTGATTGGTGACACTATCTGTATCTCCTGTGCGTTGCGTAATGAGAGGGTTGGACAAACTGCTACTCTGATGCATGCTGGCCTTGAAAGCAACAACATGGAGACTTTTTCTCATTATGTCGAATACAATGAAAATCTTTTCTATCTTGCACAAATTGAGCGAATGCAAGAGGTGATCAAGGCTATTAGAGTCATCATATTCACTCTCTGTGTTTGAAAAACCCCTATTATGAAATCACCCCTTTTTGGCAATGTAATACGAAGTTTTATCAATACATATAAATAAATGTATATATCTTTTTTTGGCTTTTCAATTACTCTACGTCATGGAGATCTTATCTGTTTTATTTTAATTGCTTGCAACTTTTAATTGTATGCTCATGTGAGATAATGTATGGAAAACTGCATTTTCTTGTCAACAATCTTACTCTCTTGCAATTTCATCCTCTGTAATGAAACGACTTTAGACCCCAAATGTACTGGTAAATGCTTCTAAATAAGTTCTGAAAAAGTGTCGGAGTCCGTCACAGTTGAAGAAACCTGCCTATATGCCCTCTTAAAGAATGAACTTTTTATTTCAATTTTGCTCGTTAGTCCTTATATAAAGCACTTAAGAAAGTAATCGCCACTTAATTTATAATCTGTCAGAGATAAAAAGTTTTGAAAGCCTTCTTGGGAGTTACAAAGGTTTCAAAACTTTTCAAAGTTCTACCAACCTTCGTTGTTTTTCCCATTTGATTATTGATCACAACACACTTTACAATCCCTTGGGCCCCACAAATGGACTCATGAAGTTTCCAAAGTAAAGATCGTCGAGAAAACATATGGGTTTGAGAAATGAGTCGGGAGTCGACACAAGTTCAAAAACTTAGTTAAAGGTCGACAAACACACCCCTCTAATTTATAAAGTATTTGGAAATAAATTTTTAGGGGGGTAAGGCTAAAATTGACGGTAACAATCACCAAATTAGAGATTAATGATGTTGGAAATGTGCATGTATTGAAATTAAATCTCATGACTATAACCTCAATATTAGCTGAGGAGTAGATATGAAATTTGGATAGAATACTAGGAATAATGTTGTAGATTGTGGGACAATTGCTAATGTAAACCCAATCTTGAGTTTGGCTGTATTACCACTCAAGAAGAACAATATTTCAACAAATAATTGAAATCCCAAGGCATAGTAATGAAGTGATCCCATCTTTACATGGTACGACTACCCAAACAAATATTATCAACCAAATAATAATTTAGGAAACTCTTTTTGGAAGTGTATGACAGTGAATAACACAAAATAATGGGTACGACACCAACAAAGAACAATAAATTATATTTTCCAAAGGCTGCGATATGCTTCCAAGTTGGTATGACACCTACTAAGAAGAAGTGGTATGATAAAAAGGGATGATGATTTGGATGTTGTGTTAGCGTTTAAGGCTCCATAAACTTGTACAACATCCTGTAACAAGTTGTGTTCCATTCCCAAAGGGGGTACGATAGGCATTAACTTGTACAACCCCTCAAATTCTGATCTTCAAAAATATCTCAATGCAAACAATTGGAATTAGTTGAGAATCAGCAAATAAATATTCTTAATTTTGCAATCAAGTTGAAACTATACTGCAACTTTGCTCACACACCAAAAATTTGGAATTAAACCAAACCACCAAAATTGTACATACTTCTATGACCTTACAGCACAATTGTGACGTTAGAGTGAATTTTGTTGGAATTGATTGTCATTGATGTCAAAGGAGTATGGGAGATTGTTAGAATATTGTCATTGATGTCAAAGAGAATGAATGAAGTAATTGTAATTGATGTCAAAGGCGAATGGACGATTGGCAAGGTAGTTGTCATTGATATCAAAGTGGATAGACAAGATTGTTGGAGTATTATCATTAATGTCAAAGGTGTGAAGAGTATTTTGTCAATGAAGGAAATCGTTGTTCACAAAGAAAGTCAATGATCGAATGAAGGCCAAAGGCCACTAATCGCCATCCAAAAGACAAGGCTATGATGCCTCACAAGTGTGCATTAATGTAGATCAAAAAGTCATGTTTATGCTTGGTCAAGATTGCTAGCCGACCACAATTAATGCATAAAAGATTCATATGTTTATATGAAGGTGCCCAAGACATTCAAAGTTATGTTGGACGACTTCCTTAAGAAATAAAACATAATTAGATTGCCCAAGTTATTATATATATATATGGGAGTGATAATAATTAAAAAAGGGCAGCAATTACAATAAATAAAAAACAGCGATTAAAAAGAAGGAGGGCAAGCAATCATATTAATAAAGATGGAAGCAGTTAATATAAAAGAAGGGCAGCGAGTCATAAAAGGAAGTATTAATGATTGATAAAGCAAATGTTTATAATTAAAAGGCAGCGCTTATGTTAATAAAGTCAGAAATTATGTTCATGAAGTCAGCGTTTGAGTAAAAAGGGGATGAATTAGTTTCAAAGAGTAGCAATCACTTTTATAAAATGGTGCGATTCAGATAGGTAGTAATCCACATAAAGAAGTGATAAGAGTGGAGTTATAATTGTTTTAAAAGAGCAGCGATTAATATTCATTCAGTTTAGAAGGTAGCACTTGATTAGAGTGAAGAGAAGATTTGGGAATTAGTTTTAACAAAATCATCTCTCTTCTAAAAGATGCATCCTTTCATACGAAGATAAAGATATAAAAGGAAATCAGATTTGTGGAATTAGAGTGTGTGAAGTGTACAAAGAATATCATATATACACAATAAAGAGATGTGTTGAGATGAGGAGTGAGATGTGAAGAAACACAATGCGATATCATTCAGATAATAGAGCAGATCAATTACAGCAGATATATGAATATATTATGAACAGTTTTGAAAGGAAGAATATGCAGATTTAAATGAGGAGAACATACAAATTTGAAGGGGAGTATAAGTGGATGATGAAACATCATTTATAAGGCAGATTGAATGAAGAAGATATGAGTGTGGGAAAATGAATAGAACATTTATGAAGATCATTCAATGTTGAAAAGATAAGAAGAGTATAAGGTGAGAACATACAAGCATACAAGTATATTTATGTTATGGTAAATGAGAAGAGAAGAATCATGGAATGAATAAATGAAGGGGAATAAAATAATTTCATCATCCGGTGAAGAAGCAAGATTGTGAAGGTGATATCATATTGGAGAGGTTGGTGCCTCATATAGAACGAGGTTGGTGCCTCATATTGAAGAGATTGGAGTCTCTTGTTGAGTTGGTGCTTAGTGATGGGGATTCGTGTCTCTAGTAGGTTGGTGCCTACAAATTAAAGAGATTGGTGTCTGTTGTACCCCAAAATTAAAATTTTTGTTACACTTAGACATTTTGAAGAAATGAGTAAAAGTCTTGTCGAAACAGTCAAAAAGGTCAAAATTTGGGTGTGCATGTCTTGCATGGAGGGTTAAAACACAATTTTCAATTTCTGACGATCTGGGTCTGCTAAGAGTAGCTTAACCTACAAAACCCAGATCTCAGTTTTTCATCCCTAAATTTTAGGAAAACTGCTATTTTTAGAAATTTTTTCGAAATAGTAACGTTTTCTGGGTTTCTTTCGAAACGGATACTGGCAAAATTTTCTAAAAATAGAAAATTTCTAAAAATAGAAAGTTGGTCCGACAGGGTCCAAACTGATTTTGATTGGCTCAAAATGTGTCCGTATCAGGTTCAGAATTTTAAAATAATCAGTTTTGCCCTACTGGGTCTATTCAGCTTTTTCAGAAGCATATCTGGAGTTCTGAGGTCATCAATGGAGGTCATCCGACTGCCAGGCGTTAATTTTAGCATTCAAAACTTCCGGCAGAAAGTGAAACGATGAACATGCACGAAGATCGAGGAAGAAAAGTGAAAAGTCATGAAAATTTTCTAAGTCTGCTGAGTTTGGGCGCCCCTCTTGAAGAAAGGCGCCCACCTTTTTAGGGCACCAGATGAAGGAATTAGGGTTAGGGTTCTAATGGAAGTTGCTCATTTTTCAGTCAACTTCGCGATGGATATCCCCGTCAGAGCACCCGACGATCCAGTCTCCGGAAAATTCAAGTCAAAGTAGAAGGTATGAAGTGAAAATCTGAAACTTGAAGATGAATGAATTGAAAATCTTTCTAAGTCTGGAGAAACTGGGCGCCCCAGTTGAAGAAAGGCGCCCAACTTTTCAAGGGTGCAAACAGAGGAATTTGCAGTCAAGGTTATAACGGGATATCTTCAGAATTCAACTAGCTTTGCAGTGAGCTATTCAGCACGACAAACGGAGCTCGCAGTCATCAGATTCAAAAGGCTGAACAGAGGGTCCGACGAGAGGTAAAAAAGAGATTCAAAGCAAAAGTGAAAAAGTCAAAAAATAAACTAAGTGTTGGTAAAGTGGGCACCCCCAGTCAAGATAGGCGCCCAACCTTTTGAAGGGTAAAAATTCACTTTTTGGCAAACGTGTCTCCAGAAGCCTCCTTTCATTCTTCGTCAGCTTCGCGATGAGCACAGCCATTCAGCAATCCGACGCCCGGAGCTCAAGATTTAACGAGATCGTCTGCGGAAGAGAAGTTAATGAAGAACTTGGAAATCAGGAAAATGGCTAACACTGAAGAAACTGGGCGCCCCTAGAAGGAAAAGCCTCCTGTGAATTCGGAGGTCGAAATCAAGTTTTTAGCAGGAGGTGCCTCCAGAACATCTTCTTCAGAATCAGTCCGGCTCCGCAGTGAACCACTCAGCTCGCCTGTCGGGTAAACCTGTCAACGAGAAATCAGTGGCAAAGTGGCATGTCAAAATTGAGGAAAATCGAAAAAGTTGAAATTTTGACTAACACTGGTGAAGTTGAGCGCCCCTCTTGGAGAAAGGCGCCCAAACCTTCATGCCTTAGAAGTTTTTTTTGAGATTTTCAAAATTTCAAAATTGTGAGAAGAGGAAGATGGCGTCCAAACTTGAGAAGATAAGATTTAGGGTTTTGAAATAAAAGCAGAAAAAAGCAAAACCTAAAATCAAAACCTAAGTCTATTTAACACTTCTTTTCAATGTATTTTTCATTATTTTTGCAGGTAGCATCCAGAGGAGAAAGTTGGAGCAGCAAGTTTGAGAATTTTTGTGATTCAAGAATCCATAGTTGCTGGTTTTACATCAGATTTTTCAGCAAGCATAAACTGCTAGTGAGAACAAAATGAGCCTATTGTGCCTTCTATTTGTTGCTCAAGTATTGTTCATTTGTATTGTGATAAGCAAATTGTTGAGCCTCTTTAGCCAACAAGGAGTTAGTGAGATTGCTTGTTTTCTATTGTGTTAAGAATAAGTTTGCAAGCCTCCTTAGCTGCAATTTCTTATTCAAGGCATGTTAGAAGGGAGTTTTGTTTTAGAGATTTGAGTAATAAAATCATGAGCCTCTTTTGCCTTGATCTAAAATCTCAGATTTCCGTTATCTATGTTATGCTTTCATGATCTTTATTTCAGCTACAGTGAAGTGTGTAGGTGTTTGTTGAGAGAGAGATTGTTAAAGTATTTTTGTCAGAAAATCTGCCTTGTTAATTTCTAACTTCTCTTGCTCTGCTATTACTTGAGAGGTTAGGAACGTCTTTAGTCTAAGTTAGTCGTAGTTGAACTTCTTATCAGAAAATCTCAGCTGCGGCGTTTGTGTTTAAAAAACCTTGTGCTCTAAGCTGATCCAAAAAGATAGGCAACTTAGTTTTAGTTTACTTTCTTTCAAACACCATCAGCAAGAGGGAGCTTCCCCTCCTAATTTGAAGAGCAGTTTATCTGTGCATAGCTGTCCGTTTTCAAATCCGCATTCCAGAGGTGCGAATTTAAACGCCAACAGTGTCTCTTATTGAGTTGGTGCTTAGTTGTGGGGATTCGTGTCTCTAGTGGGTTGGTGTCTACAAATCATTTAAGAGGGAATTGGTGTCTCCTATGGGTTGGTGGCTACAAATCATTTAAGAGAGGATTGGTGTTTCTTGTAGCTTGGTGCCTATAAAGATTATAAATAAGATTTATATATAAGCAATATTTTTCCGTGGTTTTCTCTCGTAAGGGTTTCCATGTAAATCTTGTGTTCTTGTGTTGCATAATTGTTAGATCTCATGTGAATGATATTGATATTATTATGGTTATTAGTTTGAAAAAGTAAAAGATTGTATTATACTTATTCACTCCCCGCGTATAATCATGTGCTCATCAATTGCTATCAGAGCCGGTTCCTTCAAATATAGTTTAACAACTAGAAGGAAGATCTCAGGGAGCACACATGGCAAGAAGAAAAGAAAATAAGGGAAAAGGAAATATCAAACAGAGCGTTGATCAACAAGCACCAACAAAACTAGATGCAAATGATGACAGAGAAGCAATTAAATATGATGGGGTGACAAATGGAAAGCGTATGGCCATAGAAATGAAAGGTGAGGAGAAAGAAGAAGAGGAGTCAAAAGAATATGATGAGAATGCTGATATGAATTTAGAAGAAGATGGAGTAGTTGATCTAGAAGCAAAACTTATTTTTTCCCTAGGTGAAATCAAGAGTCTTAGGAAAAGGAATAGGCAACAAAAGGAGCAAATTCAAGAGGATAGTGAATTTAAAGCAAAATTGTCACATGATCTTAAAGAATCCGGAAATATGATCATTGATCTAAAAATTCAAATGAAGAGGGGAAAAGGATTGAAGAAGTAAGAATCCAATTGAAAGCAAAGGAAGAAGATTGTGAAAGGTTAGAGTCCAAGATAGCTTCCTTGAGGAAGGAACTAGAGAAGATCATAGATGATATCATTAATTAACAAAGGTCACTATTTAACAAGATAGGTCTTGGATATAAAGAAAATCAATGACAAATAAAGAAGACTCCAAAGAAGTCAAATGAAGAAGAACCAAAGAGGTATGTTGAAGCCCTAAAAATCCCTCCACAGAAAAAAAAGACTCATAAAGACAAAAAGGACGAGAATACATTTAGAAGATCTTTCCCTTCAAGACAACCTCATATGACCAGGTTCAAAATTTCTTTTCATGGCTATTGCTTTTCATGCAATCATTTTGGTCATAAAGCAAGAGATTGTAGAGCACATTCAAGAGAATAGTGAATTTAAAGAAAAATTGTCACATGATCTTAAAGAATCCAAAAATATGATCATTGATCTAAAAGTTCAAATTGAAGAAGGGAAAAGGATTGAAGAAGTAAGAATCCAATTGAAAGAAAAGGAAGAAGATTGTGAAAGGTTAGAGTCCGAGATAGTTTCCTTGAGGAAGGAACTAGAGAAGATTCTAGATGATATCATTCATGAACAAAGGTCACCATTTAACAAGACAGGTCTTGGATATAAAGAAAATCAGATGACAAATAAAGAAGACTCCAAAGAGGCACCAAAGAAGTTAAATGAAGAACCAAAGAGGTATGTTGAAGCCCTAAAAATCCCTCCATAGAAAAAAAACACTCCTCCAAAGACAAAAAGGGCAATAATACATTCAAAAGATCTTTCCCTTTGAGACAACCTCATATGACCAGATTCAAAAGTTCCTTTTATGGCTATTGCTTTTCATGCAATCATTTTGGTCATAATGCAAGAGATTGTAGAGCACATGTGAGATCTAATTATGGTTGGAACAAAACATAGAAGCTCTTATGGGTGGACAAAATGGAACTATAACTCATTTGCCCCATTAGTATATTATTATATCATATGCTACAAATGCTACAACTATGGACATAAAACTAGATTTTGTAGAAGTTATCTTGTAGAACCTATTGTGACCTTTTCACACATCGCCCCATCGCAAATGGGGACCCCCAGTAGTCTGCGAGTTTTTAGGGTTTTGTCTCCTTGCAACGGTTTCATGAGGTCACCTTGTTTAGAGTTTCAAGTCAGTTTTCTGAGAATCACCCAAGCCAAGTCAATAATCCATGCTTGAATCAGGGCCTAAACATCACAGAAGTGCTCAGAAGGCCCAGGAAACGAAGATCGCTTGTGCATTCAACCAATTCTAACACTTCCTATTTTTTAGGGCATCTGCTTTTTTGCTTTTTCGCTTTTTCATTTTTGGCATTTTTGGACCAAACGGGGTTCCCTATTTTTTAGGGATTTTGCTTTTTCTATTTTTAGAAAGTCAACCCTGGTCAATGAGTCAACTTTCCATCTTTAGATCCAAAAATCAATCAAAAAATCGAAAAATCATTGAAAAATCAAAGAGAAAACTGAAAAATCAAGTGAAAAATCTGGAAAAGCAAGCAAAAAGCTGAGGAAAATCAACCCCAAAAGCATCAAATTCTGGAAAAATCATCGAAAAATCAGTCAGATTTGAGGTAAAAATCACCAAATATCATCCAAAAGAGCATAGAATACATGATGAAACTCTGTCTAAGTCTGGAAAATTCGCCTTCAAAAGAACATATTCAGCCATTGGAGAGTTCACCATCAAGAAGGAAGGATTAGCCATCATAAAGCCGGCCCTTAAAAGGTGGGACGTAAGAAAGAATGGCAAGGACTTGAAGAGGTTGGCCCTTAAAAAGTGGGACATAGCAAAGAATGGCAAGGACTTGAAGAGGTCGGCCCTTAAAAAGTGGGACGTAGCAAAGAATGGCAAGGACTTAAAGGGGGTCGGCCCTTAAAAAGTGGGATTTGGCAAAGAAATTTCAGACCCCGCCTAGCTTTGGCAAGACATGTCCAAAGTCCACCCAACCTTGATAGAAGATGGCAAAGACCTTGGAAAGTCTGCGCTTTACTTTGGCAAATAGGTTGGAAAGTCCGCCTAGGCATAGAAGAGGAAAAAATTAAATTTTTGCTAAGTGTTTGGTGCCTAAAAGGAGAAAATCCGAAAATTTGCCTAAGTATAGAGGCCTAAAAGGAAGGAAAATTGAACTTTGGCTAAGTATTTTGACATTTTCAAGAGGAGAAATGCGAATTTTGGGCTAAGTATGAAAGGCGAGCCTAGTAGAAAATCCGCCATACCTTGATGGAAGATGGCAAAGACTTAAGGAAGTCCGCCTAGGCTATGGCAAAGAATAAAATGAAGTTCGCCTAGTATGAAAGGAAGAGGGAAGAAAAAATTCGCCTAAAGTTTGGATGTCTAGACAAAATTGGATAAATTTGGTCAAGTATACAGAGAAAAGATGCACAAAGCAAAGGGAAAGGAGAACTCGCCCTTGGCCAGAAGGGATAAAATTTGTCAAGCGTCATGGAAATTCGCCTAATAAAGACATCTAGACAAAGAATTTTCCTAGAGAAATTCGTCTGAGCGAGGGAAAATATTGATTTTGGCATGAGAAAATGTGCCCGACACAATTTGAAGTCCGCCATGGCAGAAAAAATGAGGATCTGGCATAACATTTGTCGGCGAAATGGCTAAAATTTTGACTTGGCTAGACGAAAATAGGAATACAATTGGAAAATAAACAGTTAGCCAAAGAAATAGGAAGAAAAGTTAAAATAGCCATGGGTCCAACACGAACGGGTTGGAAATAAATTAAAATATTTTAATATTTTAATAATTTCCTTGGACAAAATAATGGATGGAAAGGCAAGCTTCAAGTCCGCCCAAGGTGAAGATTTCCAGCATGAAGCAAAGTCTGCCCAAGGATGGATGTCCAAGACAAGTGCAAAGTCCACTTGGAGAAGTGTCCAAGACAGTCCAAAATCCGCCCTCAAGCATGATGAAAAATTTCTAAGGCATGAAGTGCCTAGAGGGGAGATGGATTGCAAACACATATGAAAGTCCGACCTTGCTCAATGGGTGGATGGCACAAGAAAGTCTAACTTTGCCCAAGCATAGTATGTCCAAACCTTTACAAAGTCCGACTTTGCTTGGAGAAGGTATGTCCAGACATCCGTAAGATCCGCCAAGTACAATGGAAAACATGATGCAAAGTCCAACCTAGACCAAGAAAAGAAATGTCAAAGTGTTGAGAAAGTTCGCCCCAATGTAAGAGAAAAGATGGTAAGCACTAGAGAAAGTTCGACTTCTCCCTAGAGATGTTTGTCCAAAGTGGCTTGAAGTCTGACTTAGGCCAAGGGATAAAACATCCAAAGTCCGCCCAAGGAGAGGATGAGAAAATTGGCTAAAACTCAGAAAATTCACTAAGTGTTGATACCTTGGGGAGAAGAATTCACTAAGTGTTGGACAGAAAACAGGAAGGATGAAGAGGAGTAAAGAGGAAATGGATAAAATCCTCGTCTAGAGATGGAATTTGTCAAGCCAAATTTAAAATTGAAGGCAAATCCACAGGCAAAGTTCGTTCGAGCATGGAGATGGCCAAAACCTTGGCTAAATGTTGAATGGTCCACATGAAGGTGTTACAAAATAGCCAAAATTTGGCTAAGTCTGGGAAATACTTCACAGAGGAAATTCCAATTTCCTCCATTGTGGCGAAATCACAGAGGCATTCTTCTCCAGATTCTAGGCACTTGAAAGAAGCAATCAGGACAACTTCTTGAGGGATTTCATCTCCTAAAGAATTAAAGACAAGCTTCCAATCAAAATCAGATGGTGACAAGAAGTGTTCTAAACAAATTTTCATACTTAGACAATTTCTCGACACAAATTGGAGAATTCAGAGAGGAAATCCACAGGGAATAACATCAACCCAGTTCAAGCAGGAGGAATTTCAAAGCAACCCACTTCAAGCCCAGATACCTGCTCCAAGGGGAGACTTCCAGACCTCAAAGATTCCAGTACAGGTGAGAAGAAGAAATCAAAGTCTCAAAAGGAATCCAAGATCAAAGCTAGGAAGGAACAAGCGCAAAGGACAGAGTCATCGGCAAGGAAAATATTCTAAGGCAAGCACGTGGAAGAAAAACGAAGCAACCAAGGAAAGCATCCAACACGCTAAGGTGGCACCTCGTCATCCTCCAACCAATCAAATTGTTCCAAATCAACATGCAACAACTTTCTATTTTATTGTTGGTTTATATTTAGCAAAAGGACAAGTGTCCTCAAATGAAATTTTCTCATTGGTTGAAAGTGACAAACCATAATTAGGGTTTTATTTTGTAATCTCGGTCGTTGATCCAAAATCAATCTTGGCCACTGAATTGTAATTGGGGAGCCTATAAATTGAGCTCGCCCCTCATTTGTAAAGTGTGGAGACAGAGTATGAGATTGTTGCATTGAGACTATTTCGAATAATAAAAGCTCTTATGCATGATTTGCTTTGAATAACTTTTATTGTCAAATAGTAAGCGAGGTTGCATATCTTCTTCCGCCATAGATTAAAGTTAGAATTAGATTAAATAGAATTTGCTTTGAAAGTTGGTTAAGTGAATGAGAGATTGATCGTATCGATTCAATGGTGAAGTATTGCTCATACTTTCTTCGAATGGATGATTTGCATTCGATGCGTAAAGTTAGCCTGAGCTTATAATCGTGGAAGCTTAACTTCAGCCTCATTTGAGGTCTGAAAATCATTATCACACCCTCTGAAGATTGCACTCACTTTGCGTATGTTGTCCAGCAGGAGGCGAAACAAAGTGTGGTTTATCCCCTTCACCGGATCTTTATTGTCTCTTGAATTCTTAGGCATAGAATAGACCTCCTAAACCCTTATCCTTTTTGCTATTTTTTGAGATCCAAATTGAAGTCCGACCGAAGAGAAAGCCTTTAATGATAAATCCGCCTAAGTCCCAAACTTGTGAAAATTCCTTCAACGTAAGTCCCCTTGTTTATTACCAGCAAATCACAATGCCCATTGAGCTTATCCACATGTCAAGACCTGACAAAAGAAACCTTGGAATCGCCATATGATCTTCTCGCAATCTTAGCATACACGGTGGTTTTTCAAGAGAGGATAGAGTGTCTTTGGACATTTTATTCTGTGTGTTCGGTGGATGATAAAACGTACACCAACAGAACCTAAACCGAGCAAGAAGAACGAAACCATGGGAAAGCAAAGGAAAGAACCTACTAAAGTTTGGAAGAGGAAACAAGAGCAAGAGAAGGAGAAATCTATACTTGTGCAAACTGCACTTCATGCAAAAGAGGTATCACTAAGTTCATGAGGAGAAGTGCAAATTCAGGGGGAGGTAATCATTGCATCATCTTTTAGCTCTGTGGAGAAGAAAATTCAGAGATAGATCAGCTGATGATGAATCTTTGGGAGAGCTATAGGAAAAGGAGAATGATGCCGTTGATGCCAAAGGGATGACCTTCTTCATTTAGCAGCCATGGATAGAGAACGAAGAGTTAAAGATGTGTAGAGAATAATGAGATAGCTAAACAAACTCATGTTTTTTTAAATTTAAGAAGATGATCTAAATTAGTTTTGGACAGCTATAGAGAAAATATTTCACCCAAGCAATATAGAAACAAAGGATAGTGTACTGGAGAAAGGGGAGCATAAGAGAATCTTTGACAGGGGGAGAAGTATATTCTTATTGTAGTAGATGTGAGTATTGACCACAAAGAATATGAATGGATATTTCCCATGATCTATTTGTGGAGAAAAGTATGTTACATCCCTTTGCCATTGATGTCAAAGGTGGAGAGTTAGAGAAAGGGGGAGAATTATGTTTGCTATCAATGACAAAGGGGGAGATTGTTGGACTTGATTGTCATTGATGTCAAAGGAGTATGGGAGATTGTTAGAATGTTGTCATTGATGCCAAAAGAAATGAACGAAGTAATTTTCATTGATGTCAAAGGCGTATGGATGATTGGAAAGGTAGTTGTCATTGATGTCAAAGCGGATAGACAAGATTGTTGGATTATTATTATTAATGTCAAAGGTGTGAAGAGAATTTTTTCAATGAAGGAAATCATTGTTTACAAAGAAAGTCAATGATCGAATGAAGACTAAAGGCCACTAATCGACATCCGAAAGACAAGGTTATGATGCCTCACAAGTGTGCATTAATGTAGATCAAAAAGTCGTGTTTATGCTTGGTCAAGATTGCTAGCCAACCACAATTGATACATAAAAGATTCATATATTTATATGAAGGCGCCCAAGACATTTAAAGTTATGTTGGCTGACTTCCTTAAGAATATAAAACACAATTAGATCGCTCAAGTTAAGAATATATAAGGGAGTGATAATAATTAAAAAAGGGAAGCAATTACAATAAATAAAAAGCAGTAATTAAAAAGAAGGACAAGCAATCATATTAAGAAAGATGGAAGCAGTTAATATAAAAGAAGGGCAGCGAGTCATAAAAGGAAGTATTAATGATTAAGAAAGCAAATGTTAATAATTAAAAGGCAGTGCTTATGTTAATAAAGTCAAGAAATTATGTTCATGAAGGCAGCATTTGAGTAAAAAGGGGACTAGGAATTAGTTTCAAAGAGTAGTGATTACTTTTATAAAATGGTGCGATTCATGTGGGTAGTAATCCACATAAAGAAGTGATAAGAGTAGAGTTATCATTGTTTTAAAAGAGCAGCGATTAATATTCATTCAGTTTAGAAGGCAGCGCTTGATTATAGTGAAGAGAAGATTTGGGAATTAGTTTTAACAAAAGGACATATCCTTTTAGAAGGATATCTCTCTTCTAAATGATGCATCCTTTCATATGAAGATAACGATATAAAAGGAAATCAGATTGCGTGGAATTAGAGTGTGTGAAGTGTACAAAGAATATCATATATACATAGTAAAGAGATGTGTTGAGATGAGGAGTGAGATGTGAAGAAACACAATGTGATATCATTCAGATAATAGAGCAGATCAATTACAGCAGACATAGATGAATATATTATGAACAGTTTTGAAAGGAAGAATATGTAGATTTAAAAGAGGAGAACATACAGATTTGAAGGGGAGTATAAGTGGATAATGAAACATCATTTATAAGGCAGATTGAATGAAGAAGATATGAGTGTGGGAAAATGAATAGAACATATATGAAGATCATTCAATGTTGAAAAGATAAGAAGAGTATAAGGTGAGAACATACAAGCATACAAGTATATTTATGCTATGGTAAATGAGAAGAGGGGAATCATGGAATGAATAAATGAAGGGGAATAAAATAATTTCATCATCCGGTGAAGGAGCAAAATTGTGAAGGTGATATTGTATTGGAGAGGTTGGTGCCTCATACGAAATGGGGTTGGTGCTTCATACTAAAGAAATTGGAGTCTCTTGCTGAGTTGGTGCTCAGTGATGAGGATTGGGGTTTCCAGTAGGTTGGTGTCTACTAATTAAAGAGATTGGTATCTCTTATTGAGTTGGTGCTTAGTTGTGGGGATTGGTGTCTCTAGTGGATTGAAGCCTACAAATCATTTAAGAGGGGATTGGTGTCTCCTGTGGGTTGGTGTCTATAAATCATTTAAGAGGGGATTGGTGTCTCTTGTAGGTTGGTGCCTACGAAGATTGTAAATAAGATTTACATATAAGCAATTATTTTTTGTGGTTTTCTCTCAAAAGGGTTTCCATGTAAATCTTGTGTTGCATAATTGTTAGATCTTATGTGAATGATATTGTGCAATTGATACTATTGTGGTTAATAGTTTGAAAAAGTAAAAGATTGTATTATATTGATTCACGCCCACATCCCCCAACACCCCCCCATCCCTCTGCCCCCTCAGTATAATCGTGTGCTCATCAAATTCATCATAAAGGATTAGAGGATTTTCATCCTCAAATTTGAATACCTAGAGCATTTTTTTCTTCAAGCCAAAAGATGTACAAATGTTCGTTCTCTATAAATAAGTCTTCAATAGATGCAGCTGCTGGCCTTCGAAAAATGAAATGCAAGTTGGTGAAATAATAGATGCATCCACAAGCCGTGAAGGATAATTAATGTATGTAGCTTGATTCATCATGACAGCTTCTGCCTCATGGCTAAAATGACTCCCAGATGCCTTCAACATGGATCTTTGGCTTAAGTTTCTATTTATGCTCAACATCAAAGATGGTGGAAGCAACTTGTTCCATCAAGTAGTATATGGTCCATATTAATGTGGATAGTGCACTACATAACTCACCAAAATGAATCCTTTTCAACCTTGGTGTATATTGATTGACGAAGTTGCTGTTCCATGCCCAAAATTAAGTAAAAAACAGTCCATGTATGAAGTCTACTGTTGATAAGTGCAATTAAATTTTGAAACTAAGCATGTGCCAACCAGTAGAGAGCATAAAACACACATAATAATGAAGAAGACAACAACATATGACTTGAGGAAACCAAAATGGGAGAAAACTCTATAAGAGTGAGGGATCTCCTCTTCAAGCCACTATCTCATTTATTGCTTTCTAGAGGTCTTCATGAACTTCTTTTGCACAACCACAAATGTCTAAACACCATACAAGCCCTACAATTGCTCTCACACTTCCCTAATCACACTATCACTTCCCTAAGACTCATAGGTTGAACCGTTGAAGAAACATTAGCTCTACTCAACCAATTTGGCTAAGAAAACACTAAGGAAAATCAATCTTCCTTTATAGTAACTTATCTTGGAGGTATATAATGAACAAGAGTGGTGAGATAATGTTAGAGAGCACTCCAAAGGGTGGAATGGTTTCAGTTGAGACAAAACCTATTTCTTCTGATTTTTTTTTTTAGAGGACAAGTTAAACAGGGTCAAACACCTTTGATTGGGCTTGAATCTGTTAGAATTTAGTACATGACATAGTTAATAGTTAAATAGATAAATTAACAAACTATTGTTGATTTAATAAATAAATTTAATTCGGTAGTATATTCCTGTAAATAGTTTTAAACGGGAATAATGGCTTTATAATGCTAATACAATGTAATGTTTTAGTTGAATGTGATTGATAGTATTTTGATTCGAGAGCAATCTCGATTTTTCTCCCTCATTTCAATATGGCATTAGGGCAGGTTTCTTCCTGAACCTCTCTCTGATCTCCTTCCATTCGTTTGTTTTCATCCAAAGTGGTGTTTACAATGGTACTGTAGTGAGGACCACGTGCAATTGCTATTGTTTTCTTCCATTCTTGCATTCGTCAACAGGTGAGCAATGTAGACCATGTGCAAAACCCTTTTGACTCCATCATTCATTTGCATTTCTTCTTGTCTCTCCGTTGTGTTCATTCTTGCCATTGTTTGACATTCCATTTTGTTCATTGTTATCATCCCAAAATTTAAAAAAAATAAAAATTATATGTCAATATCCCAAATCTGCTGTATATCCCAATTCATCAAGAGTTCAGGCGTCATAGGAGGGAATCGTGGGTTCCTGAAGGTGCTATGAATGCTATTTGCCAGTTGTATCAATATATGGGTATGGTGTTGAGCGGTGACCCATAAGGGAGAGGACGTGTGAGTTCAAACCAAGTTTGGAGGACTTTATTTGCAGCTTTCACCATCACAGAGACTGAGACTGCCAAAAGATGCCGCACTAGGCAAATAAAAGGTTTTATGGAGAGTTTGTTGATTTGTAAGAGGAGTCATTGGGTTCATAAATTAATTGTTTTGACAGTGCATTCATTGACCAGTAGATAACTGCTTCTGGGTGGTTGCTAGTAAGGTATTGGAGCGAATATAACTAGAGTGCTGCTGCAAAAGGCGTGGTCTAGCAAGGCATGCAGAAAAGAGGCATTTATTTATAAGTTTTTCCTTTTATTTTTGAAAGTTTAAGAACTCATTTTATTTGTCATAAAATGGATAAATTAAGCCTTTATGAAAAGTTTGATGAACTAAGCCTTTATGAAAAGTTTGATGGATATGATTTTCACAGTTGGCAAATACAGATGCAATTATTATTAATTGAAAGAGATCTCTAGGAAATTGTTGATGGTACAGTGCCAAAGCCAACAAATGCAGATGAACTTCAAAAATGGAAGGTAAAAGATAAGAAAGCATTGGGTATAATTGGTCTCGGTTTATCTAAACCTTATTTGCATCATGTAGATTTTAAAAAATCTTCTAAGGATATTTAGGAAACATTGAATACTTTATTTGGATCAAAAGTTGATAGTGCAGAAATAACAATAAAACAAAAGTTATATGGTTTGAAAATGGAAGAAGGTGAAGATATAGTGTCTCACATTAGTAAATTCTGTTCTTTGGTAAATTAGTTGGCTGGGATAAATGAAGAAATAAAGGAAAATGATGCAAAAGCCACTCTTTTAAATAGTATGCCAAATAGTATGTCTCACAAGGTATTCACCTTAAGCAAAATCAATCCAAGTCTAGAAAGTATTATATCTACATTGCTTGATGAAAGAAACAAACATGTTTCAGAAGAAGAAGTTGCATTAACTACACAAAACAAGGCTAGTACTTCCTACAAAAAATCCAAAGATATGACGAAGTTCAAACATGCAAGTGGCACATGTTTCTATTGTAAAAGGACAAGACATGTAGTACTGAATTGCAAAAGAGAGCACGGGATCTTCTTGATGGAAAGTTGTAGGATAACGCTTTGATAATTGAAGGACAGGACCACACTTCGAGTGATGAAGAAATTCCACTTCAAGGTGACGAAGAATATGTGTACTAATTTCTAGTTTTCCTCTATGTTAGTACTAAGAGAGGGTGTTAGGATTTAGTACATGACAGTTAATAGTTAAATAAATAAATTAACAAACTATTGTTAATTTAATAAATAAATTTAATTCGGTAGTTATATCCCTTAAATAGTTTTAAACGGGAATAATGGCTTTATAATGCCAATACAATGTAATGTTTTAGTTGAATGTGATTGACAGTATTTTGATTCGAGAGCAATCTCTATTTTTCTCTCTCATTTCAACAGAATTTGTTGCTTGTGCTTGGTTTTTGGATGACATCAACATCCTGAGTGTCTGGATCACTCATTCCACCTCTGTGTCTGTTCTGCCTTGACAATCTGGACTTTGCCACTCTGTTTAGCCATGTTTCTTGATAGAGTGAGTTATTAAGAGTTTGAAGTACAAGGAAACTTTTCTTGAGAACATTAAGTTGAAGAGCACAAAAGATTTACTGAGAGGGGGGCGGGGGGTGGGTGAATCAGTAAATCAACACAAATTTACACTTTGACAACTTTCTACACAAACCATAGTTCCACGGAGTTTCGGGGACGGGGACGGGGGGACGGCGGGGGACGGGTTTCCGGGATGGGAGACGGGGGGCCTAAATTGGGGGACGTGAGGGAGACGGCGGGGGGACGGCGGCGGGGGGGCGACGGAGGGGCGGCGCTTAAATACATATAGTACTTGAAAAATTAGTTATAAAAAGATGTATAACACATAAAAGTCTAAATTCCACACAGATTAATTGTTTGACAAGGCATTGGTCTGTTGCAGATGCACATGTAAAATACGGTATACCTTACTCCATACCAATTAAGGCATTTGATGATATACATCAGACCTATCACAGACTCATTTTCTGATTTTTAAGAAAACCTAGCTCCTATAAATGTATGACACTAAAACTGTATATCAAATTTGAAGGATTGGAAGTAACAAAATAAGGACTTCAAATGCATATCAAAATAAGTAACTTGAGATAAGGGTTTAACAGTTAACTTCAAGCAGAGAATTTTTTTTAATGCATCATTTCAAATGCTTAAATTTTCAAATGGAAGAGCCGAAGAGGCCAATGTTCTTACAATTGACAAATTTTCGTGGGCTTTGGAGAAGCCCGCGGGCTTTGCAAACAGTGCTCGCGGGCAAGGCGGAGGGTAGGGCACACGGCCAGGGGCCAAAAAATTTAAAACACAGAAAAAATGCAAAGCCAGAAATCTAACGATTCTAACCTGGAAACGCAGTCACCACTTCACTCGCCAGGGAGAAGCTCAGTCGCATGCCAAAGCTCAAAAAAATGAAATGAGAAAATATAAAACACTATGTTAAACTTAAAACTCAACATTTTTTTTTTTAAACTGGCGTTTCCCAGTGAGAAACTTGAGGAAACGTCTCCCTCAAGGCAGGAGACGGCGGGGGTGCGTGGAGACGGCGGGGGGACGGCGGAGGGACGTTTCCCAGGCGTCTCCCCGTCTCGGAAACGTCCCCGTCTCGGAAACTTGATGTTTTTTGGGGGGGACGCGTCCCCGTGGAACATTGACACAAACTTAAATTCTCATCAACACCAACTTTAGATATGAATCAATTTACACAAGTTGATACCAATTTATTGAAATATTAAATATATTTTTAGATGGAAGTAGGCACCAACCTACTTGATTTACAAGTGAGATGATTTAGTAGGCAACAACCTACAAGGGACACCCAAACCTTTTTAACTATTTAGTAGGCACCAACCTACAAGGAGCACCAACCCCTAATGCAAGGCACCAAACCTTGACTTGATGATTGCAAGATGATGCCTTCAATCTGACCTGCACTATCCCAATCCTCCAATCTGCCTTTGGTGATGAATGATCTCACACTTAGCCCACACAAGGAGATGGGACTTCAGATTTAGAATGCTCACTTACCCAACCATGCATTCAAATCAAAATGAATTGCAAATATATATTTTGATCCAAAACTGTGCCTTTTGATGAAAGATCATAACTTTTGCCTTTTCAACATTCATTCATACCCCTTCATTAACCTGATTTTTTGCCTTAATGATCTTTGACTTTTGCTTTGATTATTTTGACTTAGTTGATTCTTTAATAACCATATCGACATACTCTTCTAGACATACCTTTTGTTAATTAAATTTTGTATGCGAATAAAATAGAATTATATCGTATATTCTCTTTAGACGTATACTTGGATTTAAAAGACGCACCTCCCTTGGATAAGATCACGTCCTTTAAGAATATGAAGTTTCAGCTAATACGTCTCTTTGAAATATGTAATGTCTTGTGTAACAAAATAGATCTAATTTGTTATCTTCATCGGTTTTAGAGAAAAGTCGTGGCTTCTTGATTCGCACCTCTTAAAGAACGATTAGCAAAAACTCATAATTACGTATCTTTGTCATAATCACATCCTTTGAATAATCGCACCTTATGTCTTTAAATACGTTTCTTTGTCTTAACAAATATTTCTTAACAAATTTGTAATCTGTTTGTTTCATTCTTTTCCAGCTCGTTTTTTCAGATCGTACTTTCCAATTCGTGTATTATAATATTTTGTAAGATCAATAGTTCGATGCCCGAAAGGCAAGCTCCGTACTTCTTGAAGGTTCCGCTGAGTAGAGATACTATAATCACGTCTTTCATAAGACTCAGGTAATACATCAATTCAATGCTGCTTTATCTATCTCTAATTTGCCATCCTTAGAGTTTAGACATCCTCTGATTTGTCTCTTGCCTGTAGCTGTCATTCCTCTCAAATACATCTTCTTATGTTGAATTGAACTTTATTTGAGACATATGCGTCTCTCTTATTTCATGGCTCCCTGTTGCATATACCTGATCATTTCTTCTATGTTGACTCTGTAGATATCGCTGACTAGTCATTGTTCTTTTAAAAACCGCTTACTACTGCTTTTGACTTTAGATCTCCTTTGTCTACGATTTTGCTCAACCTGTTAGATACTCATTACTTTCATTAATTCTTGAAGAACTCATCAGATTTTGATCAAGGCTGAGTGTTGAATGATAATCTGATCTGCAGCCCATCAAACTGAATGATCTTCAATATGCTCGACCAAACTTTCTGATTGTAAGTTAGATGACAATAATCCTGAAATTAATCAATCTGGTCTGATTCTCCATCTGATCTTCAGATTTGAAAACAGAGTGAACTTGATGACTGAGTGCGGGATATGATTTTCTGAGTGCTGTAACTGATCTGTAACTTGATCTTCACTGAGTTTGATTATGTGTGAAGGTCTGGGGAATATTTAAATCTGAATAGACTATCCTAGAATAAAACATCAACCTTGAGTCTGATTAAGTCACCAATGATTTGATTATTTTCAACCAACCATTTGATTAAGCAAATCTGATTAAGCTATTCTTTGTCTTGACATCGATAACAATACTTCAATAGTCTTCAAATCCTTTTAATTTGAAGATTGTATTCATGACATAAATCCGTGTAATGACATCAATATGTTATCTTCAGTCATGCTCATCAATGACACCATCCTTTTCACTTTGACATCAATGACAACATTTCCAACATAAGTGACTTAGTTAGCTGATTTCACTTATCTGATCCATTTTTTGGGTTAGTATTTGTTGAATTACCTGTGCTCACTGTTGACTATCCATAATGGCTTTTTCATTCTTACAATTCTATCTACAGAAAAGTGCAAACATGCCTTGACAAAAATAAAACAACCATTTTGCCTTGTATAGATTTACAGTTTTACCATTCTTTTTAATCATTGCTTAATTGATAGTTAGTATTACTGTTTTAAACTTTTACAAAAGCTAGGTAGGAAGATCATTGCATTGGTTAGCTGATTAGAGAGTATTCCACCATCTAATGGAACCTGATCCAATTGACTGACATTCTATTTTCAATATGGTCTATCAAATTTCTATAGTATGGAGTACATATTTCTTGCATTCACTTTGGTTATATATGCAGTTATCAACCACAATTATTAGGTACCAAACATCTTTATCATTGGAGCTTTGTTAAAGTCATGAAGATAATAAAAGTTGCTGACCTGATTTCATTTCATCTCTTTTCAAATAACTTTCACATAAGAATATTTTCCAACATCTATGAGTAAATTATTCTTTTCCAAATTTAGGCCTATATGACTTCAAAGTGAAAGAGGGTTTAATATAAGACTTCCAGTTGAACATTCATTTTTTGTCAGCAGGCTTTGTTTGTACCTCACATTTGTGGCATTCAAAGCACATAGATGTAGCATGTATTTATCAAAGAATCAAATATTCTCAAGATGTTCCGTGGATAAAAATAAGAGACTAATTTGGCAACTCAAATTGTATATACTTCTGAAATTTAATAAAATTTTACTTTGTTGGAAATGGTGGACTTGATGGTTATTTAAGTATGTTGCCTCTTACTAGGATGGCTTTTGTGGATGTTTTCTAATATTTTTTCAGGTTTATCATACAGTTTCCTGACAAGCCAACAAAGCAACAAAAACGAGATGTGATAGAATTGGTATGTGAAAATCCCTATGTTTGCTTGACGAAATGTGTAAATGCAGATTTTCTAAATTCCAGTGTTTGCAAATTCCCATAGAATCCTCAATAGAATTTGAAGTCTACAGACAAATACTGGATTTATACTTTAATTATTTAATTGTTTCATATACTAGGTAAAAGCAGATGCAAGTTTCCAGGCATTCATTCATTATTACAGATTAAACAATAACTTGACCATAGCAGTCCACGTAACATAACTTCCAGAAGTTATTTCAAATATTAATTGGAGACTATAAGCTGACCTGTATAACTTGATCAATGCTAAAGCCAGGCATGGTTGGCAAAGACTTCTTTACGGGAATGATCATAGGCTTGGCAGCAGCTTATTAATGGCAAATGGAGGGTATGACTGCAATATATCCATGGCTAGGAGACTTGAAACTTTCGGAAGTGTTGAAGCGCCTCCTTATGATTCATTTAAGCATCCCCTTGTCTTATTCCCACATCAAATTTGGTGTCACCAGTTTGTCTTTTTTCTTTGAAGGCAGCAGCTGGACCTCAGACTTCCAGCCCTTTATGCAGCGTCAGCTATTGGCTATGCTTCCATCTTAATTAAAACATTCCGTAGCCTCTTTCTTTAGTTCGAAACCAAGTGCTTCAACTTCATGTAACCACTGCGATGACCCGTAATTTATAATCATGCAACCATAGGGAGTTGAGGACTTCAATATAACATTATTTCAAAGTGCTTTGTATTTTTTTATAAACCAGCTGCTGCCATAATAGTACTGGCGCTCTACTCAATGTATTGCAATACTAAATTCATTAATGTATCTACAACTTCTTGTAAATGTCTGAATCCTTCAACTTAGTATACAACCATGCATTTATTTGGACAAACCAATTAAATATCTCTGTAAATTAAATACCACTGAAGCACCTTATTGCTAGAGATTCGTTTATTGTATTTGAAATTTTTCTTCGAAGAAGACTTCACAAATTTCACACACTGAAATCCAACTGTGAATTCTGAGATAAATCCACCCAGTAGATGAATCGGGTTTTCGTCCAATCCACCCGCTCAAGGGTTTTCGTCCTTGAGTCTCTTGAATGTTGTGCTCTCCAAAAATGTTCCTGATAATAATTTGACAAGATGATTAATTCCCTTCTCAACTTGCCTTTTATACTTCACCACTTATTAAATATTTTGTCATTGTACAGTCACTTTATTTAATATTTGAGCATATTTATTTAATAAAGTCACTTTAGCATTAATTAATTAATTAAATATAAATGTCCACAATATTACTTTAAGACAATTTAATATTTAATTAATTAAACTAACTTAGTGGTGACTATTCAGAAATCAGGGACATTACAAAATGCTTGTAGCATTTCAGCTCTTTTCTATATCATTTTACCTGTGATGCAGGGTTTGTACCCATAGGCCTCAAACTCGGTCTGGGTACGAACTTGGTACGGGTTTGCTTGTGGGTACGTGCTGGGTATGCACAGGGTGCGCGCCCAGCTCTGTGGGTTCGCGCACACCTAGGCGAACCCATAGGGTTGGGCATGCACCCTGTGCGTACCCAGTGCGAACCTAGCCAAATGATTCGCGGACCCGGGAGTATGTAAAGAACCGAACTAATTTTTTTTGTTTTTTCCAATTACAACTACAATCAACACGCACTCGTTAAGGTTAGCTCTAAAACCAAAACGATGCGGAAGCAACTCTAACCAAGGATGTACACGAGGATCTTGTTGTTGGGCAAGGTGTGAGCATATGGTTAGAGGATCTAATGCAGATGCAGAACTGGAAGGGAACTCTAACCAAGAATGAGTCTAGGACAGACGAGCATATGGTCAGAGGATCTTATGCAAGATGAGCTGAAGTAACTCTAACCAAGGATGGCGCCGAGTGATGGCGAGCATATGGTCAGAGGGTCCCTGCAACTACTAACTGAAAGTAAATAGGCGGCAAGCCAGCCTTTTCCACTTATTCAGCGGGAAGTACAATAAAGTAGTGAAAGAGAGAAAGGAGAATTGCTGATAGTACTACTAATCAGCTTACAATATGTTAGAATGCTTGCCAAAACCCAATATTAGAAGACCTCCAATGCTGCAATTACTAAATATGATTTCCTCAATGCTTAACAAGACTCTCTAGACTCAAACTCCTCTCAAATCTGCATTTATCTAAGACTGATATGACAAACCAGTGACTGAAATGAAGTAACCAGCAATACCACCACTCTCTAAATGCACATAAATCACTCCCCACACATCCAAAACTCATGAAACGAAATGCAATAGCCCCTAAAGACAATGGCGCCCAATTTCCAATGAAGAAACCACAACTTATAACCACCTATATTTCTTGCACAAATTCCAAGGCTCCTCCAGATGGTACGACCCTCAAGAAAGGGTGATTTGCCTTGATAAAATCAAAGACACCATAATAAAATCTGCAAATTTGCTTGAATGGTCGCCCCACATAGAGAAAAGGATAGATGCAATACCCAGAACAATAATATTTTTATTTCATGAGATATGAGCAAAACTTACAATCAGCTATGATATTCAGCAACTCCAAAATATGACTAAAATGCAAAGAAACTGAACTAAGATGCTAGGAACTCAAATGTAATGCTGAAACAAAATCAACTACAATCTACCTCTCAACTAGTTGCTATCTTTCAAGCAAGAAGATGAGCCAAGCTAGGAGGTGTGCTTTCCTCGAAGCAATTCTGTCACCATTTCGGCAGCATAACTTTACTGAAAATATGAGATATCCCAATGAAGAGAAGAGGTTTCCTTTTATAAACTTTGAAGAGCATCTTCAGAAGTCTCTAGAAGGTGCGCCAAAAACAGAAGTCAAGGCAATTCAAATTTAAGTTGACTCTTTTCCCTCCAAGGTGGTGTCCACTTCAAGAAGCAATAAAATTAACTTTTTTCTTTAAAATAATCTTCCCTTCAAGGTTGGCGTCCAATTCTCCCGTGCATTTTTGAACCTTTGAAATATTTGAACTTTCTCCTAATGAGGCATTCACCCATAATGTCCCCTTTTTTAAAACAACATAAAGTTATAATGCTAGGCCAAGGGGTTATAATATCAAAATATAACATTATAATATGAAAATAACTTCTCTCCATAAAAATGCCTCAAAAAACCAGAAACAACAATACCAACTGAATCGCCTGAAGAAGAGAACCAACTGAACAGAAACCAACCAGTCCACTGCCAAAAATAGAATTTACTAAAAATAGTAAATTCATGAAGTTGCTTAGAACACCAAACGGTCCATACCATTGTGAAGCTCTCTGAAAACCCAGAAAGAATCTGCAATCCAATTTCCAAACTTCAAGCAACCACCTCCACAAAAATTGGAAACCCTAATTTCTCCCTCCGAGTAGCCTAAGGGTATCTGGAATAGGCCAATGGTCAATTGAATTGATCACAATTGAGAAGGGGACATTACAGAGTACCGGCCGCGTACCCGGGTGTACCTGGGAGAACCCATGGCCCAACACTTAAAAAGTGGGCCCAAACTTAAACAAAAAACAATTTTTTTATTATTATTTTGCCTCCTAACCCTAAAATGGCCCAATATGAGACCTTTCAACACTAGAACATTTCATTTTTACCTCTCATTTTGCTCTCACCATATTTTCTCTCCATCTTGGCATTTTGAAGGGAGGTGATTGTATTCGAAGGAGATCGATTGTGGAGTGCCAAATAGCTTCTACAAAGGAGATTTAAGTGTTTAAGGTATGCATTTAAACCCTATTCTTTAATCTTTTGATGAATTTTTTCAAGTTTCTTAGTTTTTGATGGATTTTTTCAAGTTTGTGAAGAAGTTTTTCAAGTATTTTTTTTTTTTTTCATTTTTTTTATAGATTGCAACAATGGCCAGTAGTCAAAGTTCAGTGGGTGGGTAGGGAAGTCAAAAGTTCAAAATTGATAAAGGATCTCCTTTATGGAGACATACCACAAGAATTTCACAAATTCCTGGAGGTGGGGGTTTTGTTTGGAAGTGTAATTTTTGCAATGCACAATATAATAGCTCCTATTACCGAGTGAAACTTCATTTTATAGGCCCTGGTGGTAAAGGAATTAATATGTGTGAGGGCCCAAATAAGAAAGGGTTGTCTGCTGTACAAATAGCAGCATTTATAAAAGAACAAGAAGATGCTAACAAATTGGTTGCAAGAGGAAAACAAAGTGGCTATAGTTTCGGAAAGAAAAAAACAAGTACAACATTACCCACTCAAACAGTTAGGCCCTCTAGACATCCCTTCTTGCCTATACCCTCTACAAAAGAAGATGAAGAACCATAAATCACCACTTGCAAGAGAGGTTCATTGGAGAAGGCATTTAAAATGGAGGCAAGAGATATTGCTGAAGAAAAAATTGCACGTTGCCTCTATGCCAATGGTCTTCCATTCAACTTGGTGAGATCACCATATTGGCAGGACATGGTGTCAGCAATAAATAGTGCACCTCCTGGTTTCACAAGTCCTGGGTATGAAAAGGTGCGTACCACCTTATTGCAAAAAGAGAAGAAATCTATAGAGGCCCAACTGAAACCAATTAGAGATTCTTGGGTTGAAACAGGTGTATCTATTGTTTTCGATGGATGTAAAGATTGCAAAACCCGTCCATTGATTAATGTTATTGCAGTGTCGCCCAAGGGGGCAATGTTTTTGAGGGCGGTTGATTGTGAAGGGGAAGTGAAAGATGCATAGTTCATTTCCAGGATTCTCATTGACTCCATAGAGATGGTGGGTAGTGAAAATGTTGTCCCAGTAATTATGGACAATGCAAAAGTTTGCAGGGCTGCAGGTGCTTTGTTAGAGGCTAGATATGAGCACATCTTTTGGGCACCGTGCACTGTACACTCCCTCAATTTGGTGATGCAAGTAATTGGCAACCAAATAGAGTGGGTAAAAGAAATATACCAGGAGGCCGAGGAGATCCAAATGTTTGTGACAAACCACCATATGTCACAAGCAATTTTCAGAACTTTTTCAAGATTGGAATTGTTGAAGGTAAATTTAGTTTATTTAGTTTCATTTGTGTCATGTTTTACATAATTGAATAAAATATTTTTTTGCATTATTTACATATTTTAAATGTGCTATTCACTTACTATTAACATGTTCTTAGGTTGTTGAGACCCTGTTTGCATCTCACACAATTGTTCTGAGACAACTTGTGAAGGTGAAAGAGGCACTGAGTCAAATGGTTATTAGCAACCAATGGGGTATATGGAAACAATCAAATTTAGAGAGGGCCCAAAAGGTCAAGGCATTGATCTTGGATGACAATTGGTGGGATTGTGTAAATTATTTATTGGAGTTCACCAAACCTATCATGTCTATGCTTCGGTTTGCTGATACAGATGAACCATGCTTGGGAGATGTCTATGATAGCATGGACACGATGTTGGAGAAAATAAAAATAGAAATACAAAAGAGAGAGAATGATCCTGAAGACACCTTTTACAAAAGGGTGGAAGCAATTGTTCTTCATCGTTGGAACAAGATGACAACTCCATTGCACCTCCTTGCATATGCCCTATCTCCGAGGTACTATACCACTGAAGTACTTTCTATCCCAGGGAGAATACCGCCATATAGAGATTTTGAAGTTGCTAATGGGTATAAGAGGGCATTTAGTAGAATCTTCAGTGATCCAGAAGTGCAGACAAGTGTTATGAGAGAATTTGGATTGTTTGTCTCAGGAAAAAATCATACCCCTTCTGTTGTTAGAGACCAATGCAAAATGGATGCTAATACATGGTGGTACCTCCATGGTCAAGATTATATGTACCTCCAACCTCTTGCAATCAAGATCCTCTCACAAGTAAGTTTTTTTTTTTGCCACTTGTATTGTAGAATTTAACACTTAACATTCTTGAATTTATCTTGCATTTTTTATTTTTAATTTTGTTGGTTTTCTCTCCAGGTTGCAAGCTCTTTTGCCACTGAATTGAATTGGAGTACATACTCCTTTATCCACTCAGTGAAGCGTAACCGGTTGGCTGCAAAAAGAGCTGAAGACTTGGTGTATATTCATTCCAATTTGCATCTTCTGTCACGTGAGGAACCTCAATACAAGCAGGGGGGCAGCGAGGCTTTGGGATGTAGCACTTGAGTCTGCTGACTTGGATGCAACTATTCAGGGTCTTGCTAGAGCCACTATGGGTGATGTGGATGATATTGATGACATACCACATGGTGCTAAATCCGCTTTGGGTTCAAATGATGATGATCTTGAAGTTGAAGCCCCTGATAATCCAAGTCACGATGATTCTTTTGAGAATCCTTTTGATGATTGATGAACACTTGAACAATGAACATTGAATCATGTTTCATGAACTACATTTTGTAATTTAGTAATTGCGATGATTTCCATTGGAATCGTGAACATAGATGTATATGATATCATTGATATGCTTTAGCCTTTATTTGAATGTTTTTCAATTATCAATTGGCATTTAATATTATCTTTAGCATTTGGCATTGATCAATGATCAAGTAATCATACTATGAAATGATTTAGTTTTTACAATTTTGTATATTTCTCTTTTTTTTTTGTATATATAATACACACATATATATATATATATATATATATATATATATATATACACACACACACACACACACACACGTACCCAAACCCCTAAATAAATTTTGCCTGTACCCACGTACCGGGTTCTCGTACTCGAATCCGTCCCTGAACCCGAACTGGTAACTTAGCATTTTACGTATGAATGTAAAAAAAGCAGAAAATTGGTCAAATCATGTAGTGTTGGATAGAGGCATAGAGGACCAATAATTTATGGATCTTGTTAAAATAATTCCAATAATTTTTGAGTATATATCTTAGAGCTCTACAAGGAATAATTGAGTAATTTCTCAAAAAAGTTTAAATTTCCTTGGATCATTAGCTAAAAATTTGGTAGTAGTTATTAGTTTGAATGTGACTCCATGACTCCATACCTTCCTTTGAAAAATATCAAGATCGCAAGCTCCTCATTTCACCATGCACAATCATAATTACTCCTATAAATAGACTCCATGACAAGACACAATCATGCCATCATCATAACGAGCAATAGGGCATTGAGAACATCCTTGTGGTAAGGCTTATACCTCACCATACTCCTGTTGAGAACGTCTAGGCTTATCTATAGGAGGGTAGGCACTCCATTCCAATCCATTGTGAGTAGTGTATGATGAATGCCACCGTGTTGCTTCTGTACCTTGATCTCTCAACTTAGTTTCTATATCATCAATGAGGTATCATTTATTGTAGCACAAATTAGGGAAATCATTGCTTCAAATCCCTTTTTTCAATATTATATGTCGACAAATTCCTTGAAAAAATATGAAAATGCTTAGAATTGAATAAGTCTATTATAAATCTATATAGCTGAATAGAAAAGAAACATGTTTAAGAACAGTTACTAGTGATTTTAGTAAAAATGTTAATAGTAGTAGTAGTAGTAGTAGTAGTAATAAAGAGATTAATTTTCAGGAGTATAACTTATCATTATTATGTAAGTGGAATTGAGTAGATATTACAGAATGTAAATTAACGGTAAGGTAGAAAGCTTTTTGTATGGAAAATATGAGTTTTGAGAACAATGGAATTAATAGGCAACGGCTGATAAAGGTGAGAGTTGTGTGCCAATGAGTGAGATTTCCATGTACAAATGATATTATGAGATAATCAGATAAATATTTACTTGTGCAAGATGTTAGGAATAAACTGATCACGTGGATGATGGTAGACTATGGGTGTTTAGTTTCAATGATTGTCTGTGTAATTGAATGCTGATAAAAGCCTTGAAAAAGAATGCATGTTCATTTGATTGACTTTGGTTGCTGCCATAATTGTTTCTATTTTTTGGTTCTTTTATTATTGATAATGCCCAAAGTTAACCCCAGTCCCTTTTCATGTGTTTTAAAATAATTTTAGCTCTTTTCTATTGGCATATTTTTTACTTTTTTTGTTAAGTTCAATAAAAAAGGGGCATCCACCCTTCATTACTTTATCATAATGAAAGAGAAAAATAGGTTCTGGCAAAAGGAAACAAGAACTGCATCACCTGCTTTCACTTGAAAGTGACAATCAACAAGAAAATATAGCTAATATATTGATACTAGATTTAGTATTGTACTTTTGAAAGAGTACAATGGCTTCACAATTATCATCTGATTAAAAAAATAAAGCCCAAAATAAGGGTAGGGGCAAAATGCATTTTCCAAATTCCTACCATCATGCTCAACAAGGCACCTGCCATCTATAACTACTAGATATAATTTTTTTATTACTGTTCTCTGGTAGGCATATCAGCGCATATTATCCATAGCAAAATGCTTGTTCCAGTCCATTTCATCTTTCTTCAGCTTATTCAGAACAGACAACAGGCTATAATTTTCAACATCAATCTGATTAAGAAAATAAAGACCAAAATATGGGTAGGTGCAAAATGCACTTTCCAAATTCTTACCATCATGCTCAACAAGGCACCTGCCATCTATATCTACTACATATCATTTTTTTATTACTGTTCTCTGGTAGACATATCAGCACATATCATCCATAGCAAAATGCTTGATCCAGTCCATTTCATCTTTCTTCAGCTTATTCAGAACAGACAACAGGCTATAATTTTCAACATCAATCTTCTCTAAACTCTTATCGTCCATGTTCAGCTTGCTAAGATAGCATCAATATTGTGACCATGAATTATCATCTATCTGGCCTTAGCTCTTTGAAGCTCCCAACTTTTGTCCATAGGCTCCAATACCTCAAACTTCATTTGATTGTGTCCTTGTGAATTTCAAATTTGCTGCTGGTCCCAGACATAACAATTACCAATAAGGTGTTCAACCTTTTCAGTGTGTAGATGAGTTGTAGACTGCCATGGGTCCCACATTGATGGGAAGATATATGTATACCCAAGCCCCTTTATCTGTTTGGGCTTATAGCTGGGCACAAAAAAGATCAGCAGACATCCACATCAGGAATTTGTCATCCTTAATTCCCTTAACCAAGGTCCTCATCCAGCAATCAAGAGCTTATTCTGCATTGAGTTTGGTAGCTTTATCTGTCACTACCTGAGCATCCACTTGTTTTATTTTGAGGTCATCAACCAACCCCTAGAAGGAGAAGTACAAGTCATCCAAGGAATACTAATGGATCATCTTCTCGTTCTACTCCCTTACAATTTTTCCAGGTTATCTTCCCCTTAGGGGACTTGGTGTTTCTTTTGGACATAGAACTTTTACTGAGATCCTTCTCATCACCCTTGAAGTAGTCATAGTGCAATCAAACACTTGAAACAAGAGGTAAAAGTAAGACTTTTCTGACCATCACTCTTACCCATCAAACTGGAAAGCCTTGTTAACATATTTTTAATAATAACCATAATATTTCCAGTCTGTAAAAGTTATTTGTGAATGCTTCTGGTGATAGCTGTGTACAAGTTTTTTTACATCAGTTATCACCAAAAGTGTTCTCAATCATGTTTTTTATCTTTTTGATTTTGCAATATTTTAATATTTTTTGAGCCTAGTGAATTTGTATAAATTGTTCAAATTTTTTTATGTATTGTGATTTACCCATTTTTTAGTTGTATAGTTTTGTACATATATAATTTTGTATTCTAATGGCTTTGTAATTTTTTGGTTTTAGAGTTTTCTATAAAAAATTGTATTTTAGTGGTTCCATAGTTTTTTTTTTTTTCTTAGGTAAAAGTGGTGGACCACTGTAATTATATTAATAGTAAATATTAGTTTTACAAAACCCTGGTTCAGGCAAGCATATTGGCGGGAAAGAATCAGGAAGAAAACCCCCAGTTATAGCTCGAGTAACATACTGACTCTTTACAAGACCGACTAGATTACATAGACTTGAAGTGACAAATTGACTCATTGGTTCTATAGTTTTTATAAGCATCTTTGATTTTATAATTTAAAATTTTAGATCAAAGGTATTTTGGAAATCCCATTTACTGCATTCTATTTTGATCGAGTGCCACCTCTTTATTAACCCACATGTTCTACAATTTTTTTGTTGTATTAATATCATTTACATTTGTTAAACCATCTGTCTATCTTAAGTGAACACGATGATGACAAATTTCTCAATTGTGCCTCTTGCAACCAGCTTGAGGGTATTTCAAGTAAAGCAAATCAGTTATTTAAAACCTTGTGTAAATGTAAATGCACGTGATTAGGACAAGTTTCCTCATCTCATGCATCTTATAAATTGAGTTTCCTTTTATAACTAAGTAAAGCCCAGCCTTATAAAAAGTATTCTTTTCATCACCAAGTGATGGGAACATTACCCCAAACTCATTCAATGTTGAGCATATGTGTTGAAAAGTCTAAAACCCAGTGGTAGGTTACAAATTTACAATGATACATGATGAAGACACAAAGAATTTGAGAAAACTTTTAAATGGCTGGGAGGAAGAATTGTTGAGATTGTCATGTAGAAGATTACATACACTATAAACATTTTGGTCAATAATGGAATCCCTTGCTGGATAAGAGTTTTAGATTGAGTTGTAGAAAATGTGAAAACCTCGAAAGGATTTCCACATTTGTGAAAGCATATCTTGTATGAGATGATCAATAGCTATTGGATGAAGGCTTTAGCATATCTTGTATGAGATGATCAATAGCTATTGGATGAAGGCTTTCCCATTTGCATTGCAAATCATTGGTAAAAGGATTTCCCTTTACTCATTGAAAAAATGAAAAGGTTTGAGACATGTTTACAAAAGGGTATGTTGGATAGTTTCCTAAGTGTAAAGAGAAAGGAAAATAACTTTCTTTTGATTTCCTCTTAGTGTCATGTACATGATAGGTACATGCATGATAAATAATTATCACATTCATATTGAATATAGAATAAAGTATAATAATAGAAAAGTGAGTATTAATGAATAAGGTGATTAGGTATTTTGGATTTATATATGAACCAAGGGGTATGCTCAATAGGACATGTCTCATCAAGGTGAATAGTCATGTCTTTTGGTAATAACAATTAATAACTAATCATGTGATTGATTAAATATATAACATTCCCTCCCTAGATAGGCATGTTGACAATAACCAATATGATGCCAATAATTTGCAACAAAAGATATGCATAGAAGTAGGATCAATCCATCCACGATCAATTTTGGTGTGCATCACATAGTATTATGAACTTACATTTGAATTATGCTATTGAAATAATATTTTCTCATCGACACTCTGGATTATCTTGTCCCATAAATGGCATGTTCATGAGATTTGCCATAAATTCAACAATTTGATAACTCCTATTAAATTATTCTTTAAGGATGTGAAACATTATAAAATTATCCTTTAAATATTCTTGCCTTTTGAAAATGTATAATCAAGTTTTGAAATTTAAATTTATTTGTTTTTAAGCAAAATCTCCTTTTAGTCATATTTTAATTTATTAGTTTTCTTTACTCTAAACTTGAACAATATTTATTTAACTACTTTGATGAACCTTAACCTGTTTCCTAGGTGATTAATTTTAATTGTCTTCATCTGAAGGATTAGAAAGACATCATAGAATTCCTTTCTTGTGCCCTAATATTTTTTTTGCTGATGCCACTTATTGTAGAACTTAAAATGTTTCTTTTTCTTTAGATGTATTATAATAAAAAAATATGTTTGTAATAGTTAGATGTTTGTTGTTTTTTGGTTTAAACTTGTTCAATCAACTTCATCATGTAATCATTCACTTTTTGATATGATACACACTAAGTCACAAGGTTCAAATTCGAATTCGAGTTTGGCAACATTGAAATTCGGATGAAGTTCGGCAAGGAAAAAATTCAAAAAGTAAAAAATTCGGATTAAATTCGCCTTATGAAATTAAATAATATTAATAGTATATAAAAACTAGTAAATATTATATATACTAAAAATATATATTATATATGATGTAATATATTTTCTTATATATAATAAATAATATATATAAGTAAAAATAATTTATTGCATATAAAATAATATTAAAAATATATAAGTAATATATCCACAAAATTATAATTTATAAATATTAAAATAATATTATATATTAAAATAATACTATATTAGTCGATAGGTTTAAAATTTTAATTTAAATATTTAAGTTTGTTCATTTTTATATATTAGTAATTTTAAATCTAAATTTAATATATTAAAATATTAAATTTTAATTATTAAATGTTAATATTAACAAATAAATAAAAATAAATAAGTAAAATATATTAAATGTTAATTATATAAATAAAATAATATTTAACTTTTTATGAATGTCAATTATAAAAATATAAAATGCAATGTAAAACTTTATAAAATATAGAAAAACCTTAAATGCAGATGAAACCACGATGGCGAGGGCTGCTGTGACTTCGAAAGCCTGCAGGTCGACGCCAAACTCAATGCCCGTCCTTCAAAGTGATTCCTCTCACTCGCTGTTCCTTTGCTATTGTGCCATGAGACCTGTTGCGGCTGAAAAAAATCATACGCAAAAGATATGTTCTATGTGCCCTAGCTGCAGGAGAAATTCCATACTTTAACATCGATCTCATCGTGATTGATACGGGATACCTATCAAAAACCCTAATAAAAATTGCTTTGCAAAAATATATGTTCATAAAAATATTGTCGCCTTTTCCGTACGAATTTAACCGCAATTTTAACGAATTTCATACATTTTTAAAGTGTTTGCCGAATTCCGAACTTCAAGCATGAAATTCGGCGAACCTTGTGACATAGGATACACACATATAATAATGGAAATGATATAATAAAGAATATAGATCTCACATAGCACACAAGATGTTTGTGGACCAATATGCCCTAATATCGAATATATGCAGAAATAGAGTAACCCTTGAGGTAGGGTAACACCATTCAATACTCCTTATGGAAGAAACCACTCCACGCTATCTCCAAGAGATCCCAAATACAATATCATACTTCACACATCTCCTTACAATGATAGTCATCTCCTTTATATAGACGTACTCTTAATAATATAAGAGATGTAATCCTAATGAAGGCCTACTCATCACCTAATATAATTAAACACACAAGTTATCTACATGAACTAATATAACTAACTTTAGGGATGTGTGCCACATGTTGGCATCTCCATCCACATAAATACATTATAATATCATATCCTTAGGTGCCTAACACTTTTGTTTTATTTTTCATTTGAGTTTGAATTTTACTAAAGTGAATCATGTCCTTAGAAGAGAGGAACACGACCTTTCAAAATGAAACTACATTGAATGATGATTGGTCATATATGTTTGAGATAATGCATGTGAGCATGGTGGGAAGAATAAGAAGAAAGAAAAAGATGATAGTTATTCAAGGACAAAAAGTACATGGGGTAGTGAAGTGTAGAATTAGAAGAAAGAAATGGCTAGAGAGTATAGGAGAGTGAATTGGAGGGAAATGATATGAAGGAAAATGCTTGTAAAGTACCTTAGCGCTTAGAATGATAAAAGATATAAAATGTATGAAAATGTGAATATTTTAGTGGTGATATTTTATTAGTTGTTCAAATTTCAATCTTGTTACATATATATTAATTTATTGAGTTTTGTAGTATTGCCCCCTATATTGGTTTTGGTCCTAGTTTGGCTCTGGTACAACCCAAATGAAGGTTCATGCATCATTAATTATTTTGATGCATTGATCTTAAGATATCATTATTTATCCACATTTTGTTAATATTTACTAAATTGTTCCCTGTTATGCTATATGAGCTGTGATTTTGGGTCATATTTAAGAAATATTCTTTTTGTTTCTTTCTCTATTGCTTCGTGAAAGGCTAAGCCATCTGATCTTTGCAAGAGATAGTTCCTTATTTCAATCTACATTTATTAGGAAATATGCAATGCATTGCATTACAAGATCACCGGTGTTTTCTTTTTTGATTTCATCTTTACTTTGCATTCCTACTTTGAATTAATGCCGATATGCTTCATTTTATATTAAAAAAGAAGTGTAATATGCTTTTACATTCTGCCTTTCCTCGTAAGAGGGAGCATGACCTAGACTCGGATTTGGCACCTAGATTCAATGCAAACTTGGCAAATTGAAAAAACCGTGAAATTTAGAGGTTTTAAGGATTTAAAGACACAATAAACTAGTCAAATAGAAGCTACTTTGATCAAATAAACAAGTATACATTGATCACATGAGTCTAAAAGCAGATTCTAGCTGAAGGAAACAACATTGTTAAATATATAAATTATGAATATTGTCAAATTTATGCAAATTTCTTGGATTATAAAATCCATGGCATCAAAACAATTATCAAAAGTAAAAATATAAATTTATGGCTTAGAGGAGCCTACGTCACTTGTCCCAACATCACGACAAGTCCTGCACTAGCTTCAAAGATAGGTCTTGGATGATGATGCAGCTAAGATATCTACTTGTGTCTCAGTGACACCAACATCCAAGGGGTTGTTCATGCTCTATTTTCTTGTGCTTTATCCTCCTTTGCCATGGCTACTACCTCTGCCTCTCAATCCACTTGATCAATCCATGCAAGGTCCTCATCATTGAAGACAAGATCCTTAACCTTGGTGATCTAATATGATTGTGGATCAACCTCCTCTAGAGTGATGGGAGATAAGTTAGTGCTCAATATTTAATTGTGATGGAGGCGAAGATTGTAATGAACATACACAAGATCATTCAATGTTTGCACTAACAACCTATTATAGTTCTTGGATTATATGTACTCAAATATACACTAGTTGCACTTGCATCTTGAAGCACTGTATGGTCCTTGTCATTGAAGATGGGATCCTCAACCTCGGTGATTCGATCTAACTATGGATCAACCTTCTCTAGAATGATGGGAGATAAGTCAATGCCCAAGATTTATTTGTAATGGAGAAAAAGGTTGTAATGAACATACACAAGTTCATAACCTTTGTACTAAAAACCTATTACACTTCTTAGATTGTATGTACTCAAACATACTCCAATTGCACTTGCATCCGAAAGCACTATATGGTTGGCTCAAAACATGAATTGTAATCCTCTGAAGATTTGGAATCTTAGCACCAAACCTTTCCGACCATACATTTGAAATGTGAAGAAGAAAAATCAATCTCATTGTTCAACTTTGAGTTTCAATAATAACATAAAAAAGAGAAAAGTTTTAATTTTAACTTAAATTATGCATTTAATAGATTTTTACTTGGTTGTAATGTCGTTTGAGTTGCCTTGCATATCTCTCATGCAAAGAGGTCTCCTTGTGCAAGCTTGAAGATCTCTATACTTGTGATTATCTGCAGTCCAACCAAAGGATCAAGTGCCATTCATTCTATGTCTATGTAGAGCCTACTAAAGACCTCCTTATCAGCCTTGAAATCTAGGCAGAATTGAAATGTTGTATTGAGGAAATAGGTAGCTGCATGTAAGGGCTTGTGAAGTTGAAGGTGCCATTGTTGATCAATGGTGTACCATACGGGATGATAATTATCCTCATCCCTAGCATAAATGGATCTAATGGCCTCCTTTGCCCTATCCATGTTCCCATACATGTAGCCCATTTCGGGCTTCTACTTTTCAACAACTTGTAGGATAACTAAAGGCTCTGGGGTTACAATCATTGTGAAACATTAACATAAGTAAGTGTGAACAAAGAAAAAACAGATGAAATGGAAATATGAATAAAAATATAATGAAAATTTACTTCTACAATATCCTTGGCTAGTTGCTAGAAATTGTTCTCATCAAAGATCCAATCAACCATGTCAACCCTTGCATTGGTCTTTGCATGTGATGATGCAGACCACTCCTCACTAACAAAAATGTGCCTTGAAGTACCCTTTGATTGAAGCATGGATTGCAACATGATAAAAGTGGTTGCAAAGCAGGTTATTCTAGGACAAGACAACTCTTTTTTGTTCATGAATTTCCTCATTAGGTTGAGGACCCAAGTATGATTATGTATGTATTTACAAATATTTTAGCATACTCTACAAATGTTTTGATCCATGGAGTCTAGATCAAGGATGGCTTCTTGTCCATGTGAAGTCTACTTGCAAGAACATTATTTGCTGCATTATCAGTTACTATTTGCACTACATTCATCTAACCCATCTCAACCAAGACTCACTCCAAAGCTTGACAAAGGATTTTCATATTTTTTGTGTTTCTTGAAGCATCAATTGACTTCGAGAACACTGTGCCACCCGAGAAAGAAACAAAATCAACAATCTAGTAAATTAGAAATTATAAATATTTATCACTAAATCAACAGATTGCAAGAAGTACAATTACTTGATGAAGAAACGAAAAAAATCAACAATGTTCTATTTCTCTTATCAGTCCAACTATTAGTCATGTTTGTGCAACCTTTCTTTCATATGTCACACTGCTCGTCATTTTTTTCTTTCACATCAACCACTTTTTGACTCAAAATGGAGCCCTTTAATTAGGGGCTTTGAATCTCGCCCCACAAATAGTAATGGCATCTATCATGTTTTGCTAATAAAGAGACCTAGAAGAAATAAAATAAACAAAATAAGTATTCTAAATTGAGAGTTTAACTTTAAAATTTACATACTCTTAAATGCAAAAATTCAAGAGACAAACAAATCAAACTATATTTTAAAACAAAAAATAATAATAATTACTTGGTTTAGTGAGATGGAATGTTGTAATCAAATAACACATCTCCAAAAGAACTTCTTGCGGCATCATGTTTATCCTTGTTCCAACTCATACTTTCAATTGATGGTTGGGCACATGGAGTAGTGTGTGTAGCAAAATATGAATCTAAATTAGGTAACGGTCCATGAACTCTAGGTCTAATACTAGCACTACCACTACCACTGTCACTACTCAGAGATCTACGAAATGGAGGGATGGAAGAAGCCTCTCCACCAATGTCCGTCATTTCTTCTTTTTGCCTCTTTTTTAGTTCTTTTTGTTGCTCAAAATTCTCTAATTGGCTTTGCACTTTGCTTATAACTTCAGAAGGCTTTGCTAGGTATGTTTTAGCATCATGACATGGTTTCTGTGCAAGGTGATGCTTCAATCAGTTAATGCCTCCACCAAACATTTTTCTTTTGCAATGGACATATGTTATCTCCCATTTTTATGTCATAGGAATATCATGTTTCCAACAAGAATCCTTTTTAATTGGGATCGACATCGTGATTGAAAATTTGGAATAATTTATAAATGTGAAGTATGCTGCAATAAGATATAAATGGCAAATAAATTAACATCTACAATTTCTAGTTAAATTAAAATAGACAAATTGGATTTTTTTTTAAAAAACTAGGGTTTGCAAGTATAAAATTAAAAAAATATTAAAAATAGCTAGGGTTTGTTCTTTTTTCCACTAACCTAAAATGAAAAAAACTATAAAACACAATGGAAAATTGAAAATAACAAAAAAATAAATACAAATCTCTTCAAATTTGCTTCAAAATGATGGTTGGCTGCTCCAAATCAATGGTGGGCTTTTCCAATCCTGTGTAGGCTCCTTTAGATGTGTCAAGGACTGCTGCAAACCTGCCCAAATGGTCTTCAATCATTGTTTCTCACTCAATCTATGTGTTGATTTTCTCTTCAGTGGAATATATCTTTTGCTCAAAAACTAGTTTTTTCCTCCTTGTGTTTGAAATGAAATGAATGTGAATTTAGGGTGTGAGAGATCATTTTAAGTGTTTTTGTTTGAACTCTTTATGTTTTTCTTAATTTTGTTTTGTTTTTTATATTCATTTCCTCAGCCACAAGCAAGTATTACGTTTTCTTTATGTTTTAGAAGTGAGCAGTTGCCTTTGAATCTTGCTGAGATTTTTGTTGTATTGCATCAGCAAGGTGTCTTATGGCTTTTTCTTCTAAGAGAAGTTGATTTTGGGGTTATTCATGACTAAGTTGCATTATGGTTTGGTGCTGAATAAAGTGAGCGGTTGCCTTTGAATCTTGCTGAGATTTTTGTTGTATTGCATCAGTAAGGTGTCTTATGGCCTTTTCTTCTAAGATAAGTTGTCTAATTGCTTCAGTTTTGTTTCAAAGCCCAAATAATTTTGATTAGTAGATTTATGCAATCATTCTGATGTTTGAATTAGTTCTGGAGAGTCACCTGGTTTTCCTTTTTCCATTGAATGGAGAAAGGAGTTATATTAACTGCTAAAACAGTGTCATGTCAGTGTCCTCATCCATCTTCTGAACTAGCCCTTGAATGACATCATTGATTTTTTTGAAGCTTCAGATAATTTTGATTAGCAGATTTATGCAATCAATCTGATGTTTGAATCTATTTTGGAGAGTCATCTGGTTTCCTTTTGCCATTGGTATGAGAAAGTACTTATGTTCACTGCTTAAAAAGTGCCATACCAGTGTCCTTATCCATCTTCTGAACTAGCCCTTGAATGGCATCATTGATATTCTCCAGTGATATCATCAGTGAGGAGTTAGAAGAGGAAGCAGTCTAAGTAGTTTTGTCAAGGATGAGCTTTGGAAATCTTGTAGGAGCAGAAGTTGGTGTGAACTTAATAGGATGGAGTTTGCCAAGGCTCATTGTATTTGAGGGCTGTATGTTGACCAGAGGTGGAGGTCTGGTCATATTAGTGAGTGGAAGAGAAACAAGGGAAAACAACTCAGTGGGGTTGGTTACTTTCCTTGCATGTAAAAAAGCTATATTTAAAAATGTTGAGCTAGGGGACAGGGTTAAATTTTCCAACCTCTTGAGCAAAAAGGATTACTGGAAGGTGCCATGGCAAAGGGATCTGCAGTTTATTTACCCTAAGTGCTGCATTCTTGAGCTCCATTCTCTTCATCCTCAGCAATGATTAATGTTTGAGTTTTGTTCTGAATCACAACAATATCCTTTATAACTTTCCTCTCTGTCACTCTTTGGGCAAGTTTTTAAATTTAAAGGCTTGTGTGCTAGCTCTAAACACTTGCACTTACAGCAGCGCTCATCATTCTTTGTAGCTTTGGAAAGGATACAAGACTTTCTTTGCTGCTTCTTGATTAACATCTGGGCACAATGCTTAAAACGTCCAAATAAAATGACCTTTTAAGCTCCTAACTATCATAATAGAGACTTCATGACAGCTGCTGACATGAGCAATGAAATATGAAATTATGAAAACTTATCACATCAGCTTCTTAAAAGTATGTATGACTGACATTTATAACCACCATATTGAGTATTCTAACATGGTTGTCTCTTTGGTAGAGAAAGGAGATTTGAGAAGGGGATCCTGGAAAGGTAGCAAGGCCAATAGAACAAACTTGAATTGGACAAATTGGATAAACATGCCATCTTAGTTGGCAGAGATAAGTACTAGACTTGAGTGGTAGGAGACCTTATGAAGTCTGGCTGCCGAAGTCAGAGTCAGAATGATGCAGTATGACAAATAAAAATTCTTTTCCTCCCTATTGAATACCCCAAAAGGATACTCTCCTTATGAATACTTTCACAGAACTTTTTACATGATTTCATGCTTGAGTGCAAAATGAATTTGTGTAGAGGAACCTCTTTGGATGAAGCAAATGATAATTTCAAGTAAGATCTCTTAGCTTCTATTAGGACTCTTACTACCTCTGTCATGCTGATCTTTCTTCAACCATCTATTTGGATTCTAAGAATTTTTTATGCTTCAATAGACCTTTGTATCTTAATTCAGAGATTACATTATGATGATTTAACAGTTATATTTTTCACCCCTGTGTTATCTCTCAGATTTGATGTCCTAATGGCATAGTATTAGATAATTTTTACATATATATCTTTGCTATGCAGATGGCAATATTATCCAGAATCTATCCATGTAAGGAATGCGCTGATCATTTCAAAGATGTACTCAAGTAAATCCACGATCCTTTTGTAAATTTTAAAACTTTTATCCTTATTTTATTTTCTTATGAGTATTCTCGAGACTTAAAAACAGAAAGCAGATACAAAATACTTATACTTCAGGAAAGGAATTATTTGCATTCCATCTCTTTCCCCAAAATGTTGAATTAACTTATTTCTGCTGCTGTAAAAAATTTTAATCACCTCTTTGTTAATCATGTTGGTCTTCACATCAGGTTTTTGTTCACTTCATCTTTCTACTGATGAAAATAATTAAACCATCTTTCAACAAATATAAGAATTGCTGTTAAGAGAACTGTGTTATTGGAAAGTACTTTCTTAACATAAGTTGAAGATTGAAATGAGAACTAGCAATTAGTTTCGTTTACAAAGAAAATAGTTTCGTTTACAAAGAAATTAGTTTCGTTTACAAAGAAATTTATTTTCACTACCAAAATGTTTTCAACAAAGATATATTAAGCATATACTTGGGGCTAAGAAGAAAACCCTTAAATTGAAGAATTGTGTGCCTTGACTGCCAATGTAACTATAGTAACTCGTGGCAATATTAATGACAAATTAGTCTGAACTAATATTTTATGGCACATGTATTGCACAATACTCATGCTTTAGAAGTTTATAAATTTAATTTGCAGCAGTTTTGCTCATAGAGTTGAGAATGGTTCATTGTAATTCACGTGAATTTATAGAAAATTTTAGAGCAAATGGTTTTGGAGACCTTTTCCTTGGACGGAAAAGATGGCTCTAGTGTAGTTGCAGCCATGCCTTGGAAATAAATAACATTTCCAACACAATATAATATTTTTAAGGGGTAGGTACACACTTTTAAAATAAATAACATTTGAATAAATACATAAATCAACATTTAGAATGTGAAATTTAATGTTAAAAATAACATTGAAGTTTATATTTTTTATCATCCTTCAAAGTCAAATATCAATTAATACTTATCTGAGGCAACGACAACTCTCACTCTAGGAAAATCTTAGTGGTTTGGGCCATCTTAACTATGACACACTCCAGGAGGAACATGTATTGTCCTCTTTTGAGAATTACCCTAAATCTTGCCCTAGCATCACAAGTTCAATGTAGTTAGGGTTATAACTTACCAAATTAATTGCTTTAAGAAGATAAATCTTGGTTTAGGTCTTGCAATCATGTTAGCTATTATTGGAATATAACTCATATGATCAAACATAAATGTCTCATCTATTTGAACCATGTAAATACCCAACCATTTCAAATGCATAATGGGAGTTTAATCATAAAAGGAATTGAATGGGAAACATGATAAGTCTGCATGAAGCTATCCCCACTAAGCCCAAGAGCGGACACTCATCCTCTTGGCCCCAAGTGGCAGGCACATTGGACATCCAGCATGGGGTGGTCTACTTAGTGGGTAAACTTGTATCTACATTCCCTATCCATGTTGCCTTATCCATCCTTCTTATGATTTGTGATTTCTCCAACAATCAACCATTGTAGATGTTGGAAAGGAAATCATAGTAGAGTGCCTGGAAATCCTCCTATCTACAATCAACCATCGTAGAGGTTGGAAAGGAAATCACAGTAGAGTGCCTGGAAATCCTACTATCTAAGCTCAAGAGCGGACACTTAACCCTCTTGGCCCCAAGTGGCAGGCACATTGGACATTCAGCATGGGGTGGTCTACTTAGATAGTATCTCGTATCTGCTTCCCTTCCTTGCATTTCCTCTTCTCCTCCACCTGATTGCTTGCCAGGTTATAGATAGATTAATGATTTAGAATATGCATTTCCCATTATCACTCCATAATAATTGTTTCTATTATTCATGCCACTATTCTTGTAGAAAACATAATTATTGCAGATTATATGTCTCCTGTTATATCCAGAAATATTCCTTGTAAGATGTCCTTCCTTGATCTGCTTGTGCTTGTATATATATATATTTTTATTTCTCCTTTTCTGAGTGAAGATTATTATTTCCGATTCCTTCGATTCGGATTTTTGATTGATTCCCATTCATTGATGCCTCTCCCTCACTTCTCAAATGTCTTTTATATCTTTAGTGATTAATGGAGAGATACATCTCTTTGGAAAGAGATGTACATACCAAAAGACACAACCTCTTGAAACTAATTCAAGCGCTGCCTTCTTTAATAATTGTTTCCTTTAACATTCATTAATTCCTATCTTTAAACCTTGGTCAGCCTAATATCCAATTGTTGGTAATTAGTTGCTGGGTCAGCCTCCCTATTTATTCACTGCTAATTAATTCCTGAGTCAGCCCCTTTAACCCTTTAATCTTGGTCAGCCCTCTTTTTGCAAATATTATTATTTATTTTGTGTATTTAAATGCCTAGGGTTTTTTTCATATCTTCTGTTGCAATCTGAACATGGCGGGGCATGACAAAATAATTCTATTTAGGCCACAACATGTAAAGCATGCTAAAGGAAGCAATTGCTCAACACAAAGCCCTACCTAGGGCAATCCTAGGTGTACCCTATACCTTGAATCAGACACACCCTTTATGCCCCTTCTCCAATGCCCATAGCCAACAAACCACCTTCTTCCTTGAGTATTCTCCATGCCCTTTCTAAGTCCCACATAAATGATTTATATAATTTTTTAAGGGGTGGTTTCCATATCATCACATCCTTTCACATCACAATTAACATTAAAAATGATTTCTTTTCCCATTTTATATCCCATGACTATTCTTTTCTGATAATCACTTATTTCTCTTACCTTTTTCCAAAGGTAATTAAATAGAAATGGCATAATTTTTTTCTACCTCATTTACTCTTAAAGGTTTTATATGACTCTTATTTTTCTCTTTTTTAAGCAAAAGATTAAATATATATATTTTTTTACTTTGGGAAAAAAGTCCCATAACAATCTTGTTGGAAATATTATTGTCATTGATGTCAAAAATGAGATGAGAGAAGGATCAAGGCAATATTTTTGCCGTGATTTATGTGCTATTTTTTGCTGCCCACATTGCTGATTGCCCCTCATGGATTTTGGTGCTCACATCCTATGCAATTAAAAATAAAATAATTATTTTTTTGAGGGCCCTTTTGGGCTGGCTGACCAAGTGTGGTAGATTGCTCGTTTTGGGGGAATTAAAAATTAATTTTATTGTGTTTCAAATGAAGTCGACCCCCCTAGCATGGTCACCCAATGTGGGAATATTTTTAAACAAAATAAATTTATTTTTTATGCACATGAGGCAGCCCCCTTTTGATGGGTCACCCCTCTTGGGTGTGTTGATGCGTGTTTTATGACACACGAAACATCAGAATAAAATGCCCAAAGACACCCTATCCTCTGTTGAAAAACCACCGCGTATGCTAAGATTGTGAGAAGATCATATGGCTATTCCAAGGTTCCCTATGTCTAGTATTGACGTGCGGATAAGCTCAATGGTCGTTGTGATATGCTGGTAACACAAAGGGACTTATGCTAGGCTGGTTCAATTCACAATGAAGGTTTAGGCAATGAAGCTCTATTGTTTGGGTTCCGGATCAAACAAACTGAAAAAGGAGATAAAGGTTTAGAAGTTCTATTCTACTTCCTAAGAATTCAAGAGACGGTATTGACTTGGTGGAACCAATAACCACGTTTTGCTTCGCCATGCTCAACGACAACTACACAAAGTGGGTGCAATCTTCAAGGGAATGTGCTTATGATTTTCACGTCATGAATAACTACCATCAAATCGAACAATAATTATCCAGACAAAGTTAAGCATCCACAAAATAAGCTCAGGCTAACTTTACGCATTGAATGAAAATCATCCATTCAAAGAAAGTATGAGCAAAAAGTTTCACCATAAATCAATACTTATCAGATCTTGCATTCATCTAACATACATGAAATAAAATCTAAAGTTAAACTATGATGAGGGATAAGAACCATACCAACTCCAAAATAAGAGAAGTAATCACCATTAAAACAATGCATGCATTACTTATAACTTTGGCAGTCGTACACAACAATTACTTATCTCAACATGTTTTGCAACATGCTCCCATGCTTGACAAATGAGGGGTGAGCTCAATTTATAGGCTCCCCAATTACAATTCAATGGCCAAGATTGATTTAGGATCAACGGTTGAGATTACAGAATAAAACCCTAATTAGGGTTTGTTGCAATTAACTACTCCTCGACCAATGAGAAAACTACATTCGAGGACACTTGTCCTTTTTACTAAATATGAACCAACAAATAAAATAGAAAGTTTTTGCATGCTGATTTGGAATAATTTGATTGGTCGAAAGATGACGAGGCGCCGCCTCAGTGTGTTGGAGGTCTTCCTTGGTCACTTTGGACTTGTTCCATGTGCTTGCCTTGGAATATTTTCTTTGCCGACGACTCTGTCCTTTGTGCGTGTTTCTTCCTAGCTTTGATCTTGGATTCCTTTGAGATTTTGATTTCTTCTTCTTACCTGTATTGGAAGTCTCGCCTTGGAACACATGTTTAGACTTGAAGTTATTTCCTTCCCGGATTGCTCTGGAATTCCTTCAAGTGCCTTGAATAATGGAGGAAATTGGAACCTTCCCTGTGAAGAATTTCCCATACTTAGCTAAATTTTGGCTATTTTGTAACACCTTCATGTGAACCATTCAACATTTAGCCAAGGTTTCTGATGAACTTTTCCTGTGGATTTTTCTTCAATTTTGAATTTGGCTTGTGTAAGTTGGGCGGATTCCATCCTTGGACAAGGATTTTATTCATTTCATCTTTACTTTCCTCTTCATTCCCCTTGTTTTCTTTCCAACACTTCGTCAATTTTCTGAATTTTCTTTTTCTTGGGCGGACTTTGTTTGTGTTTGGACAAGCATTATTCAAGCCAAGGGCGGACTTCCTAATGCCTTAGCCATTTTCTATCTTTCTTCATGGGCGGACTTCAAGAGTTCCTTTCCACATTCATCTCTCCTTCCAAGCAGACTTTCTCATCTTCATGCCATATGTTAGGCTGGGTGGACTTTACTTGATGCTTTCCATTCCTATGGCAGACTTTGTAAACATTTTCCAAATGATAGTAGGCTGGTCAGACTTGGTGTCTTTCTTTCCAGCGGACTTGCAAACTTTCTTCCCACTCATCACTTCCTTAGCATGGGCAGACTTTCTATGCCTCCTTCCACAGTGGGTCAGACTTTCAAAAATTCTTTCCATCCATCTTCCAAGTTGGACTTTGCAAACTTCTTTTCCACATTTCCTCCAAGGTCGGACTTGGAAGATTTCTTTCCATTCTCTCCTTCCAAGTGCTGGCGGACCTTCCAAGTGCTGGCGGACTTTCCAAGTGTTTTTCCATTTCTTATCTCCCCTCTAGATGTTCCATTCCTTAGACAAATTTTATCATATTTGCTAGGCAGACTTTCAACTTTCTTTTCCTTGTGCTCTTGATGGTCTAGGCAGACTTTGAGAGTCCTTTTTCAACTCCATTTCTCCTTGGGGTGGACTTTGAGTGTTTCCTTCCATTTCCTTGGGCAAGGCGGACTTCACAAACTCTTTGCCATTGTCCATGCGGACTTTCAAGAGTTCTTTCCACTTGTTCTAAGGTTGGCGGACTTTCTAAACCACTTGCCAAGCTCTTTAAGGTGGGCGGACTTGAGTGAGGACTTTCCAATAGTTTTTCTAAAGCAAGGCGGACTTTGAAGGACCTCTTCCAATGACTCATCAAGCTGGGCGGACTTTCAAGAAGACTTTCCACTTAGCTTTCCATTTATCATTCTCTTCTCAGTCCAAGGTGGACTTCATGTTGTCTTTGCCAACTTTCTTTCTAGTCCAAGCGGATTTCATAAAACTTTTTCCATTCATTATCTTCTTGGGCGGACTTGAGGCATTCTTTTCCAAGTCAGACTTGGATAATTCTTTTCCTCATGCTTGATGGCGGACTTTGGAGAGAGTTTGCCATGAGGAGGGCAGACTTTCTAAGGAGATTTCCACTTGGTCATCTAGGCTGGGCGAACTTGCCATAGGCTTTTCCACTTGACTTTCCATGCCTTCATGAAGCTGGGTGAACTTCCAAGGCTTCTTGCCATGTCTAATTTCAGACCAGCCTTCATACTTATTCAGATTTCACCATGGATTTCATAATTTTTCAGACTTTTCTATGAATTTTTCCAGATTTTCAATTGATTTTCTGTGATTTTCCACTAGTTTTTTGGGACTTTTGACTGAATTTTCAAAATCCGGGCACTTTCTAAAGATAGGAACCTTGCCAAAAATAGAAACTTTTCCAAAAATAGTAACTTTCCAAAAAATAGGAAGTCCAAAATAAGCCAAAAGTGCCAAAAATGAAGTCCCTAAAAAATAGGGGGTCTAGAGTGAAAATCCCCAAAAAGTAGGAGATGTCAGAATTGGCTCAAACGACAATCAATCTTCGTCCCTCGGCCCCTCTAAGCACTGTGATGATGTTTGCACACTGATTGGGGCTCAAATTCTCTACTTGGCTCGGGTGACCCTTACAAACTCAAACTCCTCATTGTTAAAAGATTGGTGATTAGCAGTTGCAATGCCAAGGCAAAACCCAAAAAGCAAAAAAAAAAAGAAAAGGGTCCCCATTTGCAATGGGGCGATTTGTGAAAAGGTCACAACAGGGTGAAGAGGTGCATTTGTGTGGTATAAAAGATGTGTGGGGGAAAAATAATTCAAGTAATTAATGAAATATCTTTCCTATTCAAAGTAGACTTATGAGGAGATCTAAAGCGGACATATGAGCAGATTTAAAGCAGACTTATAGCAGATCTTGATGGTGATTTATAGCAGAGTTGTAGCAGATCTTTTAAGGTAATTTATGGCAGAGTTGTAGCAGACCTTTCAAGGTGATTTATGGCAGATTTGTAGTAGACCTTTTACGGTGATATATGGCAGGTTTGTCGCAAACCTTTCAAGGTGATTTATGACACATTTGTAGCAGACCTTTCAAGGTGATTTAGCAGACTTTTGAGGATATTTTATGAACAAGATTGACATGATAATCATGCTTTGAAGAAGCTATATTCAAGAAGACAAATTTTTGTACATTTGGAGGTTGGTGCTGTTGGTTGATTTTCTTGCAAACCGGGTTGGTCTCCTATTCTACCTATGGAGTAGCCAACTCCAATCAAGGGCAGCTCGGAGGACCTGGACCAACTGACAAGATCAAGAGATCTTCTGCTCTTAAGGCTCTGCAGAACCAGGGTGGGTTTACCCACACAATGCCTCAAAGAAAACCAGACATTGCTTTTTATAGCAGATGACTCCTGATGCCAAGTATTGAGAACCTCAAATATGGCTTTGATTCTTAGTAACACAGTACTTGCAGCAACCAGGAGGTAGGACACCAACCGAATAAGGATATTCAATAATTTATAAAAATTGTTTTTTGAGGGGAACAGGCTGCAGGACATACCAGTGCCTAATTTTGGGCCACGGAGTCAAACACAAAAGGGGAAAACATCTGTAAATAGACCTCAATCAGTGGATCTTGTTTTGTTGATGCCTTACATCAACTATCAGTGCCTTACACTGACAATCCAGCTCCTGTAGCAACTAGACTCTTCTTACCAAATCCTACCTGCAAACAAATAATCACTGCTATCTGTTCAAAAGATTTAACTGCCTCCTTGAAGCAGACCTATCAACAAACAACACAGTCTCATGAAGTATGAGAAGATGAACAAAGACACCTTATGGATTCATTCAAATGATTAAAAGCACACAAATAAGGAGACAGTCTGATAACATGCATGAGAGACAAGCGTCTTCATGTTTTCATTGCTGAAACTGATTGTACTTACAGACAAATTCGAAATTTACAGCTTACAGACTCAACATTGACTCAAGACTAAACGCTAGCCTACCTCAAGACTGATACACAAACTCAGAAAAAAAATATGGAACAGAACACCCAAGTTCGGAACCCCTACATCTGGCCATGAAATTCTCCTTTATAGGAACAGGAGAAGCAACAAGCAACCGGCTAGATGAGATTACACGTCATCAGCTGACTAGGACAAACCCTAGAACAGCTCACAGGCCAAGTCAAAAATTCCAACTGCCCCACTGGTCACATAAATGCAACTGGTCGGGTTGCTGCAGGAAAGACATTCCCGCACGAATGAAGCCAGGCAATTAATGTCAAATCCGCCGCAGAATCCGGGCGCCCATACTCGAGCCATGCCGTCCTTGTCCTAGAGCCGTCGCCATGAATGCTGGTTCAGTGGATCCAGCGACCCTCTCATCTACCACCATGAATGCTCCAAGTCTTCGCGCGCGAACGTAACAGAAACCCTGAAACACGCATGTTTGAATCTCCGCCATCGATCAACTGAGATCGGACGGTTGTCTTTTTAAAATCTTCGTCGGACCGTTGAAAAAGGCCTCCACAGTCGGCAAGACAAAAAGAGGTCGGGGAGACATCATACAGAATCAAAATGCCTCATCGAAATGTATCACTTTTATGTACTATCCATTCGCCAAGACGAGGGCACATCTCTCACCGAAGCAATCCTTTCATTTGTTCACAGTCGCTATAGTCACCTACCATCGGTGAGACATTACAGAGACTTCACCAAGCTTCATCGAAATGCATCACTTCAAGTCGTTGTGACATAGAACTTCTCCCGCCGACGAACTCACTTGCCAAATGTATGCCGCTGAGACATTTGACGTTCCTTACCGATGCACCCTTGTATTCACTTTGTCGCTGTAGCTTATTTGTCTCGGGGAGACCCTTTGTAGATATCACATTGCATCGCCGAAAACCTTTATACACCTGTTCGCCAAGAGAAAATAGGACTCTCACCGAAAGCCACATATTGAACCGCTATCGGTAAGACCCGACCCCATCGCCATGACCCCATACCGAAATAAGAGTCTCATCGAAACAATAAATCCTTCACCATCAGTTGGCGTAACAAGATGACACCGCTGAGATGTTACACCGAGAGCCCAGACTCCTGCCGAAGAGATTATCCTTTATGTTTTCGGTCGGTGTAACAAATCGTATTCGCCAAGACCTCCCACCGCAGATCAAAACTTACACCGATGGGATCCCAGAGCGCACAAGTCGGGGAGACAAGATAGAACTCGCTAAGACCTCACCCCGGGCGGACGCCAACACACCGAAGGGAAAAGTCCATCGGTGAGACACAAAGAAGTCGGGGAAACATCTCCCCGACCTCAACCAACATAGGCCGACGGAAAAGAGACCTTGGGGAGACAACACGAGGATCGTCGAGAGGTTATCCTGAGCGCCAAAGGTCTTAGCGAAAACAGCGTGGGGCCGGTAAAAATGGTAGCTAGGGGCCGGTAACGAATGGAAAATGGGGCTCGGGGGAACCACTTAAGTTAAAATGAACCGGGCGGACAGGTCAATGAATCAAAAAGGCAAATGGAACGGGAACCAAACAAGGTTAGAGCCGGAACCAGGAAAGAGACGGGGTCGGAGTCGGAGCCGGAGCGGGGGAAGAAACGAAAACAAAATTGACCACCCGAGACCAAAACCAAACCCGGATCCGCCTCCGCAAAAGACAAAGGAAGGGAGACGGGAGCGGAACAGAACCCGAAACTGGAATGTTCCAAAACCTGTTCTCATTCCGATCCTGCGCCCGCCAAAGGAAACAAAGCAAAAAACAAAGGGAAGAATGTGGATAGGAAAACGACTAGCGACCGACGTAGGGAAGAAAGGAAAAGAAACCCTAAACACGCGGAATCGGAACCGGGACGGATGCGTGAACAGGAACTAGAACTTCAGAATTTGGAAAAGTTCTAGTTCCGTTCAAGCATCCGTTCCGCCCCCGATTCCGAAAGAAAAACCAAGGCAAGCAAAAGAGAGAGGGGAAACGAATTAAAAGCCCAAAAACGGGAAAAAGAAAAGCCAGGAAAACCCTAACACAGGCCGCCCCACCGGAGAGATGAACGCTAGCACGCTGGGCTCAACCCTTGTGGGAGCCCATTTAACCCACGTGCCAAAATGAAAAACACCCCATAGGTAAAGTTTTGTCATGAAAAAACCAGAGTACATAATTAGGCAATGAGAAAACCAGAAATGGCACTAACAGGTGCCTCCCGATAGAAGAGATTGGTGTCTCTTGCTAAGTTGGTGCTTAGTGGTGGGGATTGGTGTCTCCAGTGGGTTGGTGCCTACGAAAATTTGTAAAAGAAAATTTTATTGTTGGCTGGATTTAGATAGTAGATCCAAGCAGTCTTTCTCAATGGTTTTCTCCTGAAAGGGTTTCCACGTAAATCTTGTCTCTTAGTTGGTAGATCTTATGTGATTGCTATGTTCATGGTTGTAGTTTTTAAATAAGTAAAAGTTTTATCTTATATTGATTCATCCCCCTCTTAATATAAGTGTATGCTCATCAATTGGTATCAGAGCCTGTTCCTTCAAAAATAGTCTAACTGCTAGAAGGTAGATCTTGAGAGCACACATGGCTTGTCAAGAAGGTTTATCTTCAAATAGAGCCCCATTATTCGACAGAACAAACTATGAATTTTGGAGCATAAGGATGCAAACTTATCTAATGGCTCTCAGCTTTTAATGAGCACACACATATACTGAGAGGGGGACGGGGGGGCGGTTTCAACTTAACAATCACAATAACATAAATTGCATAATATCAATAACAAGAACACACAATTTACGTGAAAATCTTTACAGGAGAAACCCATGGAAAAATATTTTTTATATAAAACTTCTCTTACAATCTTTGTAGGCACCAACCCATTGGAGACACCAATCCCCATTTACAAAATAAGCAAGCACCAACCTATTGGAGACACCAATCTCTTTTGATATGAGGCATCAACCTCTCCAATATGAGGCACCGATGTCAATCACAAAAAAGTCTTTGTCTACCTCAAAAACTGCTCTAACAAATCTGTTCAAATCTTTCTTGAAATCTGATATAGATCATCTTGAAAGGTCTGCTATGATTCTACCTTTAATCACTTTCAAAATCTACTTTAAATCCTTCAAAATTTTGCTCTTAAGTGTTGATGTTATAGCGGCGGGAGATATTTTTCTCTCAAATTTAAAATAATAAATAATTACCAAGGCAGGTCGGCCTTGTTACAAATGATATTTTATATTTTATATTTCTTCAAAGAGGCCAACCTAGATGAAAAGTCGCCTAGTTTTGTATATATACAAGGTGGTGATCACTCATTTACACATCAATTCATTCTCATTTTCATTTGCATTTTCTCAAGAAGGAGTTTGCACTTAGCAGCAGATCGCCATCTTTAGCAGCAGATCAGATTTCAAGGATAATTATATTCAGCTTGTATCAAAAAGAGATTTATCTATTTATTGTATCAAATTCACCCTTGAGAAGGGTCTGATTTGTAAGCAGATTTCTGCTCTTATTCCTTCTATATATAAGAGATATATGTTGCTGGGTTTTTCTCCCTCAAGAAGGAGGGTTTTCCCAGGGTAATTTGTTGTGTTCTTTGTTCAGTGTGTTGTATTTCTGCTTATTTACATTTCTGGTCTAAAACTAACATGGTATCAGAGTGGGTTTAAGCAAGATTGGATCAGATTTGTTTAAGCAACCAAGTCATCTCCTTATCTAGGGCAATCTATCTAAGGATCGAAGATGGTGAATGGAGTCAAGGTCGAAGATAGGCTTGATGGTGCATCAAATTTCACCTCTTGGAAATTCAAAGTTCTTATTACCTTTGAAGAAAATGATCTTCTAGATTTTGTGGAAAATGATGTGCCCAAGCCATTCGATGATGCTGAGAAAATTCAATGGAAGAAGAATGGCACAAAGGCTAGGAAGATGTTGATAGACTCCGTGAAGGATCATCTAGTGCCGATTATCTCCAAGATGAAGACAGCCAAAGATATGTTCGAGGCTCTACAAGGACTGTAGGAGATCAACAATACCAGCAGAGCCCTTGCCTTGAGACAACAACTTCATCATATAAAAATGGCTAAAGGAGATTTAATCATCTCCTTCTTCATGAAGATTGCTGAGTTGAGAGATCAGCTATGTGCCATTGGAGATATAGTTGAAGACTTGGTTATGTTGGCATTGAATGGTCTTCCTCAATCTTGGGAGCCCTTTATCCAAAAGCATTAGTGGGAGATCTAAGTTGCCCAAGTTTGATCATCTTCGAGCTGATTGCATTCAAGAGGAATCTAGATTGGCAGCAAGAGGAAGTGGGTGAAGCTCTCATAATAAAGAAAATCATGTCCTTGCTGCTCAAGCTTCCAGAAGGAAAGGAAGAGAAGGGAGAAAAGGCAATTTCAAGAGGAATAGAGACAGAAAATCAGATTCTGTTCCAGAACCAAAGAAGGATCTCTCTCACATTCAATGTTTTAGGTGTGACAAGTATGGTCACTATGTTCGAGATTGCATATCAAAACCAAAGCAACATGCTTCTACTGCAGATGTTGATGATGTGTCACCTCAAAAGGAATCTAGAAACGACTCAGGGGGATTTCTATTCATCTCCGCTCTTTCAAGCAATGTTCCAATTGACAGTGACACTTGGTTGATTGATAGTGGTGCTTCACGACACGCTACAGGATATCGAGAGCATCTATCGGACTTGGTAGAAAGAGAAACCAACTTGCAAGTGATAATTGGAGATGATGCTTGTTATTCCGTAAAGGAGCTGGGACCACCTCTCTTCATCTAGATTTTGGCATCCCTCTTCATTTGAGTGATGTTTTGTTTGTACCAGGAATCAAAAGAAATCTTGTATCCATTTCAGCATTGGAGGACAAAGGGTACCGGGTTGCTTTTTCTGAAGGGAAAGTTCTTGTTTGGCCTAAGAACTCTAGTATCAAATCAGCTCGTGTGATTGGTGTTCGTCAAGAGAGCCTATATAGACTTTCTATTTGTCCAGTTTAGGCATTATTGCACGCTCTATCAGTTCGAGTGAGCTATGGCACAGGAGACTTGCTCACTTAAACTTCCGAGCTCTTCCATCCATGGAGAAGGTGGTTACTGGGCTACCTGTTGATGCATGTTTTATGACACACCGAACACTCTAGAACAAAGAGTCCAAAGATGCTCTATCCTCTCTTGAAAAACTACCTCGTATGCTAAGATTGCTAGAAAGGTCATACGGTAATTCCAATGTTTCGTATGTTGGGGGATGGACAAGCTCAATGGATGATGTGATATGCTAGTATCACAAAGGGACCTTGGACAACAAATTACTCAAAAGTAGGGATTTAGATAGATTGGACATTGAATACTCTTTTATTTTGAGGATTTCCGATTTTGAAAAAAAAAGAAAAAGGGATGAGGGTTTAGAAACTAGACTTATGCTAAACTACTCCTATGAACTTAAGAGACAAATGTTGGATAGTGAAATTTAAACCAATCTTTGCTTTGCCAAGCACGATGACTACAACTAGACAAAGATGGTGCAATCTTCAATGGCATTTACGAATGATGTCCTATTACACAATACCACCATCAATTCGAACAATGCATATAGGTAATAGAATTCAAGTTAAACAGTTTCAAAGTTCAGACTAACCTTACACATCATATTGAAAATCATTCAATTGGAAAAGATATGAACTAATTTCACTATTTTCAACACTATCAATCTTTCATTCATCTAAAAATTGTTGAAACTAATTTACTTTATTGAAGAAATATGAAACCATGCAAGCTCTCAAAATAACAAATGCTCAACTATGAATCAAATCATTATTTGAATAGCACTAGTAGCAACAATTTCACAAGTCTCAACATGTTTTGCAACATGCTCTCATGCTTTACAAATGAGGAGTGAGCTCAATTTATAGGCTCCTCAATTACAATTCAATGGCCAAGATTGATTTAGAATCAACGACCGAGATTAAAATAAAACCCTAATTAGGGCTTGTCATAACTAACTCCTCGACCAATGAGAAAATTATATTTGAGGACACTTGTCCTTTTGCCAAATATGGACCCACAATAAAATAGAAAGTTGTTGAATCTGGACGTGCTGACTTGGAACAATTTGATTGGTCGAGGCGCCACTTTAGCAGGTTGGATGTCCACCTTGGTCAATTTGTTCGTTTTTCCATATTCTTGCCTTAGAATATTTTCCTTGCCGATGACTCTGTTCTTTGTGATTGTTTCTTCCTAGCTTTGATCTTGGATTCCTTTTGAGACTTTGATTTCTTTTTCTCACCTGTATTGGAACTCTCGCCTTGGAGCACATGTTTACACTTGAAGTTATTAAGGTTTTCTTTCTTGATTGCTTCGAAATTCCCACAAGTGCCTTGAGTTGGATTGGTGTTATTCCTTTGGATTTCCTCTCTGAATTATCCAATTTGTGTCAAGAAATTATCTAAGTGCGGAAATTTGTTTGGAACAATCTTCCTGTCACCATCTGATTCTGATTGAGAGTTTGTCTTTAATTCTTTAGGGGATGAAATCCTTCAAGAAGTTGCCCTGGTTGCTTCAATAGGTCTAGGATTGTAGATGAAATCCCCCCAAGATGTCTGAATATTCTTTCAAGTGCCTTGAATTTGAAGAAGAATGCCTCTGTGCTTTCGCCACAATGGAGGAAATTGGAATTTTCTCTGTGAAGTATTTCCCATACTTAGCCAAATTTTGGCTATTCAAGTTCATTTTGTAACACCTTCATGCGGATTATTCAACATTTAGCCAAGATTTTGGCCATCTCGATGCTCGAATGAACTTTTCCTGTGGACTTGCCTTCAATTTTGAATTCGGCTTGTGCCATGTAGGACAAATTCCATCCTTGGACAAGGATTTTATTCACTTCGTCATTACTTTTCCTTTTTATTCCTCTTGTTTTCCTTCCAACACTTAGTCAATTTTCTGAATTTTTTCTCCTCTTGGCTAGGCGAACTTTCCTGAACCTCATGCCGTGCCTTCCTTGGCTTGGGCGGACTTTCCTTCCAACTTTCTGCTTTTTATTCCTCTTGTTTTCCTTCCAACACTTAGTCAATTTTCTGAATTTTTTCTCCTCTTGGCTAGGCGAACTTTCCTGAACCTCATGCCGTGCCTTCCTTGGCTTGGGCAGACTTTCCTTCCAACTTTCCATTTCCTCTTCAAGTGCTGGATCACGTTGAATTGTTCGAAGTTAGTGTCTGCAACTTTCTTATATTTAGACAACAGTTGGGATTCTGGATAAAATTCCTTGAGAACTTCTCTCACTTGATTCTTTCTAACTCCTCCTACGTTCTTCGAAGTAGACATTGCGCTTGTACGAAGCTTGAAGTTAGAAAATGTTCACAAATTGTAAAGAAGGCGATTTTATGGCTGGAGAATAATTAAATAAATTAATTAAAAAATTCTAGAACTCGACTGCCTTAGGCTGGTTGGAGAACAAATTTTAATAAAATGAAATTTTACCAGCTTTTATCTTTTTTAAGAACATTCAAAGAATTTTTTAAACAATTTACTAGAATTTTAGAGCTGAAAACTGAAGTTTTTTGTAAATCCAAGATAAAAATTCTTTTTTCCTTCTTCAAATTCTCCAGCTATGACTCTACAGTTGCTTGAGAAATCTGAAAATAGAAGAAAAATATCCAACCTTGTGCTCTGGAATCAATGTAACTTGCAGCTCAAGAAGAAAAGGACGCCTTTGGTTGAGAGAAGTTTGCCTGTGAGAAAACTTGACCTGTGAATAATGAAAAATAAACTCTCAAGCACTTTTTATAATAAAACTTTCCTTATTGGCTTGGGTCGACCTCTTCTCTGATTGGGTGTTTTGTTTTAAAACTCAAAAAACGATCTTATCTTACTTTTGATTTTTCAAGGGCGCCCCTTCTTGCTTGGTTGTTAAGTTTCTAATAAAAACTTTAAGTTATTTTATTTTCTTTTTGCCTTAGAAAAATCAACCTTTAAGTGGACTAATGCACTTTGCAACTGGATTTTCTCCTTTTACCAAGGTAACTCTTTGCCTTAGCTAATTTTTTCGATTTTTTCCTTGGAAATTCGACTTTCAACTGGAATTTTTATCCTTTCAAGTGGATTTTGACTTCATCATGGAATCCTTGAAGTCCCAATTTGAATTTTTTATTTGCCTTAGCCAATTTTCAGCTTTAGATACATTCGCCAACTGGAATTTTGAATCATCCAACTAGATTTCTTTTGAACTTGGGCGAATTTTAACAAGACTTTTCAAATGGACGAATTTTAATTGGATTTGCCAATTGGATTTCATTTTGATGAATTTCAAATGGATTTTTCCATGATTCAACTAGATTTCTCTATGGGGCGCACCTCTCCAGACTTAGGCAAATTTCACCATAATATTCCTGCTTTTTACTTGATTTTTGTTGATTTTTCATCCTTGAAGGTGCGATTTTCAATTGATTTTCCAGATTTTGCATGCGCTTTTCCTTGCTTTTCAGACCTTTGCATGCGCTTTTCCTTGCTTTTCTCATGATTTTTCCGATTTTTTAAGATTTTTGCTTTATTTTTGCCTGCTTTTCAATTCTAAAAGTGGAAACTTTCGACTCCACTGCAGTGAGACCTAGCACTTTCTAAAAATAGAAACTTACTAAAAATAGAAAAAGCAAAAAACAACTTTCTAAAAATAGTAAACTCCAGATTGGTCTAGAAATGCCAATAATGGAACTTCGAAAAAGCAAAAAAGCAGAATCCCTAAAAAATAGGAAGTGTCAGAATTGAGTGAAAGCACATGCGATCCTCATCTACCGAGTCTTTTGAGCACTTCTATGACGTCTAAGCACAAATTCAAGCTTGAATTCTCTACTTGGCTCGGGTGACTCTTCAAAACTCTAACTTCAAACTCTTCATTGTAAAAGACTGGTGATTAGTAGTTGCAACGCCAAGGTGAAAAAAGCAAAAAAGCAAAGGGTCCCCATTTGCAATGGGGCGATGCGTGAAAAGGTCACAACACTACCTAAGCTCAGTCTGGAGCACGATGGCATTTGCAGAGGATGTGCGCTTGGTAAGAACACCAAGAGTCCCTTTCATAGTAGTGACAATAGATCAAAGGGAATTTTAGATCTTGTTCATTCTGATTTATGTGGATCAATGTTTGTGGCATCTTTGAGTGGATTTTGGTATTATGTGATTTTTATTGATGATTATTCTCGAAAGACTTGGATTTACTTCTTGAAATCTAAGGAATATGAAGAAGTACTAGATAGATTCAAAGAATTCAAGGCTCAAGTTGAAAACATGTCCGGGAAAAGGATTAAAGTTCTGAGATCAGACAATGGAGGAGAATACACTTCTGAAGTTTTCCGTATTTTTTGCATTGAGGCAGGGATCAAGAGGGAGTTTTGTGTTCCGTACAAACCTCAGCAAAATGGAGTTGCCAAAAGAAAGAACAGATCCATAGTTGAGGCAGCCAAGGCTATGATTTATGATCAAGATTTACAGACTTTCCTTTGGGCAGAAGCTTCCAGAACCGTCGTGTATGTTCAAAACTGAAGCCCTCATCAAATATTGGGAAACGTGACTCCTAAAGAGGCCTTCACAGGTGTGAAACTTGAGGTTAGTCATTTAAGAATTTTTGGTTGTCCTGTTTATATTCATGTTCCTAAGGATAAAAGATCAAAGCTAGAACCTTTAGGCAAGAAAGGAATATTTGTGGGATACAGTGAGTCTTCAAAGGCCTACAAAGTCTACATTCCAGGGCAGAAACTGATTGAGATCAGCAGGGATGTCTCCTTCGAAGAGGAAGTAGCCTTCAAAAGATCTAAAGGGTCTTACATGGAGATAGATAGTGAAGAGCAGGAGACTCCTTAGGATATGGACATATCACTTGATCATACTCCTGAGATTTAGAGGGAGTCCAATGAACCAGCCGAGACTATTGATCCAGTTGATCCCATAGAACCAACTGATGGGCTGAGAGACATTGTTGTAGGTTGGAAGAGACCTCTATGGGCTCGACAAACTATGCAAGAGGCAGAAAAGTATGCAGCTCCTCAAGGCACCTTTAGGGAAAGTAAGAGACCACATAAGTTTCCAGGTTATGTGGCATTGATGAGTCACATCATTGATTCTGAGCCTTCCAGTTTTGAAGAAGCATCCAACCAACAAGTATGGAGAGATGCAATGACAAAAGAATATCAGTCTATCATCAAGAATGATGTATGGGATGTTGTTCTGAGACTTGAAGGGAAATCAGTTGTGTCTTCCAAGTGGCTCTACAAAATCAAGTATGCAGCTGATGGTAGCATTGAGAAGCACAAGGCGAGATTTGTGGCAAGAGGATTCTCTTAGAAGGAGGGAATAGATTATGAGGAGACATTTGCTCCTGTTGCTCGATACACATCTATTAGGACAATTATTGCTATTGCATCCGCTAAAGGCTAGAAGTTACATCAAATGGACGTAAAGACTGCATTTTTTAATGGTGTGATTGAAGAAGTGTACATTGAGCAGCCAGATGGTTTTGTGATTCATGGGAAGGAATCTCATGCATGCAGATTGAAGAAGGCATTGTACGGCCGTAAGCAAACACCTCATGTATAGTATGAAAGGATTGATCGATATTTATTGAGCTTGGAATTCTCCAAGAATGATGCAGATTCCAATCTTTACTTCAAGGTAGTTGTTGGCGAGGATTTGATATTGGTTCTTTATGTTGATGATTTATTTCTTATTGGAGCAGAGTATCTCATTGTCAAATGCAAGAAAGAGTTAGCCTCTGAGTTTGAGATGAAGGATCTTGGTCTTATGTATTACTTCCTGGGACTGGAAGTTTGGCAAAGACCTAATGAGATTATTTTAAGTCAAGGGAAATACACTATAGACATCTTGAAGAGATTTGGTATGATGGATTGCAAGTCTATGTCTAAACCTATGGAGACAAATTTGAAGAAGTTGAGTGACTCTGCAACTGGTTCAAATTTGGTAGATCCCACCATGTATAGACAATTGATTGGATCATTGATGTATCTAGTCAATACTAGACCAGGCATTTGTTATGCGGTAAGTGCTCTCAGCCAATTCATGTGTGAGCCAAGACAAATACATCTAGTTGCAGCAAAGCATATCTTGAGATACTTGCGTGGCACCGTGGGATATGGCTTGAGATATACTTCCTGTGAAGATCTAAAGTTACAAGGCTATTCTGATTCTGATTGGGCCAAGAGTGTAACTGATAGGAAGAGCACCTTTGGATGTTGCTTCAGTTTGGGATCTGCCATGATTTCTTGGTGTAGCAAGAAGTAGACTTCTGTGGTACTTAGCACTGTAGAGGCTGAATAAAGTCGCCTAGTTTTGTATATATACAAGGTGGTGATCACTCATTTACACATCAATTCATTCTCATTTTCATTTGCATTTTCTCAAGGAGTTCGCACTTAGCAGCAGATCACCATCTTTAACAGCAGATCAGATTTCAAGTATAATTATATTCAGCTTGTATCAAGGAGAGATTTATCTATTTATTGTATCAATTTTTCCCTTGAGAAGGGTCTGATTTGTAAGCAGATTTCTGCTCTTATTCATTCTATATATAAGAGATATATTTTGCTGGGTTTTTCTCCCTCGAGGAGGGTTTTCCCAGGGTAATTTGCTGTGTTCTTTGTTCAGTGTGTTGTATTTCTGCTTATTTACATTTCTGGTCTAAAACTAACATTAAGATCTTCATACAGCTGCCCATAAGGTCATCATAAATCTGCCTATAGAGTCTTCACAAAGTCTTCATAAATCTGCTCTATTCTCCTTAAATCTGCTTAAATATCCTCTCCAATATGCTTCCTAACTCTGATTCAAAATCTGCTCCAAAATCTGCTCTAAAATCTGCTCTTATCTTCTACATAAATCTTCTCTAAAATTTGAGTGATTCTTATTTATTGCTTGCTTTTCTAACTCCAATCTCACCTTCTTTTATACCATTTAACATGCCTTTACCCAAGGGAGGAAACTATCCATAAAGGGTCGACTTTAAATAAATTTATTTTAGTTATCTTTCATTCCCTCAAGGGTGGCGATAATGAGGAATCAGTGATACAAAAAATATGAAGTTATTTTATTTGAATTCACCAAAGATGGCACCAATATAGGGAATAGTTGGCCATACCAAAGTATAATTTTTTAAAATTTATTTGCATTCCTCTATGAGAGGCAACATCCCTCAAGGATATGACTTCTCCAATTTTGCACTCAGAAAAATGACAAGCCCTTAGATAGTCAGCCTTATCAATTTGGAATTTATCCTTGTTTTGTCTCTGCCTTTGTTTCTCATAACAACCAAGAGATGTAGTTAACAAATAACGATATAGTGGCCTTTGGCCTTCACATTTCTTCTTGCCTTTGACATCAATGACAACATTTTTCCAACAATCTCCCCCTTTTTCATCGATGGCAACCTCTCATAAAAATAATTTGTAAATTTAGAACATAATACTCCCTCTTTTTGCATCACTCCCTCTTTCTATATCTCTCCTCCTTTGACATCAATGGCAAAGGGAAGTTCATTATACTTCCATACATAAATAGATCATGGGAACATCCATTCATATTCTTTTGTGGTCAATACTCACATCTACTGTCATAAGAATATACTTCTGCCCCTGTCTGAGATTCTTGTTGGCATTTAAATTCGCACCTCTGGAATGCGGATTTGAAAACGGACAGCAATGCACAGATAAACTGCTCTTCAAATTAGGAGGGGAAGCTCCCTCTTGCTGATGGTGTTGTAAGAAAGTAAACTAAAGACTAAGTTGCCTATCTTTTTGATCAGCTTAGAGCACAAGGTTTATTAAACACAAACACCGCAGCTGAGATTTTCTGATATAAGAAGTTCAACTACGACTAACTTAAACTAAAGACGTTCCTAACCTCTCAAGTAATAGTAGAGCAAGAGAAGCTAGAAATTAACAAGGTAGATTTTCTGACAAAGTACTTCAATAATCTCTCTCTCAACAAACACCTACACACTTCACTGCAAGTTGAAATCAAGATCATAAAAGAAAAACATAAATAACGGAAATCTGAGATTTTAGATCAAGGCAAAGGAGGCTCATGATTTTATTACTCAAATCTCTGGAACAAAACTCCCTCTAACATGCTTGGAAGAAGAGGTTGCAGCTAAAGAGGCTTTACGTCTTGCTCTTCACACAATAAGCGACAATCACACTATCGCTTGATGGCTAAAGAGGCTCAATAATTTGCTTATCTAACCACAATTGAACAATAGCAGATAACAAATGAGAGCCTGATGGAAATTTCGGCGTTTTGTTCTCCGCTATGCGGTTCCAACAAGTAGACTGGCCCGAATAACAACTTGCTGTCTGGGCTGCGCCAATTTGCTAACACACAATAACCGCTAAAAAGAAAACTAATGAGCAAGGCTCTTATTGTTGCAGAGAAGAGCAGGAGGAGTAGGGAACACAAATCTCCTTGCTTTCCACAATCTAGGGCTTACGCTTCGGCAGTAAACTTATACTAAATCTAAGAAAGAAGAATAACATCTAAAACCGAAGCGGCATGGAAGCGCCAACTATTACATCGCCTCATGTTTCTCTTCTCAAAGAATGGATAAGGATCATTCCAAGAATAGAAAGAAAGCGGGAAAGAAAGCTTCTAGAAGAAAGCTGCTTTAAAGCTCGATCACATCCGCTAGGAAATTAGAAACTATGTCCCGGTTTGGTGCATCTATGCTCTCAATAGCAAAACACCGCTTTTCAAGAATATCTTCAGCATCTGCAATAGATCTCAGGAAATCTTCGACCTCATTGGCCGCTTTCTCGAACTTTGTTGACATCATCGAAATATGACCTATCCTTTCGCCAACTGGACTCCAACTGTGAACAACACTCTTATGTTTTCCTTTCATTCACTTCAGTACAATCTTCTTGTTGTATTTGTCTTTGTGCATATTCCTTATCCTTTCACATTCACCCTTTGAGAGAGTAAAGCTTTCAGGCCACGGGGGAATGAAAAAACACTTCTCGATCATTCAGGCTTTAGACTGTAAATCAATCTACATCACCTTCAGCTGGGAATCCTCCTAGTAGCGGTTGTAATGCTTAATGCTGGCGATTACGAAATCAGGCTCACCGAGGCGTCAAAATTGACGCTGCGAAGTGCGGAATGTCTGGGTTGCTTGATTCCGAGTGGTACTGCTGCTCTCTCAAAGAGGTAATAGATCAAAACAGGCTTGGCCATGATGCAAGTACATGCCAGGTTGTTTTGCCGATGTATTAGATGGCGTACGAACCGTCTTGAAAACATTAAGGTCAGCACTCCATTTTGGCGGAAAACTTTTGAAGAATGTCGTATTCGCTTCAAGTTCGGACAGAGTCTTGAGCAATTTCTATTTTTCGAATGCTACGATTTTTTGTGCTCCAGCAGGACAGGAATTTTGAGAATTTTTTTGAGATATGGGTTTTGCTTTCGAGGAAAAATGGTTACCGCGAATTAACCAGATGCGTCGTTTTTGAAAATTTTTGGAATTTTGCTTTTGAGAAAAGCGACAAACCACAATTTCTTCAATTTTTGAAAAAGTTGGCGCACGGGTTTTATTCGGAACAAGATTAAAGAGAAATGGACCGATTGATTAAGTTTTGCAAAGGAAACTACGGTTGATGCAGAAAAACTTATTACAACCCTAGGTTTTGAAATTTCTTGAAAAAAGAGCTGCGATATGGGTTTTCTTGAAGGCCCGATTGGAAAGGACCCAGATGGTTGAAATTTGAAAGCGGGTTTTCGGCGACCTTCACCAATAAAGCACTTGCTGCAACTTGATGGTTCTTGCGAAAAATGTGGAGATTGCCGAAGGCAAAAGACCGGATAGTGAAGAAGCCTTGGCCTTTTGCTTGAAAAATTCGATCTTCTGGAACAAAAAGCTTGAAAAAGCAAGGGTTAATGCTTGCTAGTCTGAAAATTCTGATGTAAAACCAACAAAGAGATGTAGTTCTTGAATCACAAAATTGCTTCCAGGCTTTGCTGCTCCAACTTTTCCAGCTTCTCTAGAGAGGCTGCAAAAATAATGAAAAAATACATGAAGAATGATGTTAATGAGCTTTAGGGCTTTAAGGATTGGATTTTGCTTTCTTTTCGGCACTGTTTCAAAGCCTAAAGCTTCGGTATTTTCGCTGAAGTTGGGCGCTATCATCTTCCTTTACCCAATTTTGGCTTTTGAAAATCTCCGAAATTTCTCTAAGAGCATAAACATTTAGAGCGCCCTAACTTCACCCGAAGCCCGCTGCTTCTCGATGTTCGTCAGGGTACCAAACACGCACAACTTTTCTCCATTTTGACATGCTACTTCGCCTCTGATTTCCCGTTGACAGATTGACCCGACAGGCGAGCTGAAGGTTTCATAGCGGAGCTTGACTAATTCTAAGAAAGAAGTTCTGGAGGCATCTCTGGCAAAATCCTTCATTGTGACCTCCGAAAACATAGGTGCCTTTTCCTTCTAGGGGCGCCCATTTTGTCTAGAGTTAGCCATTTTCACGACTTTCAAATTTCTTCATAAACTACTCTCTTACAGACGATCTTATTGAATTTGGAGCTCTGGGCGTTGGATCGACTGACAATTATGCTCATCATGAAGCTGACGAAGAATGAGAAGGGGTCTTCTGGGACGAACTTCGTCAAACAATGCATTTAAGGCCTTCAAAAGTTTGGGCGCTCATCTTGGCTGGGGACGCCCCTGTTCACCAGAGTTAGTTTATTTTTCATTTTTTTGTGTTAGGCTTCCGAAACTTCGTTCTTAGCCTTCTTGGACCCCCTGTTCAGCTCCTTGTATCTGGTGACTGCGGACTCCGATTGATGTGCTGGATATCTCGTTGGAAAGCTGAATCAACCGTGAAGAAATCATATTAGTCACTCATCTGCAAATTCATCTGTCTGACCTTCTGAAAACTTGGGCGCCCTTCTTCACCTGGGGCGCTCAAACTTACCAGATTTAGTCAAATTTTTGATCTTTTTCAAATTCTTCATGTTGACTTCAGTTTGGATACCCCTGCTTGACGCTGAATTCCAGATGACTGAGTGATCTGATAACCGCACCGCTGAATCCATCACGGAGCTGGCAGAGAACTGAACAAATTTGACTGAAGGCGAAAACCCTAATTCTGACATTTGATGCCCTAAAAAGATGGGCGCACTTTCTTCACTGGGGCGCCCAAGTTTAATAGTGTTAGAAAATTTTCATCATTTTTTCAACTTCTTCCTCGTTCTTTGCGCATGTTCATCATCTTGCCTTCTGCTGAAAGTTTGAATGCTGAAACTATTGCCTGGCAACCGACTGACCTCCATTGATGACCTTGGAGCTCCTGATACACTTCTGAAAAGCAGAATAGACCCAGTAGGGAAAAACTGATCTTCTTAAAATTCTGACTGCACCAGCCTGATATGGACGTGTTTCGAGCCAATCAAAATCAGTTCGGACCCTGTCGGACCAACTTTCTATTTTTAGAAAGTTTTGCCAGTATCCATTTCCAAAGAAACCCAGAAAATGTTACTAATTTTAGAAAATTTCTAAAAATAGCAGTTTTCCTAAAATTTAGGGATGAAAAACTGAGATTTGGGTTTTGTTGATTAAGTTGCTCTTAGCAGACCCAAATCGTCAGATTTTGAAAATTTTGCGTTTTAACCCCTCATGCAAGACATGCATACCCAAATTCTGACCTTTTTGACTGATTTAACAAGACTTTTACTCATTTCTTCAAAATGTCTAAGTATAACAAATTTTTTAATTTTGGGGTACAACAATTCTCTAATGCTCTCCTTGTCTCTAATGCTTGCTCTTGACATCAGATTTTTGTAGGTTCTTTCTTCTGTATAGGAAGAGCATCTGCTTTATTGTTTTGTCTAGGAGGTTCCACAAAATTACTTCTACAGAATCATGTTGTATTACGAAAGTTAGCACATAATGTTGTAGTCCATTAGAGGGGCAAATGAATTGTAGTTCCTCTTAGAGAAACCAAAATCATTCCTTGCACAAACTCTACAATCCATTGCTTTATGACTAAATTGATTGCATGAAAAACAATAACCATAGAAAGAGTGGTGAAAGCTGGTCACATGCACTTTCCTTGAAGGGAATGATCTTCTGTAGTTACCCTTGTTGTCCTTGTGAGGGATATTACCTTCTTCCTTCTTGGTGCTCTAGCTATTGATGGATCTCTTGATAACATCAGCATAGCCTCTTTGCTTTTCTTCATTCATCTTCTTCTATGACTCTTTGGGATCTTCTTTATTAGGCATTGGATTCTCTTCAAAGCTAAGACCAGTCGCTTCTTTTTGTACATACTTTCTAGGCTGATTTCACTCAAGGAGTCGGCTTCAAGTATGTTTTATTCACTTTACCAAGGACGGGGCCCATATGGGTAATTATTTTAAGTATGTCAGCCTTTCCTTAAAGAGTGTAAAGGAGATTCAGCGGCATGAATTGGAATGGGACATCACACAACCTTCTTGTAAATTACTCACATTTGCAATAAAGCTTTCATTTACATTGCAGTATCATCTTTGTTTGTTGGGTTTATTTGTTTGCTTCTTTTTTTTTACACATTTTATTTTTTCGACAAATGCAGACCAAATACAATTCTTATGCAAAGGAGAAAAAAGGAGGCCAGCAATATATTCAGCAAAATTGAAATGAGCTTGTAGATTGTTAATCTTTAAGCTTGGTGCATTAGAAGAATGACTCATTATCAAACATTGTCCCTTATGAAGACTTATGTTCAATCCAGGAAAGGTACTCTTTACAATGTTATGTTCACTGGTCGATAATATATGTGGTTGAGAGTGATAAACTGGTAGCTTAGAGAATAGGTAGATGACTCATTACCAAACACTGTGCCTTATGAAGACATGTTCAATCTGAGACAGACCTACTCTTTACAATATTATGTTCATTGCTCAATAATATTTGTGGTTGAGAGTGATAAACTGGCAAGACCATTTGCATTTTGAAACCACCAACAAACATTAGCCAAAATTCCAATTCCTATTTGGACAAAAGCTTATACTTTTCAAGAAATACTTCGAGGCAATTGGATAAATATGTTAGGTGAATATATTCTGGGCTAAAAAAGCGTTTCAATATATTATATTAAATACATAGAAAACTTTGTAATCTACACCAAGGGCTGCAATAATGGAGCAATGAGAAGAAGCTGCTAAATCAATGGAATCTAATATAAGTAATAATATAATACATCTGATACAAGTGTGATGGGTTTCAAGAATATCTTGAATGTTATACAGCTATGACATATATAATAGAACAACAAACAATAACATCTTATAATGCATGTTGGCACAACTTGCGATTTAGAAACACTGTTATGTAATTATAACATTTGATTTGCATGACAGTGAATGTAGTGCCCAACAATAACAAAAAAGACCACCTACATATTGTGATGCATTTTAATTTTTGGCACACCATGCAGTTTCGCAACATATTTATTATTATGACAGTTTGCATTTCGTATGAGTTATAAATATAATCAAGAGGAATTATCACAAAACACCTTGCTACACCTTGTGATATATTTTGGCACTCAAATTTTTTACTTCATTTCTCTATGGTACTGCTTGAAAGTCTTACCAAGATTTTACAGGGACACAGAAGCCCAATAATGCAAGTCACACCTTGATGCATGGTGTGATGCCTTATGGCACACCATGTAGTCTCTGAACACAATCTTTGAAATTATGGCATTTGTTTTGCACAGGCTACTAGTAATTGGAAGTCTAACAAGGAGTTTTGAGGCAATAGTATGATAATATCAATAATATCCTCGTACATTTTTTAATGCAATCTGGAACACTTGAACAATTTCACACTACTGTCATTGCATTTCTGACATTTGCCTTGCTGATGATGCTAGTTAGAAGTTTTAGCAATTGCTTGTCATAAGCAGTAACACAACAATATCAATCACATCATGATGTATTTTGGCACATCTTGTAGTTTCAAATGTGTTTTTGCAATTATAGCATCTGATCTGTACGTGGATCTAGTTGTAAATGTGACCTAGAGTTGACTAGGAGGTAGTAGTGTGTATACCAATCACATATGTGCTTCATCTTGTGATACATTTTGGCAAATAACACTATTGCCACAATCATTACTTTTAATTTGCAAAAAGCACCAACTGGAAATCTTACCTTTGGAGTTTAATGGAAGAGAGTAGGACATAGTACCAATTACATCCTTCAACGTCAGGCTAAGCATTTTGGTGGTACATACACTATTTCACAGCACTGCATTACAGTTATGATAATTCACAACTTTTGTGGATCATGTTTATTTGTAATTCTTGAATGGATGGTTAGCTGAGGTGGATCTGTAAACATTCATCAATTTAGTTTTTTTGTTAATTGTGCAAACTACTTATATAGTTCTATTTATCTCATCTCTATGGTGTCTCTATAACATGGGCATCATGTATCTTCATGGGGCCGTTTTCTCAACTTCTTATTTTGGTGACTTTCTACTTTAGCTCTGGTCACTCTTATCAACAAATCTGGTTATGATTTGTTTTTTTGCATTCCGTTTGTTTATATTGCAACCTCATTTGTAGTAAAATTTATATTGTATCTACATCTTCTTTAGGAATATCTATATATAATAATAATAATAATAATTATTATTATTTAATAATTATATTGTATTAAGGAGAGGTGTTAAGTTAATGATGAGTATGTCTATGCAGATGAGTTAGTTAAAAGTTACAATAGACTATGTTTCGTTGGTAGACTTCAGTTATCGATTTTCTACAACAGTCATGGAAGTAAATTTATACAACTATTCTTTCATTGTGCTCTCTGTTTCATACCCCTTTTTAGGCTTTGGTAGTACTCCACAAAAGCAGGAAGAAAAATAAATGCGACTGTAGAAGTCAAAATTATGGGTATATAGATGAGTTTGAAGTTCAATCTATGATTGGAATTGTTAAGTTATTCAATTTTGTAGACTTTGTATATGATATCTTGCAGTCTATTATCCTCAACGAGGTTCTAAGGAATGCCATTGTTATTGGTATTGTTTTTACCCTCATTGACAAGTTCTAGACAACATTTAGGAAATAAGTGAGATGTGCATAGAGTCATATCCAATATGACTATGGGTAAAGGCTAATCCTTAAAGCCATGCCGCTAACATTAGGATCCACATTTTTGATCAATACATTCACACTGGACCCTCAATAGAGTGACAGTTTAGTACCTTTTTGTGCTTTGGCCAAAAAAAGTGTTGTTTGCTTGCATCGGCTA
>VDFB02000015.1:106611561-106626964 GCA_007258455.2 Sequoia sempervirens | reverse complement strand
AAGGTATTTTTTACCTTTTATTTAACCTTTTATTCCCCTAATTAATCCCCAACTTCCCGAGGCTGCCATTCGCAAACCGTACGTCTAATCCACTCCGTTCAAAAGGAAAACTTGCTTAATTTTTCACCCTTTATCCAACAGTCCCCTCCATTTCTTTCTATCGAGACATCGTCCGGGGCCCCTCCTTTCTTCCCCAACCGCCCTCTCGAGGGGGCATACCCTACTACTTCCTTCCATCCATTTCAAACCAGGCACTGGGGCATCTCCTTTCTTCTTCATCAGGCTGGGGCATCAATCCTCATTTCTTTCTTCATCCTCGACATTCGCTTTTCTTTGAAACATTGTTATTTCAACAATATTTCGAAGAGGGGCAAAATGTAGACATCTAAATTTAATCACTTCCATACGATTAAATTTGTTGTCTCTCCGTCTATCATATTAATATTAATTTATTAAATTAATATTACACCCTTTGTCCTATACCGATAAAGTATTTAATTTAATAATTAATACTTTGTCTTTTTACCCTTATTCCTCTCTAAATTAAATAAATACACTAATTTATTTAATTTAGTCATTATTCTTTTACGTTTAAAATCAATTTAAAATTCCTCCTTTCTCTCTCCTTGTCACATCCTCCTACATTTTGCCACTTGCCTCTAATCTTCTATTAATTAGCCTAATCCAATATTTGCACAACCTTAACCAAAATCATTAGCTAAATTTAGCACCACCTTTTTGGTCAATTCTTCCATTTTTCCTTTTTGATGTTAACCCCCTTTCCTATGTGAATTTTTAATTCACATTTATTTGCTCTAGATTCCTCTCCTTTAAATGTGAATTTTTAATTCACATTCCATTCTCCCAGGCTTCTAGAACCTTGGACTTGTCACAATCTCCACATGTGACCAAGTCCACCTTTTAGACCCACCTTTTACCCTCTAGATCATCCTAGGAATGTGAATTTTAATTCACATTTATCCCCAACCACCTTTCCTTTTCCCATGTAGATTTTTGAGGAATTCTAAAATTCCTCAAAGTCCCTTTCACTCCCACTTGGGGACAAGAAATCCCTTTTTGTGGAAATCCTCTCATCCCCCAAGGTGCATGTCCTTTTCCACCTCATGTACCTTTTTGACAACTCATCTCCACCTCATATCCCTTTGTCCACTTCACCCTCCACATGTCAAGATGTGAGGGCTTGTGGGTTCTCAACCCACCATAGCCCTTCATCTTGACCTTGTTGGATCAATCTTGACCCTTGAATTCTCTAGAGAATTCAAATTCCTCTATAAATACCCCCTCTACAAGGGAATTTCCAACACTTAGCTATCTTGCACCCTTATGCTGTCGTTTTGCATTCTCAACACTTTGCACTCTCATAACTACATGCTATCCATTTGAATCCTCAAGCCTTTTTCAATCATTCAACCATCTTTATTCATCATTTTGCATATTGAAGCTTGCATTTTAGTCATTCAATCTATCATCTAAGGAGCACACAACCAATCCAAGCAAGGGCCAATCAAAGAGGTATCAACAACAAGGGAGGTAAAAATATTTGTGTTTCATTTTATTTGCATTCATTTTCGTTGAACCACTCTTTTGGCTAATCTTGAGGTGTCCTTGGCATTTTGTTATTCACGTTTCTTAGTTGTTTTGCACATTTAGAGCAGTAGGAATTCCAAGGTATACAAAAAGAACTCCATGTTTTTGTGACGTAGTATCTTCACCTAGCATAGAAAATTGTTCATTTGGGCTTAAAATTGAACTCTTGTTTACTTTGATTAAAATGGTGATAGGCCTATGCTCTCCCCTTAACTGGGTGATCAAAATGCCAAACTCATTACATGCAATTTCAAGCTTTGATAATACCTTTTAGAAGGCCTTCCGTAGTGGGAAAAAGTACTCACCCTACGGGAACGACCTAAGTGGGAACAACTAAAGCCAAGTTTTCCAACCCACTTTAATCAAATGTGGATGGTTGATGAAAATCCCATTCGACGGTAGTGTGCATTGATAACCATCCCCAAAGCCTTTGTTCTAAAGGTTGGAAGGTCTCTCGAGGGAGTCTATCATTTTCCGCACCGAACGGAAACCCTTACTAAGAACTTAGTGTAGTGGCTAACTTGTTAGTTTCTGAACATCACAATAATCATAGTGCAGGGGAGGGAAGAATCTACCCCCAAGACACTCACCATATAACTGCCAAGGACTGTTTGCTCAGGGGATCTGGTATCCACTTCCGTCACTCTGAGTACGCGCCTGGAAAAGAAAAAAACACGGGCACCCCTTTGGGAGTGACACGGCTGTGTGAGTCGACGTAGTTCTAAGATGTGGGTTGTTGATTATTATGATGACCTACCTGAGTATTAAGAGTGAGTCTGTTTGATCTATCTATCATGTGTAAAACCTATGACAACAATTTTTGAAAAATATTTTGATTATACACTTGATGTTTAGAATAGGACTTAAAAACAACTATTCTACAACTTGCTTGATGTGTCTTCAAAGCATTAATTCAGTAAAGATCATCCAAAACTCACAATCACATTGATTACTCTAAATGTTACGAGATTGGAAATCCACAACCTTTGTTAAGAAATCCATTCTCAAACGAATCAAAAAGCCAAAGAAACCACTTAGTTACAAGAAACTATTGAAGAAAAGACGATTCTTGTATCAAAGTCGAAAGGTCTTACTTAAACATAGAACCTTTCTCCATCGATATCATGGCTATGTTAGAGGTTTCACCGATGATTATACTATAGAACCATTATACTCATGAGCTTTCTTTCAATGAAGAGCCCTTTCTCAAAGGCACAACCATAGTCAGTGTATTCATTTTTGTTATATTCCCCAACCTGCAATTGAATATTCTACCCATCCAAATCAATTTATGCAATAGAGAACTCAATCACATTAGGCATTTATCACAAATCCATCCTTTTATGAAGCTACGATCAAACTTCATAAAGTGAAAAATCATCCTTTTCTTGATCTTTTGCTTAAATTCCCGCCAACGGGATTTTCATCCTTTCAATTAGGGAACAACATATGCTAAAGACTAGAAATCTTTCAAGTCATAGAATCTTCATTCTATCCTGACTTTCATATCCATCACAAATTGCACTATTTCACTCTTTTGATCAAAAGTTAGTAGAATTTGGAGCAAATCTTATGCTTGTTGTCACGAGATCTCGAAAACACATAGAAAAGGACGAAGGAGAAACTACCACAAGCAAAATGGGTGATAATAGTGAGAAAGAAGAGAATCCATTTCATATAGAAGAGTTAACAGAAGAAAAGCTTCAAGAAGCAGAGCAAGATCCCCAATTACATACTCTTATGGAAAGGATTTTAGAACGAATCAATGAAAGATATTTTCTTTCATTAGCTAATCAAGGAGCTAAGTTACTTTCCAATTTTGATATAGAAGGGATTAAACAGAATCTTGAAACTCCTAATGATTTTAGTGCCCTTACTCAACAGATAACAGAATTACAAGGGAAAATAAAAGAGATGCAAGGGGGCACAACAAAAAAGTATGTTTTGGATGACATATCTCCTTATCCATTTGATAGGAATCTTCAAATGATCCCTTTTCCAAAACATTGCGAAATCCCTAAATTTGATAGGTACAATGGAAAAACTGACCCCATTGAACATGTGAGGGATTTCCAAAATATGAGTCTAGAATTCGCTTATGAAGATACCTACTTAATGTGATTATTTCCATGAAGTATGGGTGGACAATCCATGGAGTGGCTTTCCAAAATCACTCCCCCCATCAAAACCTTTGAGGAGTTAATAAATCAGTTTATATCACAATATGCCTACAACATCCAACACCAGATAACCATGCTTGATCTTTGTAAAGTGAAACAAAAAGTAGGGGAATCCTTCACTACGTTTCTACAAAGATGGAGAAGATTGTTTGCACGATATTCCCGTCCTATTCCTGAAAAGAAAAAGATGGATATCTTCATCAATAGCCTAGATCAAGAATTAAGCTACAGGCTTAATCTTCATTGTCCTCCTAATTTTGAAAAGTTGATTGAAAACACAATCACCATTGAAGGGGCCTTATTCAAAAGAGGAGTGATAAAAATTGATAATCCAAGTTCATCCAACCATAATAACAACGATAAAACAAGGTTTTGGAATAGAAATAAAAATTTGGTCAATGATGGTATAGTGGATGCAAACAATCTACGAACAAGATCATCTATCTTCAACCTATCAAGTGCTCCATGAAACAACCAACAAGGAAACACCAACCAACCAGGAAACACCAACCAGGAAACACCAACCAACAAGGAAACAACAAACAACAAGGACAAAACTCCAATCAATAAAGCATGACCAATCAAAATACCAAGGATAATCGTGGTAATTTCAATAACAATCTTGGCAATACCCAAACATCAAATCTGTCCAGACCTTCATTCTTTTCAAATTGACAGAATTTTACAACTTTGGGTCAATCTCTTGAGTCTGCTCTCAAGGAGCTTCTCGATAATAAGGTCATCACCTTACCACCACAAAGAGATTATGAGCCACGAGTCAAACCACCATCATGGAATGACTCATATTATTGCAATTATCATCAATGTAAAGGTCATAGAACAAATAACTGTCAAGCCTTGTGAAATCTAGTACAAGATTTAATTAACAATGGCACTATCACAATTGAAGGACATCATACCAATGATGATCATCAAGCATTCAAAGATCCTTTACCAAACTATCAAAAGGGGGAAACATCAGATACCAAAGCAAAAATCATAAATAATGTTGAAGACAACATAATCTGCCACATCTATGCAGATGATCAGCAGGTTAATGTTATCAAAATCAAGGAAAAACAAGAGTATAAAAAGGTTAATGTAACTATGAGAGGACAAGAAAAATTTATCCTAAAAGGTAGTTCATCTAAGGCCACTATTCCTTCTCCAAGTCATTATAATCTAGTTGATCAACTGAGAAAAACATCAACTCAAATTTCCATCCTTGAACTTCTCAAAATATCCCCCATACACAAGAATATTTTGGAAGAAGCTCTTGTAAACACAACCGTTGACACCGATCTGGATGTAGACAAATTTCAAGCCATGGTGGGACATTTGTCTTCCACCACTTGTCTTTCATTTTTCGACAAAGATGATGCCTCCATGACACATCTGCATAATTCATCGCTTTATCTTGAAGTTATGATCCATAAACACTGAATCAGATGTGTCTTGATAGATGGAGGAGTTGGTTTAAACATTTGTACCTTAAAACTTATACATGCCTTAGGAATATCATAAAATTCCATTGATCCACGAAGGAAAATAACTATCAAGGCATATGATGATGAAGAAAGGGCTTCTAAAGGACTAATAATGCTACCTATCAGAGTGGGACTGTTGTGAAAAATACTTTTTGTCAGGTTTTAGATCATGATCTTTCCTATAACATACTTTTGGGTCATCCATGGATCCATGATATGTAGGCAGTACCATCAACATACCATCAATGCCTCAAGTTTCCATATGATGGACAAGAAATAACTATACAAGCTTACTACAATAGCACTCAAACTTGTTCAAATCTTCAAGCAACTCAAGACACCTTTGTGCCACACAATAGGGAGGCTCTTATTGTTTCTTCTTCCAATCTACAAGGCCAATTACAAGAATTGACAAAGAATCTTGACACCAAGCTACATTTTAAAGACAAAGGAATAGGCAAATATTCGCTATCCCTTTCTAGCTTACCTCCTTCTCTGAGGTCACATGGTCAGCCAACCCTATCAAATCAAGAGATCGCAATGGCCTCTACATCCCAAGCTTCTGTGCCAATCACAAAGTTTGATGGACAATTCATTAAAGCTAACACCACCGAAGAAGAAGCCGAAGACAAGGACATTCTAAGCTGGCTATACAAAGATGAAGATGAATCTCTCTTGCACATCAAGTTACCTAACGAACAATATGGCAAAGGGTATACTATCATGCAAAGAATGGGCTATGAAGGAAGTGGTCCTATAGGAAAAAGAAAAGAAGGAATCATTGAGCCAATTCAACCTATTTCAATACATCCAAACGATAAAACAGGACTTGGATATGGCAAAGATACATAAGACTCAACTTCACAGCAAGCACAACAAACTCATGAAGGAGAATCAATTTCAGATAAACCCCATGAAGATGTCGCTCTACAAAAATTTTATGGATCAGTTTTTCAATTGCAGAACAGTTCAGACACTGATTCCAATGAATACGAATGGGATGATGTCTCTGATGATACATTCTTAACAAAGAAAAGGGTGGATGTCATACACAAATTCGCACCCATGTTCTTACAAGGAGAAGGCTCAAGGCCTCCACTTGATTATGTTTTACAAAGCGATCATGACTCAAGTGAGGACGATTTAGATTTTAACGAGATTGATAATCGACGGGAGAATACCATCATAGACCTTGTCCATCATGAAAATGACAACCATGTCATGACTTTGACAGTTCAAGACCTTACCCAACCTAATGATTCCATGTCTTTAGTTTATCTGGAACTTATTGATTGGGACAACGATGCACCCATCCATATCCCTACATTTCATGATGATGAGGATATTGTAAATTTCCTTTGTTCATCTAGTCAAGAAAATAATTGTTTCATCACAGAATCTCATACTCAAGATTTTGATAGGGAGGGTGTCAAGTCTCTTAGCTGCAAAATAAATGAAATAAAAGATGGATCTATCGGTGAAAACCAAAAAACGGCAGTGGTAGATCACAACAAGAGAAAAATAAAGAGTGAATCTAACAGTGAAAACCTTTTTGAGGCACTGAAGGATGAGAAATCTGACACTCTTCCCAAACATTATCAAGCAAGATCTTCTATTTTGATTGAGCCAACAGAATCAATCAAGATAAGTACAAAAGAGCAACCGAAAATCTTGCAACTTGCAGCATCATTAACAATGGATGAAGTACTGAAATTCATAGAGTTCTTGAAGGAGAATCAAATCAACTTCGCTTGGTCATATGTTGATATGCCAGGGTTAGATCCTAATCTGATAATGCATCATTTATCTATCAATACAGGGGCAAAACCTGTGAAGCAAAAACTCAGAAAAATGCATCCACATGTTGCATTATTGGTTAAAGAAGAGTTAAAGAAGCTTTTAGATGTTGGATTCATTCGTTCTATTGACTATGCAGAATGGATCTCCAATATCGTACATGTTTCAAATCCATATGGAAGGATTAGAGTTTGTACAAATTCTAGGGATTTAAACAAAGCATGTCCTAAAGATGACTTCCCTTTGCCAAACATAGATATAATTGTGGATTTAACTGCTGGCCATGCAATGTATTCACTAATGGATGGGTTTTCCAGATACAACCAGATCAAGATTGTACGAGAGGATCAAGAAAAAACAGCGTTCACATGCCCTTGGGGTACCTATTGCTAGAACGTAATGCCATTTGGGTTAAAGAATGCAGGAGCTACATACCAACGAGCAATGACAACAATTTTTCACGACATGATGCATACATTAATGGAAGATTATGTTGATGATCTCCTTGCCAAATCACACACAAGAGAAGGACATTTAGAAATCTTGTCAAAAATCTTTATCAGAATGGAGAAGTTCAATGTTCGACTCAATCCAAAGAAATGTGTCTTTGTCGTTAAATCCGGAAAACTACTAGGATACATTGTTTCAGAAAAGGGCATAGAGGTCGATCCAGAAAAAGTACAAGCTATAATGGACATGCCGCCACCAAGAAATATCAGTCAACTCCGATCATTTCAAGGATGCCTACAATCCATCAGGAGCTTTATAGCTCAACTAGTAGACAAAAGCTTACCATTTACACATCTATTGCATAAAAATGTCCCATTCAAATGGAAGGAAAAGTGTGAAGCAGCATTCAATCAGATCAAACAATATCTCATAAATCCACCAGTCCTAATTCCACCAGTTCCAAGAAAGCCACTTATACTATATATTTCAGCAATAGAAGTATCTTTGAGAGCATTACTAGCACAGGAGGATTCTACAGGCAAAGAAAGGGCCATATACTATATCAGCAGAACTTTAACAAGTCATGAACTAAACTATACTTTCATTGAAAAAGCCTGCCTAGCAATAGTGTTTGCTTCTCAAAAGTTGTGACACTATATGTTGGCTCATACAGTTAGGCTGATAACTAAAATTGATCCATTAAAATACCTTTTAAGCAAAGCTACTTTAACAGGAAGACTTGCAAAATGGGTAATGATCTTAAGTGAGTTTGACATTCACTATGTAGATCGAAGAGCTATAAAAGGACAGGTTATTGTAGATCAATTGGTTGAAGCACCTTTGCAAGAAGAAAACCCAATGCACATTGAATTTCCTGATTCAGATGTCTTCACAACAACAATTAAGAAATCATGGACATTGTACTTTGATGGATCTTACACGCAACATGGCTCGGGGGCAGGGATTCTTTTTGTCACACCTAAAGGACATACCATTCCAAAATCATATCAGTTGATGTTTCCTTGCACAAATAACATGGTTGAATATGAAGCATTGCTCATAGGAATAAAGATAGCATTGGACTGGTAGATTATAGAGTTACAAGTCTACGGTGATTCACAACTTGTCATTAATCAAATCAATGATGATTATCAGACTAAATATGATAAGTTGTTACCTTACAAGAACATGGTGAATGATTATAAAAAGTATTTTGTGGCAATCAAGTTTTCACATATCCCAAGGATTGATAATAAAGTTGCAGATGCAATGGCTACAATTGCTTCCTTGTTACAATTATCAAAAAATCAAACATGGTACGAATTCTTGGTGGAACAATTGTTTTCTCCCGCCTATGATAATCCTGAGACACAAGTCATATGCCATTTAACCAATTCTGATTCACCCTTATATGGAAAGACTTATACCTATTTAAAAGATAACATCTTACCTCTGGACTTATCTTGAATCCAAAAAAGGAATTTCATACGCCAATCATCCCGTTATACCTTGATCGCTGATATCCTTTACCGACGTGGTCTTGATGGTATGCTCCTTCGATGTCTTGAACGTGACGAATTTGAAAAATCCTTACAAGAGGTTCATGGTGGTATCTGTGGAACTCATTCAAGCGGTTTAACCTTAGCCAAGAAACTTGTTAGAATGGGATATTATTGGCCTACTATGGAGAGGGAATCTTTTACTTTTGTCAAGAAATGTTCTAAATGCCAGATCCATGGGAATCTTATTCATGCACCTGCACAGGAATTACAACCTTTCACTCTGACATGGCCTTTTTCTCAATGGGGACTAGATCTTGTTGGCAAAATTCATCCTTCATCATCAAATGGGCATAAATTCATCATCACAACTATAGAGTATTTTACAAAATGGATCGAAGCTGTTCCTTTGACGACCGTGACCGGTAAACAAATATCTTCATTTATCCTAAATTACATCATTTGCCGATATGGAATTCCAAATTCTATTATCACTGATAATGGGAGGCCTTTCAAGAATCAGGATGTTGATGAACTTTGTGAAAGATTTCACATTCAACACAGATTCTCTACACCTTACTATCCACAAGGAAATGGTCAAGCAGAAGCATCAAACAAAACAATCTTGAAGATTTTGAAGAAGATGGTAAATGATGTCGCTCGTGATTGGCATGTCCAGTTAAATCCAGCTTTGTGGGCATACAGAACCAACATTCACACACCAACAGGGGCTACCCCATATGCCTTAGTATATAGAGCAGAAGCGATCTTACCACTAGAGGTTGAAATACCTTCGCTTAGGGTCTCACTCAAAGGATTGATAAATGATGAAGACTACCGAGTATCTCATTTGCAAGACCTTGAACTATTAGATGAAAGACATCAACATGCAGCCGATCATTTGAAGGGTTATCAATAGATTATGTCCCGTAGCTACAATCACAGAGTTAAACAACAAACATTTCAAGTGGGTGACTTAGTCTTGAGAGAAAATCTATGCAATCAACAAGACAGAGAAAAGAAAGGAAAATTTGAACCAAATTGGCTTGGTCCATTTGTCATCATTGCAGCATACGGTTCTGGAGCATATCAGTTATCTACGTCAGAAGGGGACCTGTTTGAAGAGCTGATCAACAGCATTCATTTGAAGAAGTTCTATGTCTGAAACATGAAAAAATCCATAAAAATCAGAAAAAGTCATGAAAAAATCCATAAAAATCAGAAAAAGTCCTAAAAAAATCCATAAAAATTAGAAAAGTCTTGAAAAAGTGCAATAAAAACAAGTGGTGAAAACTTGGCAAACAAGCGCTACTTGTGATCAAAATAGGCTTCTCTATCTATTAGCCTATGGCTTGCATTCGCTTTACGACATCATCTATCCATATATATCATTTGTACATATCTATCATCTCCATATCATGTAACGGGAATCCTTGTGTTTCATCATGGCTTGATGAAATTTGTACATATCCATCATATTCAGGTTATATTTACACTGGGGGCAAAAAAAAAACACAGATTAAGACAAGAGAGGGGCAACGAGATTTTAAAACATCACAAACGGACAAATGACGGTTTGACAAAACGCAACATTGACGCATCAAATCAATCACAACACCAAAACGATCACTCAATGCCAATGACATCAAACAACATGGTTAAAACAACATTCATCAAAATGCAAACATCAATGTTGATAACCAAGTTGGATGATCTTAATATGAATAATGTTTGGAATACTTTAAGCAAAATTTGAATTTTTGGTTGATTTTCTATCATATCTCTGGAGCAATTTGATGATGTAATGAACTAGAAAAGTAAGGAAGGAGTATGATTTTTCTTTGTCTGTTGTTTTTGAGTGAATCATTAGTACTATACAAATTGGTCACGAGACATGCTCTACTACTTATCATTGATGACATTTCAAAATTTGCATGGGAAATGGGTTAATTCTTTTCTGTTTATGCAAGCAATACTTAGGTCATCTCGGTTCAATTATACCTAGATGCTTGTATTATCTTGCTATATTAAAATTCATGAAAGCAATACTCAGGTCATCACTGGTGCTAACATACCCTTTGATGCTTGTATTAACTTTCAACATTTCAATGCTCTATGATGACACAAAAAGCATAAATAAGCTCTCAGAATGGTAATATTGTACAGATACCCTGCATGGTTAGTATAGATTACATTCATTCTAGAATTTGCATTTTGCATTTATAGATTCTTTCAAAAAAGTTGGCAAAGTATCAAATGTTTCATATCTTTTGAATAAAATGACTGAGTACATTTTGACATTCACAAAAAAATCATTTCATACATCTTTCATACATATTTGCATCAGAAAATCATAAAAACAAAGCATACATCATAATAGGCATTCATAAGTTGTACCATCCATCATTTCGCATTAATATTCATAAAATCATTCATCAATAGATTGTAGTCATATCATAACATTATACTTTCATAGATCATATCATAAGCATCATGCATATAGAAAATAGACATATTCATCACATAAGGAATCATCGCTGCATATCCTATATCCCAAAAATGAATGTCAAAATGTACAAAAATGTCAACTATGTATGACATAACATCATAAAAAATGGGATCATATCAATGTGTATACAAATGTCTCAACAGAATATCAATAAGACATCATGCACAATGTACTATGAAGTGCTATCCTCTGATGGTGTTGGTCTAGGACCTGTCCCACCTACACCTAATGGCCTGCTCCACTTGCCCCTGATGATCCTCCTAGAGGTAATGGCTGTGATACACCCCTGCTAGTAGCTCGAGAATGACTATGTGTAGACCGAGACTGCGTATAACTCACTCTCTGCTTGGGTGGCACTGCATCATGATATATGATCCTATAGAACTCTGCCTCTCGGAAAGCTCTAGTCAGCTCTCTCATCATGCTATCACCTGTTGCTACTCTCTGTAGACTGTCGGCTAAGGCTATGGCCTATTCACCCTGCTGTCTGGTTGTATCTCTCTCAGACGTAACTTCCATCAACTATCCTTGTAGCTGTGTAACCAAGGCCTGTGCTTGAGCTAGCTGACCTTGTAAGCTCTGCACTGTACTCTGCAAGGGAGATATCTAACTCGGTGCGACCTCTTTGCAAGTGTTGTCAATAAACCTCTGTTGAGATGCACCTCAGGCATCTCAAGTAACAAGGTCAGTCCACGTGCCTCGATCACATCTCTATCCGCCTGTACAAGCTGTGGAATCAATCTCCATGTCTTCGGAAATGTCTCCTGTAACTGTAGGACACCCAATCTCTCCTGTTGAAACATCATCATGTCAAAGCAACATCAATATCAAATCATCATGACAAATCAATCAAATCTGAATACCAAATCAAATTATTTGTTTTTCATCATCATGGAAAGCAGATTTATCACAATCCTGTTTGTTTTTAACAACCTTAGAAGCAAACTTATCAAAACAACTATTTGTTTTTCACAACTTGAAAGCAAATTTATCAGCTACTCTTTGTTTTCCAACAAACTTGGGAACAAAATTATCACACAAGGCAACATCCAATCATGGGCGCTATGAAAATGATCATGGGCGCTACAGAAATGATCATGGGTGCTATAAAACTTATCATGGGCGCTACAGCATCAAGCGCGCTATGAAAAACATCATGGGCGCTACAAAAAGTATAAAAGGCGCTAAAACAATGTTTAAAGCTACAAAAAGGTTGGGAAACGTGCCATAAATGGAAAATTTTCAACTAGTAGAAGTTTAACGGGGTACATACCGCGGGTCCATAGTGCGTCGGCCACTGATGTCGTCGGATGCGCTCGAAACGGTGCTGGTGGATAGGAAGTGCCATTTCTCTCGCTCCAGAGCTCAAAAATTACAATTTTTACTAGGTTAAAATGGAAAATGACATTTTTAACCTATTTAAAGGAAAAATTGGCGCATTTTATCACATTTTATCACAGTAGGGCAATTCAGATCATTAATTTTCATCTAACATCTTTCCATGTCAGTTGCTTCACATCATAATTTTCAAACGATGAATCGACATCTTCAAAATCATAAAAAACAAAAAAATGCAAAAAATATGAAAATTCAAAAACTTCACCAAAATAAAAATCTTATCGATTCATCGGCCGAGGGGGCATATACCTAACAAACATTCGACAATTAGCATCTGGGGCAAATTTCTGGGGCAAATTTTAAAATTCTTTGAAGTAATGTGTAAAACACATCACTTCAAAGAGAGGCAAAATGTATACACCTAAAAATGGTCACATCACAATAGTCTGGTAATTAATTAAATATTTTTAATATTTAATTAAATCTCTGAATTCAATCTGCGTATAAATAAATTTAAATAATTTATTTATATTGTTCATTTTTTCATCTCGATTAAATAAATAAGTTTATTTAATCACAATTCTTATCCATTTCTTAATTAATTAAATAAACATTATGATTTATTTATATTAATTATCATATATAATCTTGGCTTGAATATTTTATTCAAATAAAGATTAAAGATTCTTCTCTTCTAAAATTCCTCTAAAGTCCATTCACATTTCCATATTTCAAATATTTGATTTAATTCTTCTAAAGTCTATTTGCAATTAAATATTTCAAACATTTAATTGAATCTTCTATAGTTCTAAAAATCAAAAATCAAACTCACATGAAATTAAATAAATCTATTTATTTAATTTGGATTATCTTCAACAACCATGAAACAAACTTCCAAAACAGAAAATTAATTTCTCTGTTCCTGTGCAAAGTTGTTCTCGTGGGTTGAAGACAAGCCTCCATTCTTCTCTCCAACCTCCCAACATCTTCCATCTTCCTCTCAACTTCTCCATCTCTCGCCATTCAAAATTACCAAACAATCTCACAGCCATTGATCTTTGCCACCCAGGCTCTTGCCTGCGAAAATCTATAAAAGGGACTACCGGGTCTCTGAAAAACATAGAAGCTTTCATACAGGAAAACTACAGTCAATTAGCTTTTCAGCATCCATATCCTTTAGAATCATAGCATAAAATAGTTTAGCATAGTTTAGCATTTCATATCATGGCTTATCATCCTCATATCATAGTTTCAAATGCATCCATAATCCACGGCCCCTGTGCATAATCTACAGCCCCTGTGCATATCTGTATCAACATTTCACTCCACCAGCATATAAGATAGAGAAGTACTCTCCCTTTGCATACTCATTCTACAGGTTGCCATTCTAAGAAGCTTTGCTTATACAATCTGAGAGTAGCAGCTTCAAGAGAATCACTGGAGATAGAGAACAATGGAATGATTCTGAAGAAGCTCTGTTTGATTTCATTTCAATTTATCTTGCTTTCTTTAGTTTAATGTTGCATTGGTGTGTTTATATTGTTTCATTTTGATACTAGCATTTCCCACACACAGGATCATTATTGCATCATCACAGCACTTATCACATCATTCAACACTTCATTTTCTCATCCTTGTATTCACCGATTTATCTCTCGAGGGGGCATAATATCCATCAATACTTGAAATTCAAAATCTGGGGCATCGAAATCTCGCATCATCTAAACATCAATATCAAAATCTTCTTTGAAGTAACATGTAAACACATCACTTCAAAGAGGGGAAAAATGTATACACCTGAAAATGGTCATCAGATTCAATTAATTAAATACATCCTATTTGATTAATGCTTCGACTACATATAAATAAGGTCTTACTTTATTTATATTGTTCACTTTCCTTTAAATTCTCCTAATTCACATTCTTCTAAATTAAATAAACAAAAAACCCTAAACGTGTTTATTTAATTAATCTTCCCTAATCCTGATTAAGAATTAGAGCACATTTCTACAACTTTTTTATGTGCCACCTCATAAAGGTCACATGAAAATAAATAATCCTAATTATTAATTAGAATTATCCTCACACACTTCCACCAATAAGAAAAATCACATGGATTTATTCCCTCACACACTTCCACCAATAAGAAGAAGCACATGGCTTTATTCCCCCACACTTCCAACAAATTTGGAGCACATGGGTCTTTGTTTCACACACTTGGAATCTCATACATTTGACATGCTTCCAATTGGTCAAGGGGATTCTCTCCACACACATAGCATGTTGTACTTGGTCAAGGGAACATTTCTTCTAAATTAAATGAACAAAAAACCCTAAATGTGTTTATTTAATTAATCTTCCCTAATCCTGATTAAGAAATAGAGCACATTTCTACAAAAAATTTATGTGCCACCTCATAAAGGTCACATGAAAATAAATAAGCCTTATTATTAATTAGAATTATCCTCACACACTTCCACCAATAAGAAAAAGCACGTGGCTTTATTCCCCCACACTTCCAACAAATTCGGAGCA